>OY754985.1:19652641-20252641 GCA_963576475.1 Molanna angustata
GAAGATTGTTCAGTTAGTTATATTTTTGGTCGCATGCGGCGCTTTTTGTGACGTCATTTCAAAAAAATTCCTTTGACATAAAATATATTTTAAAACTTAGATTATATATGATACAGATACCTAGTCAGCGCAATGAATGTCCGTAGGTATTATATACTCTTTGTGAATGTATGCCAACTAAAACTACGCTGAAACAGACGAATTTCTAGTATACGTACACCTACCGATACGCACACCTACATAATACGTAGACCAACTGATCTACCGCCTCACACACACACATGTAAAAAAAACTTGGCATTCATTTGAATTTGAAATTTGTACTACACGCGGCTTCTGTACATTATAATTCTATGCTTTAAAAATTGTTTATTAATATGAAACCGTCTTGACGAAATGTCATCCAGACGGGATATATTTTAGCATTTGTATTCTACATTTATAATAATTACATAATTACATTATTGACAAAATAGGGATTGATTATTGCATAAGATAAAACAATTGTGTACTTCATCATATATTTATTCTTGATTGCATGAAGAATGATTTGTATACAGACGTATTAAACAAAACAGATATTACTCCTCCAAGATTAAGGTTAATTTTGTATTTGCATCTAAAAAAAAATATATCGTGTCCAGGGGATAAATATTTCTTAAAGTAAATCCTTCATCGTCTATAAGCACAATGCATTTTGTTCTGAAAAAACATTTGAAAAATAATAGAAAATATATGAAACTGAACCTACATAACCTATAATTATGAACTTCATGGCTATATATGTTCCATATTCAATAATTTACTACTTGCCTCGAATTTAATACGTATTAGCAGGAACAGTTTGCGTCGCTAAACCGTGTGCATTTGGAAGACACGTGCCTCGAATTCAACACGAGTTTTTAAGTGCACTAGCGTTACAAATCAGTGCCTAATTCGAGGCAGTACTTGCCTCCTAATCAACACGGAAACGTAAATACGCCACCCGAACACAGAAACGCCAACAACCCGGTTCCTTGAAGAAGGCTGTTCCCGCACTCCACGCGGGTCAAACTTTTTTAACCATATCTAGCACAGTTATGGATGGGTCGGTGGCAGAGCGGTTAGCGCGCTGGGTTAGTAATCCAGTGGTCGCGAGTTCGAATCCTGCCTCGACCGATTTCATTCACCTAAGCACAAGCATTTATTTGCTTATTTTAGGGAACGTAGGAAGATGTATATGTACTTGTTTAACAAGGACATATTCATTTTTTTTATAAAAAAAATGAATATGTCCTTGAAAGCTTTCTCATATCATAGGGAAATTATTGTGCCTGTGGAGGCCTTCGCAGAATCAGAAACCCTGAAGTTTAGGATTTTCCCAATCGCTGCACGTCTCTCAAAAGGTTATTTTTATTGTTTTGACATTTGTTTTATTTTTATTTCTTTAACTTTGATTTCCTTGACGAGGGACGTCGGCGATTGAGGAAACGGTGACCAACACCAAAGTAGGGCTTTGTACCGCGCGGAGGAAGCTGCGTTCTCGCCCGGCATCTCCTGTCCTCTGATCGGGACCAACACCGAGGACGTCACGACTTGTAGCAGCCAGACAGCTACGCCTGCTGTGGTCTGTTGGACGCCCACTCCAGCAGATTGGTCAAGGAGTAGAAGACCGCGTCCTTGGGTGAGCGAATCTAAGTTCTTTCTTTTCCTCGATATGAGACTGACGCTGGTTTCTCTGTGCCGGGCGCCTCACGTCCTATCAGACACTGTATGCCTTCTCGTCTCTGGGGAGTTGGTGACAAAACAATACAAAATATCTCTAGTTTTATAAGTATACCCACTAAAGAGAAAACATCAATTCGGAATATTATTGAAAATAACGAAGAAATATCGGGGAAATGTATTGAAAACTGCAATATGTTGCCAACCAAGAAATCTAACGCGCTTTATACCATGACTCACTCATTTCACGCAGTAATTTAACTAGTATATTATATGGAAATCTTTGGTTTAGTATAATATATGAACATAGTGTTTTTGTGTTGCCTATGCTGATTATTGATATGTAACTAATTTCATTTCATAATGTGTCACGTACGTTTTAGCTGTCAAATTTGCATATTGGTTTTGTTTTATCGTAAATCGTAGTACGCACAAGTTTTTGTTTAGTTTTAGATGTCGCAAGTTTATAAATACATTATGCGTTGATTGCACTTGACCTTTGGTCAAAATGTTGTCGTTCTTCAGAAAACTTTCTTTAGATGTGCCAGGGAAGGCGCCTTCGGATTTATCAAAAACTAATATGGAAAAATCGGCGACGATTACAGATCTTGGTTACAAAGACACGAATGAATTGAAAGAGACAATATATGGTAATTTGAGCTATGGCACTTTAAATTACTACAATTGTATATAATTAAAGCATTCTAAAAAATGTTATAGTTGAAAAAAATCGAAGGTTTAATGTTCAACTGGAAGTGATTTACGTATTTTACGCAGTGAACGTGTCGAGTATGTTTTAAATTTCCATTTTTCAGTTTCAACCACCTCTCCGAATTCTATTGATTGACGGGATACACTACAAACAAAATCAACAAATTATTGTTATATAATGATATGTGTACTTAATATTAATGACTTTTTACCACTTTTTACCATTACTTATTTGCTTAAAAACTTAGACTTTTATGTTTTTTATGTATCGACATGGATTTAGGTCCATTAGGTATTTAGCAATCTTTATGTGAATGGCAAGATCTTGATCCTCAATACAGATAACAAAACAGTTGTACTTACACCCTATGCATGTGGCGAGTTTATTGCTTCACAGTTGCCAGCACAAATATGAGAGAACTTCAAATATATTAATCATTAAGTTGTTGTCATCTTCATGTATTTGTCTCATTGGGAATGTACCTGTTTCGAGATAACATAGTTATTTCATTAAATTGACCTCAACAATGTGGAAGTTACTACAGTTAGTGCTAGCAAAACAAAAGAATGTAGGTGACGTCACCTTTGCACAAACAAATTATAGTTCAGGGATATACTCTGATTTGAATTAAATAATAAAATCAGTTGATGTTTGATGTTGCATAACATATTTTGTATCACTTTTATACTAAACTTTGCAACCATACATTCTCAAACATGTTGTATTGAACTGTCACTGCATTCAGTGCAGTATAATTTTTCACCATAGAACAATAATAAAACTATAGAATACTCATTCCCATACAATACCTCGCTGAAAAAGTGAAGCCGTTTTATTGGCCGGCTCGTGTCAATATATGTATGTATGTATGACTCTGCTGGTAGACATTGTTCGTATATTACTACTCGTTATGACTGCGTAAATAATTTTGCGAGCAGTTTAAAAATTCTCTATTTGGAGAACGTATCATGCAGACGGCGAAATGATTACTAAATGCTCATAGCAAAATGTTGACCAAATTAGTCAACATAAAGCAGTCGTGTTTACTGCAGGCTAAAGAGTATTATTATTCTATGATTTTTCACATACTAATCAATTATGATACAAAATCATATCAGTTATCTTAATGACAGCCATAACCTACAACTGTATTGATTTTGTCTCGGAGCAGGTTTTTAAATCAACCCTGATAAATGGTAATAATAATAAACACTTCCTTGCACTCTGCGCAAGTGGCGAGTTTATTGCCGTATGGCAATTTCTTCCAACTAACCAGTGTTTCCATTCCAGAGAAGCAATGTTTGCGTAAGAAATGAATTTAAATAAATTTCTCCTCTGCTGGGAATCGAACCCAGGACGCCTGCACTGAAACCGAATGACTTACCAACTGTGCCACGGCGGTGATGATATCAATATTATTATTTCCAGACTTCCTGCGCACAATACGTGATCCCGAAAAGCCAGCGACGTTGGAAGATTTGAATGTAGTCTCCATGGATGGAATTTTAGTTAAACAACCCACGGCCGACAATGTTCAGGTTGTGAGGATAGAGTTCAATCCCACCGTACCTCACTGTTCTCTTGCCACCCTCATTGGCCTCTGTATTCGAGTCAAAGTGGAAAGGTCTCTCCCACATCTCATTAAATTGGATATATATATAAAAAAGGGAGCGCACACAACAGAGGACGAAAGTGAGTTACATTTTACTTTTATACTTTCTCATATAAGATATTGAACCCATAGAGGAATGATTCAGACAGACACTCATTAAGTGTACTGGTTATGTGTTTAGGTATTTAATTAAGTGTACTGGGAATGTGTTTAGGTATTTAACTATTCAGATTTAGTCATAAAGTACACTGATGACACTACAAAGACAATTAAAAAAGCTATTCTATGTATTTGTGACTCTTTCATTATTTTCCAACTGTCAATTTGTTCAAGAGAATTTTTTTCTCTGAACAGATCGACCCAATATTAGTTTGACCAGGCCCTTGAGTCAAATCGAAAACACAACAATATCACTTAACGCTAATTTTTTTTGTATGGGATTTGACGTTTGTTGTTTGTTATTGTAGAAAAAAATTCTACGACAAATGTCAAATCCCATACAAAAAAAAAATAGCGTTTGGCGATATCGTTCAGCGTTTTCAACCTGGCTCAGGCCCCATATCTATATTATTCATAGTTTTTTCAAATTGGTCGTTTATTTAAGGGAAATATAATAAAAAAATATGCCCTAGTATATTAAAATGGTTATAAATATCAGGGGGGGCAAGTCCCGTCAAACGGTGAAATCAAAACCCTCACGATTTCTATTAAAATTTTATCAATTATATGATAATTGTATCCATGATATGGGTAATCAATAGAATTTTGATTTCACTTTTTGACCGGACTTGCCCCCCTGATCAGAAAAAAGCAATTAAATTTGTGAGTTATTTATTTCCTCTGTTATCCTTTTCCATAAAACTTTTTTATTTATTTGAATCACGATAGTCAAAAGACCACCGAAGAGATTAACAACAGTCACAAAGGATTGGCACAAAGCACTCAACGATACTGAACTAGGCAACGAAGGTGTGGAGATGTGTCAGACGAGGCATGACTTAGCTCCCTGCATAGCTAGGGTCGCCATACCCAACCAACTTAGCTTCACATAGTTAAGTTAGTTCACAAAACTTAGTTCACAGTTTGCGGTCTGCACACTAGTTTGAAAATGACCTCAGCTATGCGAGCCAAGCTAAACTAACTTAGGTTTTGATCTGCAACAGGCTTAAGGCCCTATTATACCCTGGGTATATGGATGCACACAAAAGTGCACACTAAATTACCTTCTAATATATGAAACACGAAAATATATTGTATATCACCTAATATGTGATATACAACATTTCTTCGTGAAGAAAAGGTAAAATTTTGATGTTTTTTTTTTTAATAGCAAGAATAGTAATTAAAATATTATAATAATGCAAAATGCAGCTGGTAGATTTCCATATTCTCTTGCGATTGAAATAAAATTCTACTACATAGGCCTTGTAGTTTTTTAGTTACTTACGATAAAAAATTAAAAAAAGGTTTTACAAAAACTAATTTTACAAGAAAAGTATTAAACGAATTCAAATTTTAAAAAACTCGTGCAATAGAATAAAGATGTACATACAAACTGTTCATTTATTACAAAGACGTATCTTTTGTCGGTTCTGGGGAAATTATTTTCAAAATGTAGTATATAGCCTACTATAGCCTCTTAATATCAAATTCTTTAGATACATGTATAGAATTCAAATTTTGTTCATGGACATTAAGTTGACCATATTGACTCCAGGGGGGCAAGTCTGGTCCGACCGACGAAATCAAAACCCTCACGATTACCTATATCATGGATATAATTATCGTATGGAGTTCTATGACATCTAAAGATATTATAGAACTCCATATAATAATCATATCATGAGGGTTTTGATTTCGCCGGTTGAACCAGACTTGCCCCCCTGAACTGTGTAATTGAAATCCATTACATTATATTAATACATACTTATTTTTTGCAGTTAACAAACAAATAAACGACAAGGAGAGAATAGCGGCTGCAATGGAGAATCCAAATTTGAGAGATCTTGTCGAAAAATGTATAAAAGAAGAAGACTGATTTAATGATAATGAACACTTTTTGCACCCTGCGCAAGTGGCGATTTCATTATTATTATAGTTGACATAATTTGTTATTCTCTCTCGACATTAATTATATATGTAATGAAATATGTAGTTGGAAGAATTTCTGATGGAAAGGGATGACTGAAAAAAGATTTAGATATATTATAACGCAGCTTTATTATATTGTGTGAAAAGTTTAGTAAAATTTTAGGTTAGGATGATTTTTATAAATAGTTTTGTAAATATCTTTTTTGATATCATTAAATGGTTTGGATAATTTGTTATTTTTCTTGTATCAGTAATAAAATTAGTAATTTAGAGTTGCCTGAATTTAAAAATGCAACCAGTCTCTAGAGATATTCATTTGTCAAAAAATATCATTGACTCCCAACAGGGATAAAAATCTAATGTTTGCGTGTATATATATATTATACAGGTGTCCCTAAATGAAGTTGAGAGGAAGTATTGACGTAGAGCACTGCTGGGGCTACCTGAATACCCCTAAATATGTTCCGGGATTTTTGTAGACTTTTTTATCATATTTTTTAATCAAACCAATAATTGGTCGCAGAGACATGAATTATTGAGATACATGATAGATTTCTTTTTGGAAATATACCTAGCAGACACAAACACAATTTTTTTTTTCTTTTATTAAAAAAATGAATATGTCCTTGTTAAACAAGTACACATACATCTTCCTACGTTCCCTAAAATAAGCAAATAAATGCTTGTGACAGCGCTTTGCGATAACAAACAGCGTTTTCAATTTGAATCAGGGGCCATGTCATATCAACCATAAAGTGGTGTTCTAGTAGATTAAACCAATCTTACTTTTGAGTACAATACTGTTACAAGATTTTGTGTTAATTTTATATTTAATAATGAACACTTCCTTGCACCCTGCACAAGTAACTTTTCTTCCAACTAACCAGTGTTTCCAGTTTAGAGAAGCAATATCTGCGTGAGAAATAAATTTCTCCTCTGCTGGGAATCGAACCCAGAACGCCCACACAGAAACCGAACGGTTTACCAACTGTGCCACTGTATTTTACTAACTTTTCAAGGCTTTCCTTTTAATTATATCCATAACTTATCAATAGTCGGGAAAAAAGGCACTTAGGGTTTATGACCTGTCAGCGGCTGGTAAAATAATTACTTTAAGCACTTGTGTAACATTCACTAATTATGCCTATTTATTTATCAAAATTTGAAAATACTATAGATTGTTTAACAGATTTTAAATTATCTCAATAGAGACGAAGTTGGAATATTTATTGTAGGAGAACCGGGAAATCAAGGCACCTACAGGGCTTACGACCTGTCATCGGCTGGTTTACGTGATCACTTTATGCGCTTGCGCAACATTCACCAATTATGCCTTTTTAATGAGATCCCTATCAATTCAATTTTGAAATTTCTATATATTGTAATACTGAAATTCTTTTTTTTTTTTTTTCGCTTGAAAATAAGGTCGTAAGCCCTGTAGGTGCCTTGATTTCCCGGTTCTCCTACAATAAATATTCCAACTTCGTCTCTATTGAGATAATTAAAAATCTGTTAAAAAATATCTTTGACTCCCGACAGGGGAAAAAATCCAATGTTTGCGCATATGCAATAATAAAAATATTCGATTACTATAGATTGTGTTACAAAGAACTTCACTTTGTTTGAAAATAAGTTGAAAACATCATCGCCATCTGTCAATATATGGCGATAGAAAAAATTAATTGTCATTTTACAGATGGCAATGTTGTTTTGAACTTATTTTCAACTCATGTGAAGTAACCTTTTAACATGATATAGAATTTTCTAAATTTGAAGTCAATAAAAATATATTATCAATAGACAACTCTCACAAAAAACAATGGAGCTTTTCAGTGTGGTACTGTGCATGCTCCATTCATGTTAGATAATTAGTTAATATTTCATGTACCTTGGTATAAGCGGTTGTATATAGTTTCAGGCAAATAACTTGAGACTTTTCATTGTGGAGTGGGCGGTTTGTACATATAGGAACCATCAAAGCAAAAAACCCATATTTGGTTTCATGCGCAGCCCACCCGTTAACTGTATGCTAATTTTTGAACATCTACTCTACGAAGTGGTCAGGAAGGAAATGAATAAGACATAATGATCTTAATATGTTTATTAGAGATCTGAACAAAATATGAAATTAAATATATGTACAGTTCACATTACTACTAATTAAATTAGAGGTAAAGTTAAAAGGTACAAATTATTACAAGAACAATAATCTTGGGATTTGCAGTAGATAACAAAATATGTACCTACATACATATCAAGTAAACAATTATGTTTCTTTTCTGTATAATATGGTAATAATATATAGGGCCAGAAATAATATTTTGTAATATACATATTTTAATGGATATAATATTATATATTAAACTATTATTATTAATATAAGAAAAGTACAAAAGTTATTCAAATAACTACCGTAACTAATTAATGATTAGAATAATCACATCTAGATGGCACCACTTTGCACAGTGCCAATATAAAAATTATGATTCTGGTAATAATAAAATTACACAGAATACAATATAATTATAATATATATTTTTTGTGTTGTTTGATGTAAGCACTAGCTTCTGCGCCATTATACGCAGTGTAATTATACGAAATTGATTAAATAAAATAATTATGAGTGCGAGTGTCGTATACTCGAAAAAAAAACATCTTGTACACAAAATATTATTTATACATGTAAAAACAAAAAATATTTATGATTTCATAATGGTATTGTATCAGCATTTGATTAAACTAAAAATAACACAAAAAAAAAATCTAATGCACTAAGAAAGCTATTTTGAAAGACTGAATCGAAGTTTTAGATTTCAAAGATAAAGACTGAACGTTGTAGTATAAAGATATTGGAGAAAAATATTATGCAATTGAGATTTTAATAAAAATAATTAAAACATCAAATAAATTAATAAGTTATGAACTTAGAAATTGTTTTTAACAATAAAAAATAATGAATGATTTTTAATTGATCAAATCAAATTGCGAATACATAACATGCGCTTATCAAATTCAAAAATCTACCATGACATGTGTGAATCGTAATACTTCATAATAAAATTCAATTTATCAAATATACTTCAAAATTGTAAAAAGTGCAAAAATTTTGTTTTTTTTTATTAAGATCGCTGTTGTAAAGCTCTGCGAGAAATACAGAAAATATTTACAACACTTTAAGTTAAGGAATTGCGTCACTAAGGCACTCCAATAAAATATAAATCAAATAAACGTTGTTAAAAATTCATCTACTGAAATAAAAAAAGAAATATTGCATACAAATTTAGGATCTCTATGTACCTATAAAGGTAGCGATCCATCAATGTATAATTTGTCGAATATAATAATTTGATTAGGTATACAATTTCATTATGATTCGAGTAACGGTGACTTAGTTTTTAGGCTAGGGATATTTTTACGACTCAACCATAGATAAATTCTTATCATTCTTTCCATACCCATAGAAAACGCAGATAAATCAAGTTATAAAAATATTTACCTTTGTTTATACTTTGTTATAATAGTAGATCTCGATGAAAAAATGATTTATAAAATTAAGTAAATGTAATAAGATACCAAAATTATTTATTTTTTCTTCAAGTTTCCATGATGCATATATGACCATTGAAAAAATGACAAAGGTAAATATTTTTGTAACTTGATTTATCTGCGCTTTCTATGGTTATAAATGACCTAAAAACATAGATGACGTTAGAAAATTTGTCGTGTAAATAGACCGGTCGTAAAAATAGTGGCACCGTAGTTTTTATCGTTAAGACTATGGTAAAACTCGTCAAGTAAAAATATGTAAAAAATCTTCCGATAAAAAATACAACATTCTTACAGTTTTAAAAGGGATTGGAAAGGCAATACTATTAGTTTTAATTTCTTTTCTTCCCCAGAAATCAAACCAGGGAATGAAGCGGAGCATTCATTGTGGTCAATTTATAAATACACACAATATTTTTCCAATTTATTTTGATTTGAGCTTTTAATACTCCTGTCAATATCGAACAAGAGAAGAAGAAGTCTCAGTGGTAATAAAACTGAAATCAAGCCTAAACACAGTTTGATTTCACAAAGACTTTACATCGTTTTAATATACAATAATTTTGAATGGTTGTAAATACCGAATAATTTTACCATAGTTATTGATTGAAAGTATAAAACCTTTTAGAACTTACAATTTATTATATTTTAATAATAACAGTAACGTTATTGTATTAGTAAGGTATGAGTTACGTGTAAATATTAACTTAATTCAATTCACAAATATTGGTGTTATCTTAGTCAGACCTGACAAAATAAACCTCACTCGGAATAAAATGCTCTTTTATGAAATAAGCGAAAAACAAATGAAAAAAATAGTAGAATTATGTGGGGGTGATTCTGTCGAGGTCCAACGTACATTATAATGATTATTATATTCACAAATATTATTATTAATTGTAATAATATATACTATTGATATATTATAATATAGGAATATTTAAAAATTTTAATTGCATGGGTCAATCATTGCAAAGAAAATACATTGCAGTATAAGAAAAACTAACATATTTTAAAATATTGAAAAATATATCAATTATTATATAAATAGAAGGTGTTTACTCTTTTTATTATGGTAAAGAAGCAAGGAAATATTATGTTTTTGTTATACAGTGATACCTCATATTTATTTTTTAACAGATATTTAATTATCTCAATAGAGACGAAGTTGTAATATTTACTGTAGGAGAACCGGGAAATCAAGGCACCTACAGGGCTTACGACCTGTCATCGGCTAGTTTACGTGAAAATCAAAGTGATCACGTAAACCGGCCAATGACCGGCCAACCGGTCGTAAGCCCTGTAGGTGCCTTGATTTCCCGGTTCTCCTACAGTAAATATTCCAACTTCGTCTCTATTGAGATAATTAAAAATCTGTTAAAAAATACCTTTGACTCCCGACAGGGAAAAAATCCAATGTTTGCGCATATGCAATAATAAAAATATTCGACCTCATATTTACATTTTTTTTGAGAAGCTCGAGTACAAATATGACCAACTGGAAATGTTTTAATACTACAGTTAACAGTAAAAATGCATATGGTTGTAGCCGAACATCTTGAATTTTTAACCAAGGGGGCAATTTGCACGTATACCAACGAAAAAAAAAGACACAACCGGAAGCTCGTTCAAGATGTTTGGCGAAAATTATACTATTCTGTTATTCACTTAAAATTGCATCGCATGGCAATGTTGGTACGACTGTCAGTCATTACTGAATAATATTGCCATATCTCCTAATTAAATAGTTCCTCTGATCTCATATTTAAAATTTAATAAAAATTTGATGGAGAAATAGATGGGTGGTGACACAGCGGTTATTAATCCAGTGGGCGTGAGTTTGAATCCTGCCACAACCAATTTTGTTCACCTATAGCACAAGCATATGCTTAATATATATACAAAACATAAAAAACAACCTTAGTTTAATATGATACAAGTCTTCTATAATAATCATTTTAAACAAACTTAGTTTTTGAACATTTGTGCAAATTTGTCAGAAAAAACTTTTGCAAATATTACAAAATTTAAAAATCCCTAACTGTAGGGAATATCCTGTTTTTAACGTATCATACCAACTTAACCACACAGTGTACTTTCAAATGGAACGAATTCTATAATTTATGTAAAATTTACTATACATAATAAATGTGTTAATGTCATTAACACTTGTCATTTTTTACTAATGATTAAAGTTATTTTTTTAATGCAAAATTTGATGTATAAATTTGAATAAAATAATTTGAACTTTTCAACATTAATTGAATTAATACATAAAATGTAAATTAGAGGTTTCGCCTAATAGTTTGGTTATTCACACTCAACCATCCAACATTTCTAACAAGATAGTTTGCTGCGGGAGAGGTTGACGGTTGTAAATGTATATTCAAAATAAAATACATTCAATATGAGATGAACGAGATAAAAACCAATATATTTCCCTACAATTTCAACATTATGCTTTTATAAGATTACGATACAATTATTTATTATGTACGAACTTTTAATTTTATAAAATTGCAAAACCCCATTATTATATTGGTAAAAAATTAACTCCATTTAATATTCTACATTTCATTTTATTTCTTTTTTCTGGAACAATTGTTTATATTAACTGAAGTATAAATGAAAAACTCAGTACTGAAGAAGATACTGTACCATACCTTTTACTTAACTATTTAGTATAAAAGAAGATTTTATATTTTTTTACTACATCAGTTGAAAAGGCCTAATCAGGGGGGGCAAGTCTGGTCAACCGGCGGAATCAAAACCATCCATGTTTACCCATATCATGGATATAATTATCTAATGATTTTCTAAAACATCATAAGATATTATAGAGCTCCATAAGATTACATCCATGATATGGGTAAACATGGATGGTTTTGATTACACCACTTGACCAGGGGGGCAAGTCTTGTTCGATCGGCGAAATCAAAACCCCAGTGATTACCCATATCATGGATACAATTATCATTTGGAGTTCTATGACATCTAAAGATATTGTAGAACTCCATATAATAATTATATCCATGATATGGGTAATCACTGGGGTTTCAATTTCGCCGATTGAACCAGACTTGCCCCGCCCCAGGTGAAACAATCTTTCTTATTTCTAACAACTGCTTCTCTGGCAACTAACAGGTACTATGACAAATATTAATTTAACACGCACCCAATAACAAGTTGCCACATTCTGGAGACTTATGATATTTACTGTCTAGATTTAGACTGAAAACACAATTAAAAACTGTGTCTCCACCGGGAAACGATCCTGGGATTTTAGCTCGGGTGTCGGATATCTAAACGTCAGAGCCACAGAGGCCGACAATAAAAAGGAATAAGAAATCGTAGGATATTAAATAAAGTTTGATTGGACCAATATAAATATTATGTACTTAATAATTGTCAATTTAATACAACAAACGTTGTATTAACTTGACAAATAGTAAAATATTGTTAGATAACAATAGAAATTATATAAAAATAATAATATATGTATATTATGCAACTTATTATTCTCACACTACAAACTAACCAAAAGTAGAATCAGTTAGGTATTGTGTGTAGTGAGAATAAGTAAAGTATTTGGTGAAATGTAATTGATGTATGTATAAAATAATATGCGACAAAAGAAATATGATATATATGGCGTTGTGAAGAAGCCAGAGGATATTAAGTGCAGACACTGATGGGACATCTCATTTGGCTACGGCTGCAGCGGGAGAGTGAGGTGTGTCGTTTATTGGTAAACCTAAAAAGAAGAATAATATTACACAAGTGATATGAAAAAGTCCTGTAACATCTTCTTCATCCTATTTCCGTCCAATTCTGAACGAAGGTTTCCTCCATTTGACTCCATGTTGTCCTGTACTGCGCAGTCTGCATCCAGGATGCACCAGCAAGTAGTGTCACCATAATCCAGAGTAATGAGCAATATAATGTTATTTGGTTTCGAGACAACTGTTTCTTTCCGAGGATTCTTAATATTTATATCAAAATACGGTACAACTTCACCAAACCGGCACTAGACTGTCGGTATAGTTTCAAATTCGAATTATTGGAAGAAGGTATTATTTTGTAAACTTTGTAATACACTCATTTATCTTTAGTACAGTTGATTTTGGAATGAAATGGGAAAATAGTTTGTGTGACCAATCCGGTCGGAAGCGTACAGATCTGGCCTTCTTCTCGCACACTTGCTGCTAGTTACATCACATTGTGGTACAATGCCGTGATGGTATGAATGAATGTGATGCAACCCATGTTCAGTTACATACATAATATTATGCAATATAAATATGTTTGTGTATATACCTGACCTGTGTCAGTAGAGATCATCTTCAGTTTAGCTGGTGATCCTGAACTTGTTGTATCTGGTGATGTGGTACCACTTTCCTCTTCTGTATTATGACTCTTGTTATTATCCCCCTCCCTGTTTCCCTTGTTACTTTTATCTACACCATTCTGTAACAATTATTTATTAATCACTTTATAACATTATTTAATTATTTATACATTACATGAAGCCAAAACTTTGGACCCCTTTTTAAGCAAACTGCGTACGAAGGAGTTTGAGATTTGGCATAGCTGAACTTTATGTGCAGAAAGCTAAAATACAGTACAATTTATACAATATGTTTTACAAATACATTAAATTAAACAAAAATATATTTTACATCATGCTTTTATTTATTTCTTTTCATACTGCCAATGTGAAACAGGTAATTTCAAATTAAAATACAGAACATGTTAAAGAGAGACGTATCATGAGGTACAAATTTTCTTTCCATATATTAAGAAATATAATTGTTTATGTACCATGTATAAACATAATATTTATTGTTTCACAGTAGATTAATACATAATCTACTGTAAAACAATATAAATATTATGTTTATACATGGTACTTACAATTATACTTCGTAATATATGGAAAGAAAATTTGAACTCCATGATACGTCTCTGATGTCATTAGACAATATGTTCATCAGATCATCATAGAAGAAACTTCCCAAGGAGCTATTCAAGGAGCGGGACTATGACAGAGGAAGTGGACGACAGTCTCTTCTTCCTCTTTCTCTTGGCACCATGCTTTGCAGTAATCAAGCTAGTGTCCCGATATGACTCTGTCAAGTCCCTTCTGAATGAGAATATTTCTCTGGATCTTCTGAGATAATATTTATGAAATGTTTCCTCAGTCTACCTCTGATTGATTGTATCTAGGGAATCTGCTCTTGCAAATTCGTTTGCCCTACAATTTCCCGCTATATTACTATGTCCCGGCACCCATATATGTAGATTTAATCACTCCACTTCGAAAGATGCTGCGGCACTTCAGGGCTACTCTGGAAGTCGTACATATGCCCGAGGGTTTAAATAGCCACTTGGCTGTCTGTGAGGATACGGACAACGCTGTATGATACTGCATTTCCCTGTATTCATTTTACTGCTTCCTATATTGCCAAGATCTCCGTTTGAAACACAACAGTGATCTGGCAACCTGAAAGAATTATAAATAATCAAATGCTCGGAAAAGACCTCTCCGTTCACCTTATTACTTGTTAGGAGTGGGACCCTATACCCCCACACTGCGACCAAGTTTGATCTATAAGGTTATCATTTCAATAGTAGTTCGGTTTCTTGAATAAAATCCATATTTTGCAAATTGAATTGAATCCCACGTCCTTGGGTTTTAGTATAAATGCTCCCAGGTGTCTGTGTCTGGATTCCATTAGAGCTGGGCACTCACAGATCACATGTGAGGCCATTTCTTCCTCTTGTTGACACTTCCTACTGTTTGGTTCATCAGCGATCACCTTACATTCTAGTTTTGACCAGTCAGTGTAAAACACCCGGGCAACCCACTGCTATTATACCATCAAGTTATCTTAACACTCTCAAAGAGATGAGAATATGTTCAGGTTCTTTACGGATACCGCTATGGTGAGATCATCTACATACACGATTACCCCAACACTGGTGCTGTCCAACTCCATCAACAGTTTGTTTATGGCCAGATTTCATAGAAGACGTTATCGAACGTCTCCTTGCGTCGTTCCCTTCACAGGAAATCTTTTTATCTCTGCGTCCGCGTTGTATTTGCTGAGGGCAGTGTTGTACTTATCCCATTACATATTTTTCTTTTATTGCAGTACATGATTTTGTCTGCTTTCTGAAGGTTCACCGCGAAGCACTTAACTCGCTACTTGGCATAGTGTAAGGATTCAATTTAGTACAGTGCACAAATACGCACGCAAGAGCATATTTAACATCAAATATATGCAATATTGGTCATTCATCACAACAGAAAAAATTACACATGGCTGTCTATAAGTGTAAACGGTTATTGTATAATTGTTACTGGTGTAAACCAGGCAAACGGGTTTTAAAAAATAATAGAAAATAATAATAAAACCACCTTTTTCCATAATTAACTTTCTTGATGAAAATGTCAAATTAAGGTATGAATAAAAATTTAAAAATTTATTATACTAGTTGCATGTAACACATGAGATCCAACTGTCGATAGCGATAGTATGTATAGTTGAAGAATAAGTACCAAACCATAAACCCATAAATACAAATTATTTAATATTTTGAGATAATATTTGGTTTTCTATACAACACATGTACCTAGGTATGAATGTCAAGATAGGATAGTATGGAGGTCAGTCCTTTGATCTGACCCAGAATATGAAAACAGCATGATGGTATGTATGTATGTTTGGAGATTAGTATCAAACTATTAAGTCTTATTAGATATTGTGTGTAGGCTACTGTCATACAAATTGTATGAAGCAATGTCGTCACTAAATTCAATTTTTATAAAAATTGTTAAAAAACATTTGAGATGTGCTAATACAATGTTGATATTTTTTATAGAAAATTAAATTATCTAGTTGGGGTGATTCAGCTTTTTTCGCTTTTTAAAAAATTTGGAAATATAGGCAGTTAAACTCATAAATTTATCATAAAAAAGTATTTTTCTTAATAAAAATGTTTGAAAAAACCTGGAATTAAAAAAAAAAAAACAATTTGTGATTTTGTATTTGTCTATGTTTATACCAATTTTCAGCGTTCTAGCTTTTATGGTTTCTGAGATATATGGAAAAATAAACCAAAAATTCAAAAATTGATAACCCCTGACTAAAACAAAAATTAACAATTCTGAGTATAAAAGTTTTGTAGGCCTATAACTGTTTATTTATTCGGAAAATTTGGGCTCTGTAAATTGAGCGGATCAAAAGTTATAAGGGGACACACACACACAAAATTCACATGAAATGTTCTACTCCGAATTCTGAGTAAATCCATGTATGGGAACATATACGCTGCGAGGCCTCTAGTTGGTGTTATTAGCATGCAAAAGTCCACTACGCCAAACAAAATGTCCCTGCATACACGCATCTTGGATTTTAACTGCCTCTTACTTCAATAGAATTTCATTCTCTTGAACGAATCGACAGTCGGATGACTATTAGCTTAGCTATTCTACAAAATCACCAGAGTCAACAGCGAGTAATTAATTAAAAAAAAAGTCCTTACCCTTACCCTGACATTCCTTGTTCTTGGTGGTCGTGGTTTGGGTCCTTTTGCCTCCTTTGCTGGGTCAAAGTGACAGTCTAGGATTTCCACCAACTCTCTCACTTGATCACCTTCGGCTGTTACGCTCAGGCACGACAGTTCCTTTTCAAGACCTAAATGACAAAATATATCTTACATTATATAGAGTACAATTGATATAATGTATTCAACCTCACCGGGATAAACCTGTATCGAGGTTAAATAAGGTCACATTGGTGAAAGACATAAATAACTTAGTAAAATCAAACAGATCCTAAGCTCAGCAGGCCAAGTCAGTAAAAAAAGTCGCGATCCAACGTCGCGCCTCTCTTCTCGCCTATGTTTACGCCCGTGACGACAATTCGTAGTCACTAAGCGCTGTCGAGTTCGTAAATGCACTTATTAGTATTTGTCGCCATTGAGCTGGCTTGCGGTACATTTTTAAATTATCATTTATGGCAATACACAATATTTTCCCCATGATTTGAATAAATGTCAAATTTGTTTACATAAATTTATTAAATAAATACAATATGGTCATATGTTTAAGCACGAAAGCAAGTTATAATATGTTTAAATTAAGTTTCTTTTGTGTTTATTGAATGTTTTGAGAGTAATTTTAAAAGTTGTTTGAATTATATTTTGATCAATTTATCAAGTGTGATGACAGCAGCGTGTTGTTTTTTTTTTTACTAAAAACTACGCCGAATTTTCTTTTGTTAAGTGTTAAAATACATATGTGATAAAATAGCTTACATGAATACTTTCTCAAAATCAAAAATTATTTCAAATCTATACCTTCGGAAAACATTTATGGACGCATATTTCCAATAAATACATAACCATATAAAACTTTTGTTACGCAGTAATTAGCAATAAATGAATTACGCAGAATATTTAAGGGGTTTGAAGAATCTCTTAAGCGGCGTCGTTTAACTCGTTTATATAATTATTATTCTCAAAATAAATATGAAATTCGGCATTGTTCGCGTAAAAAATTACATTTAATTCTACATGGCGGAGTTAGATCTTGTGTCTCGACTCGATGTCGACCCCAATCTTGCCATCAAATAAGTGGGCGAGAACGATTCGACGCGTTATCTGCTTAGTGACTACCAAAACTGTCAAAATATAGACTAGTCAATATTTTGACAGTTAATCTCGACATTTATCGGTCGAGATCTACTTAGACTTAGCCTGCAGGCCATGATATTGTAACTGAATATTAACTTCACCGTAACACAGATATATTTTTTTTTCTCTTCCATATCAATTTAAGTCGTGAAGATAGAGCATTTTGATTTTTCTACTTATTTTACTTATTCAATTAGTTATGATTTATTTTCTGTATAATTATTGTATTTATTTCTTCTCGGTTAATTTAATTGTAGCTGTCAATGCTATAATTCATTTACAAAAGTATTTATCATTAATTAGCCAATAAGCATATAGGGAACTTCATGAATGTCCAAATGTCATAATAGGCCATCATACGTTTCCCGCGTATGCTTTTAACTTATGAACACATAATGTAGAGAAAAAGGTGCATATTTTATTGATTTACGAGATGTAAGTCCTCTAGATTGACAATCTCGGCACCATAGTGCAAAAATAACAATTGACGAATGTGAATAGAAGATAAAAGATTCACATTCGTGGACTGTCGTCGACTTCAGATCTTTTTAATTGTAAAGCATTAAAGGTGCGACTAAGATCTCTTTATAAAATGAAATTAATGGGAATCAACCAATAGTAAGACATCATATAACTATGACATAACAGAATGATGAAAATAAAAATATTTTTGCAATAGACAAACCAGTGAGGTTGCTGCTGTCCCACGCGTCTTTGAGACGCTGGTAGTCGAGGTGTGCTTCGGCCAACAAACGACGGAGGGCTGCGGCTTTGAGACGTTCCTCGCGGCTAGTGCGTAGTAATGGACCAAATACAGGCCTATAATGGATACAAGATTAACTGATATTAATACATTTTATTTTATTGATGGACAGATGTCTCAAATCTTTGTATTTAGTCACATAGTGAGGAGAGAAACACTTATTCTTTCGTTGGATTATAAAGGAGAAGATTGAGGGCCGTCAAGGTGTCGGCAGAGGAAGCTATCATGACTCCGAGACATTGGGGATTCATTGTTATTTAGAAATTTTGTACTAATAAATATATGTAAGTATTACTATGAGTTTTGCCACATAGAAATATTACATACAGTCACACACACAGGATGGCAGATTAGGCGTCAGGAAAAACTCATTATATGCAATTTTGTGTTTTTTTTCTTCACCTATGAGTTTTTGTGAAATTTGAACATTATACATATTTAGATTACGCTATTTTTTGTGTGTTAAAAAATATGGCAATCTATAAACAAAGGAGTTATGAGAATTAACATTGCGAAAAAACTTTGATAGCCACTCCCTCGACAACATGTCTCTCTTGCAGATAATGACTTTTTCCAGTAAGCAGACGATATGATAAATTTTACCTGAAAGTGTTTTGCCTATCCAGTAGGCTCTTGAGTTGAACCAGGTCATCTAGTTCATTGTCTATGGATCTGGTATATTGTCTAACAACTTCACACATGTTACTAAGTGATGCTGCACTCAAATCACCATCGCCAGAGATCAATTCCTGTTGTTCCCCTGTTATTGGAAAAGTAATGATACCAAAATATAAATCTCGACACAAACATTTCAAAGCAGATGATATTTTTGAGTATCTCATTAGAGACGAAGTTTGAATTTATAGGAGAACCAGGAACTCCAGGGCTACAGGCACCTACAGGGCTTATGACTTGTCATTGGCTGGTGGTTTACGTGATCACTTTATGGGCTTGTACAACATTCACCAATAATGCCTTCTTATTGAGTCAATGCAATTTTGAAAGTTCTATATATTTTAATAATGAGACACAGAACTTTTTGAAAACATTTTTACTATCGTCACCTATGAAGTAACGGAGAAAACTTTTTTTGTAACGCCATCTATTGAGAAGTTTTTTTTTGTGCAGTGGATAAGTATTTCAGTACATGTTTAGTTTAACCATAGCTACCCATTTGAATCAGAATTGCTACAGAACAGGTTAATGTCTAGTAAGGCAATAAAATATCAAGTAAAGTGAGCCTGTTTAAATTATGATGTATTTAAATTGAATATTTGCATACACAAAATAATCGATTTACAAACACATTGGTACAAGTAGAAAAGTAAAAAATTAAATAATATTTTTGGCGCAGTTCAGGGGTGACATCTGTGCGAGAGCATTATCACCTCATGTATAAGGAATGTTGCTTTTATTGTTTACAAAAAAAAAAAAAACAATTACTCAATAGATGGCATTACAAAAAGGTTTCTTCGTTACTTCATAGACGGCAATTGTGTTCCAGCTTATTTTCAAACGATCAGTTTCTCATAATTAAAATATAAAGAACTTACAAAATTGCATCGATAGGGAAACTCAATAAGAAAGCATAAATGGTGAACGTTGCGCAAGCGCATATAGCGACTATATAAACCAGCCAATGACAGGTCATAAGCCCTGTAGGTGCCTTGAGTTCCTCGTTCTCCTATAATATTACAACTTCATCTCTATTGAGATGTTAAAGATTTGTCAGTAAATATGATATATTTGTGGTTATTGATATTATAACAATATTTGTGACTAATGTAATCTTTTTTGTTTACAAATAAATAACTTCTTAGATATCTGACTCCCGAGTCAATGGCTCCAAGTCCCATTCCCGGTGAAGACATACTTTTTCGCTTCGTTAGTAATCATATGTTGTGATGAAGTAGTCACTTAGAAACTAGTTGTATTAAAAGACGCAGGGGTTAGGCAATCTAGGCGGGTCAAATGCATCTAAATATGAGAATGTCCATCCATACAGAATGTATTTAAATTGAACTTAACGTAAAATAATATGGATTATTTGATTTTATAAGAAAAGGAACAACTTAACGTTAAAACATATCGGATCCCTAGATTTAAAAAATATATACGCAATCTTGAACTCCAACAATCCTATTCTGACATACATGTTTTGTAGAGTATTTTTTTTTCTCTTTTTGCTGTATCAGGTCCTTATTAAAAGTATGGTTATCTCCAAATATTTTGAAATTTTTTATCCAGGCGGAGAAAAAAAAAACAAATTTATCTTCTGCGCACCCACACGATTTTCAAAATGTTAGCAATAATCATACCCCCCCCATCTACATACCATGTCACGAAACAAATAAGCACAATACGCTTCTATCCTTGCAAACATTCATTGCTTACATTACAGCGGGGAATTGTAGGGCAGACAAACTTGCCAGAGCAGGTTACTCGCTAGAGTCATATCAGTATTAACGGGACACTGGCTCATAGGAAAGCATGCCAGGACAAGGAGGAGACGACGGTGGTCCACTTCCTCTGTCACTGTCCTGCTCTTTCTAGAAGTAGGAAAAACTCCTTGGGAAGTTTCTTCTATGATGATTTAATTGACATAGCGTCGGCTGACATCGGAGACATACAATAGCCACTCAGGCTGGATCAGGGTGGATAAGTAAGGGGGAGGACAGCCCCATTTGTGGTATCACACAGGGCCAATTGGCCTAAGTGTGTTCTCTCTAAGAACTGCCACCCGCAAAAAAAATAACATTCATGCATTGTGTCACACATGCTCATTGATTGTTCAATCTTATTATGTTTTCTTGTTTCAAAATATCACACAAGTAAATATAATATTTACCTTGTGACAGATGATGTGCTACCCTGTAAGCGGCTGTCGCTCTCTCAACAGCACTGTCCAACGCCCACTCTGCGTCCAATAAGACGCGCGCTAAGACACGCAGACTGAACGCCTTCACTGTGGCGCGACACTTGTCTGCTGCCAAAGCTTGACCGTCCGCAAAACCCACCACTACATTTTTAAATCTATCCACTAGATTATATCTGCAACAATATTAATACATATATCATTATTTATCATAAAGATAGTCATACTCTTAGTACGTGCCTAGTCAACGTTTATGCGTCGTCTGATACATGTTCATTTGTTCAAGTTTTTTATATTTTCCACACGGTCGTGCAGTCCATTTCAAGGATGACCCCAACCTCTTCTTCAATGATACTTTTAAAAATAATGAATATATCATTGAAACAAGTACATATATCTTCAGGGAATCAATGAGGATGAATGAATGAGCATAAATGCTCGTTTGGGGAACGAACCCATCTTAAAAAAATAAGTTGGCTGCAGATATTTCTACAGACTTTAAGTAATAAATTGTAAGTAAACAAAATCTTACTTGCGTAATGCTTCTAATAGCATGGGTGAAGTGACTTTACGTGGTTCGTGTATAATAAGAATAACTCCGTCAGACTTTTCACCCTTCTGCGCCTCCAGCCAATCCAAGAAATCTGAAAGGGCAGATATTTCTGATTTTGTCTTCAGCACCTGAAATACAACATACACATTGTTTTACAAAATTCTGTGGGAACATGTACGGATACATTACAATCAAATTTATCTTCTTGGCCCGTAAACCGTTATCAAAAATGTGGGTGTTTTAAATAAATAATTGAATACCTTATTGGTAGCATTATCCTTGAGCATCCGGTAGCGTCCAATGGTGACAACTCTGATATTGTGTCGCCTTCTAGCTCCTGGATTGAGACTTCCATGTGGCATAATGTACTGAGAAAACACTCCCGATGACGAGTATGCACCTATTTGGCAAATCTGGAAGAATATAAGATTCTATGTAAAATTGCTACAATAACAATAGATGGATGCCTTGCATTTTTGCGGTGACAAAATTATTGTTGCTGGATAGGTGTGAGGTACCAGACTGTGTTAACTTGCAACATGTATATTTGTGAATAATGTCACACTAAATGTGTGAAATCGCCAACCTCCAAACAAGGCATAGTCCTAGTGAGGTTGGGGATTATGTGAAAATGGCAGTAGATAAATATTAAATGTCAGGATTAAAAAAGAAACAAAATAAAAATTAATATGTACCTAGTTATTGGGAAACATCACAAATCAATTAGGCTGCGCAAAACACAATATTTTTTTATTGGTTGGTAGATGCGCAAACATTCCCCACTCTGATGAAAATTGTGAATGAAAATTGTCAAGATATTGTCGATACCTTTACCAATATTTACCATTTATTTTTTGGTTTATTAAGATCTATATACAGTTACTAATAATAAATAATAAGGATATTTCTTATTATTATTTATTCTATCATATTGCTTTTTTTTTTTTTTTTTAATTTTTTTTTTTTTAAAAAGAATGAATATGTCCTTGTATAACAAGTACATATACATCCTTATACATTCCCTAAACTAAGCATAAATGCCTGTACTATAGGTGAATGGAAATCGGTCGTGGCAGGATTTGAACTCGCGACCTCTGGGTTGCTAGCCCAGTGCGCTAACCGCTCTGCCACCACCCATCTCTGAGCTTTACGAAACAAAGCTATTTTTAGTTCTTAATGTTACAATATATTTAGTGAGTGGACCAGTGGCATAGTATTCATTTATTTATTTTTTTGTACATAATATAAACAAATATCTTGTACACTTTCTTCCAACCAACCTGATTACAAAGTATGACAAAATTGTTTATGTACATCAACAAATTTTGGCGAAATGGCAATGAATCTAACTGAGTTTTTGTATTGCAAAAGAGAGCGGTTAGGATTATTCTTAATTTGCGCCCGAGATTCTTGCCGTGAATATTTTAAAAAATTGGGCAGACTCACATTGGCTGGCGTCTATATTCAGGAATGCCTTACCTATGCTCGACGCAATATGAAAAACACTCCTCTTAACTCAGAATATCGTTATAATACGCGAGGTGCAAACATCAGACCTGCAAAGTGCGGACTGGCAAAAGTCGCAAATAGCTTTGTGGGACAGAGTATTAAGCTGTATTATAAACTGCCACATCACATACGGTATTTGAAAGAAGGTAGTTTAGAGAGAGACGAAGAAGTATCTCGTCGAAAAATCATTTTATACAACTTACGAAATGCTAAATGAAAGAGATTTCAATTAGCATGGAGTTTTTTGTCTTTCGTTTGGTAATAATAATTTGTTTATTTATAATCAATAACGACTCCTAGTGCTCTGCTTGGGAGCCTATGGAGGATAAACCAATACTGTACTATATGAAGTTGCCGATTCACCGTTAATAACAAAAAATTTGATATACTCTTGTTCTTCTACAGATAATCTTCTTCTTCTGGGTCACAATCCTAGGATTGGTCTGCACCAAACACTCCATCTTTCCACTTAACTCTATCGTCCGCCAGTTACTTCATCTCTTTGTAGCTGCTACACCGCACGTCACTGATTTTCTGGTCTATATAGTTGTTTCTGGGGCGACCTCTACAGTTACCCCCATCAATAATTCCTTCAATGATGGTAAAAAGCAGGCCTGGGTGCCGGATGTTGAGGCCTATCCAAGTTGTTTTCTGCTGAGCAATTCTTTTCATAATTTGCCTTGTCTCTCAAATAATAATTTTCCCATATAAGCGGTGTATTTGTAAAATACAGCATTTGCTATGTATTTTCAGCTTTGACATGATTGGAGCTGTCTGCCACCGTCTGGCATTATTTAGTGTTGTATGAGGCTTCAGCTTTCCTACAGAAAATGACAATAGAAGAGCAATAAAAGAGAATGTTTTACCTCGTCTATGAGTCTTCTTCCAGTGGTGTCTAGGTCCCATCCCACCAGTGTGTAGTTACCTGGGGGCAGGCCCTCACAGCTGACCGTGCTGCCATTCAGAGATGGGGAGACCATTCTGCAAAACAACATTAATATAATGGTAAACGAGAAACTGGAAGATATAGATACACTCCATGTTAGGAGGTATTTATTATGTCCTTGTAACAAATATATACTCACCCATTCTATAAATTAAGCATAAATACTTGCGCTTTAGGTGAACGAAATCGGCAATGGAAGGATTCAAACTCGCAACCACTGGATTACTAACCCAGGGCGTTAACCGCTCTGCCAACATCCATCGTCCAGATGTTTATTTATTTAATATTGCTTCTCGGGCAACTAACAGCTGCACTATGTCAAATATTAATTTAACATGCACCCAATAACAAGTTGCCACATTCTGTAAACATACGATATTAATCGTCTCACAGATCCAGACTGAAAACACAATTAAAAACTGTGTCTCCACCGGGAATCGAACCCGGGACCTTTGGATCAGCAGTCAGATACCCAACCAACTGAGCCACAAAGGCCAACAAAGGATGTTAAATAAATAAAAATAAGAAATGATTTAGCATAAATGGCAGAGCGATGATGGGTCGATGGCAGAGCGGTTAGCGCGCTGGGCTAGTAATCCAGTGGTCGCGAGTTCGAATCTTGCCTCGCCCAATTTCGTTCACCTGTAGCACAAGCATTTATGCTTATTTTAGGGAACGCAGGAAGATGTATATGTACTTGTTACAAGGACATATTCATTTTTATTCTAAAAAAAAAATATAACTCTCTCAAGAGTCCTGTATAGAGGAAAATAAAACATACAGTCTTAGGAAGTTACCGGGAATAAGTTTTCTCCAAGATAGCATAATTTTAAATATTACTACTTAAAACTTAACAGAATGCAAAAGGAAATATACATTTTGTCTTTTTAAGCAATGGTAACTCAACAAAGCAAGAACAATTTGTACTTTCTATTATTTACAACAAAATACTTAATATTTTTGCACCTCATACAAGCGGAGTTTATTTCCCAATGGCAGTTTCTTCCAACCAACCGGTGTTTCTAGCCCAGTAAAGCAAGAATTGCTTGGAAAATTATTTTACATTAACTTCTCTGATCGGAATAGAACCCAGGACACCGGCATAGAAGTCAAACGACTTATCACAGTGCTACTGCGGTCGAAAAAATAAATTGCATGTTTTTCAAATCAATAGTGCAAATATACACACAGCACCAAACTAATTTAAATTATGTCTGTTGATAGATTTGAACGTTGGACTTTAACAGTAGAGGGAAACAAATTTATACTCAGTTAAACATGACTTTTCTTTTAACTTCATTGTCAAAATTATCAGATACACGTTGACTGATAACACATACAGAAGATAACAAATAATATCTAGGAACCAATATCTAAATTATCATTATTTTTATCACACTTACCATTTCAAATATAATTTTAAAAATAAGCACATTTGTTATATTATAAAACAGACTTAATTTTAGTTTATCAAATTACATTAAATATTAAAAATTTTAAAGGATGTTCCTTTTACCTGGTACGGCCCTATTCAAATGATAAAGTAAAAATAGGATATTTAACATTAACTCTGGATGGTTTGAAGAAATTACGTTTCAGCAGTAAGCCTGCTATTGTACAAATTATATATACAGAAACATAGAATTATAAGAGACAGAAGCCGCGTGCAGTATAAATTTCGATTTCAAATGTATGACAAGTGAGGCGGTAGATCGGTAATCGAATCGGTAGGTGTACGTATACTGCATAGAAAAGAGATTTTACGTGTACTACTATGTGTTCTATGACTGTATTGACGGCCGGGCGAGTGAAACTCAGAACATTGTTCTTAGTTTTAGTTGTCATACTTTCATTGCGCTGACTAGGTATCTGTATCATATATACCTAATCTAAGTACATAAAGTTATAAATACCTAAAAAAATATTAAAATATAGTCTTTCAGTATTTGCTAATGAATATGCTAGAGATGTCCCTATGTTACATATATTGGGAGCAAAATTATTTTGTAAATTCTTCCTTACACCTCGTTTTGAATATTTTTATTATTCTTATACATTTGTATTAAAATATTGAGTTAAAAAATCGCTTTTTTGTTTAATAAGCTATTGAATGTAATATTCGGATATATTTTATTAAATAATAAAATTATTCAATAAAAATCTGCATGGCACAAAAGTTGCTAATTATTTTTAAAAATAATAATACCAATGCAAATAAATATTAATTATCTTGGATTATGTGTGAAATGTCATATATTATTGTAAGGTTTCAGTGGCAAAAGCTCATTAAAGTATGGATTTGCGTTATACCGTACATAATGATATTTTGACCAGAAGAAAAACATAACCTTAATGATTATCTTGTTATAGGTCATGGTCTTCAGAAGCCATTAATGAAAAACAAGAAACCATATTGTTTTATCTTATCAATATTAATACAAAAATTATAAGAAAATACGTACATGTTAAAACAAATACCGAAAAATAAACTGGAAGACCTTCGGAGCACCATATACAAATGAAATATTCTATATTTGAAAAAGAGAACCGTAAAAAATAATATCGATTTGTTTTTTTTTTAATAATTAGATTACGAAATATATTTCGTTAAAAAAATGCAAACAAGAAACGTAAATAATTAATGCAGGGTGAAATATTAAATGCGGATAAAAAGCCGGGTCAATATTTCGAGAACGAGACGATGCCCGTCGACTACAAACAACTGTCAAAAATAAATGGTAAAAATAAACCAGACGCCGGTCAATAACCGCACCGCTACCGAGAGAAATCAACAAAAGCAAGCGTAAATATTGCAAATGTATGAATATTAGTGAAAATTTACAATAATTGACACGTGGCGGCGATTTTTTCCATTATTTTTCTGCCCCGCCCCTTGTGTAGCGTCAATATATTGTAAATTATGTATCCTTACGTTAATTATGTATCCTTAAGTCGCCGAACGATCCAATAGATACTATATTTAAACCTTTTACCACAATTTCGATGTAATTAAAGCTATCAATACTGCGTTACCGCAAATGAATTGTTTAGCACATGTGCTGCGGCAGACAACCTACAATTTTATCCAAGACGGGACTGTGTTTGATAATGCACGATATTTATTTCAGAGTTTCTGTTATTTTATGAACATTACCATCTAGGTGGTAATATATTTATTATGTTGGTATTATCAAGCGCGATTATTTGAATTTTAGGTAGAATGTAAAATAATAAGGCATAGATTTTCATAGTATAACAATATATTTTAAAATATATTATTATAATAATTGATTTTAATATAATATATACTAGATGTTATAGTTAGCAAATTTTGTATGAATCTGAGTGAGGCATTTTTCCGGGGAATTTTTGGCGTTTTGGTGGGCAGACCACATCGTTTACCTTATATCGAATAACGACTAATGTAAATTATTTTCGGATTTATTTGTCGAAAAAGACACTTTATTTCTTAGATTATATATGATACAGATACATAGTCAGCGCAATGAAAGTATGATAACAAAAACTCAGGTGAAACACCGGAGTTTCACTCGCCCGGCCGTATACGTACACCTACCGATATGCACACCTACCTACATAATACATACACCTACCGATCTACCGCCTCACACAGACAGGTAAAAAAAACTTGTCATACATTTGAATTCGAAATTTGTACTGCACGCGGCTTCTATACCTTATAATTCTATGCTTTGTTTATCAAGATTTAGAGAAAAGTTATCTAGGATGTGTTAAAATGTAAGGAAAACTGAAATATGTTGCCAACCAAAACGTCAACGCGCGATATCCCATGACTCACTTTTTGCACGGAGTAATGCATCTAATATATTATAATCATAGATTTTTACTATATCAGCAGTCAGATATCTAATCAACTAAGCCAACTTAGCTGAATATAGGCAGTTAAACACATACCTACATTTGTCATAAAAATGTGTGTCTTAGTAAAAATATGTTTTAGAAACCTTGAAAGTTTTTATTTGTATATGTATATCTATACAAATTTTTGAGGGGTCATCAATAGTTATAAGGATACTATACTTTAATATACACATAGGCATTGTATTTTCTGAAGTGTTGAGCTCTGTGCATCAAGCGGATCAATAAGGGGACACAGACACATTATCTAATTTGGTGTTTTTTTACTTCAAAGTGCAAAAAACATGTAAAACGTAGACTTGGCCATACAAAATCTCGCGGATCATGGCTTGAAACTTTTTCGATCTGTTAGATAAAATAAGTTTTCAACAAATGGTATAATTTAAAATATTTTATTTTGAATAAACAACCGTAATACATCGCACAATTATATGAAATAAAAATATTTTTACCATCTTCCCATTTCTTTTTAAGATTTCACTATAAAAACTGTCTTTAGTAGGCATGACTTTCAAAATGAAATATATTAATTTTGTTCCCTGGCCTCTCAAAGATACACTTTTCCGATTTTCTTCATTCAAGAGTTAGGTATATACGATATTCTTCTTCCTTTCAAGTGACCAGGTTTTCTAAGACCAGTCTTACGTCCATCGTGGCCGTTCTCCAACGTCTCCATATCGTGGCGTGGTCCCTCCATAGGGCGTAGGTGGTGACGGCATATCCACAAAGAACGACCAGAATCATGACGTCAGCAAGAGCCTCGGCAAGGGCGCGAGGAAGTCCGGCAACACCGCCTTGCTCTATGAAGTATTTGGATCCGAGGGCGCAGCACGCCACCAGAGATGTAGTCAGAATGGAGAGCATCCAGAAAAACAGACAGTCGGTCTGGAAATAAAAACAATTAAAAAATAAGCGTATAATGCTGTTGAAAGACACCTCATCTCATGGTTGCTTAATATGACAGATTGGATAGTGTGGATAAATAGGTATTTAATTTTTATTTTTTAATAACGGAGAACTAGGTACAATCATATTCTCCCGCCAAACTGCATAGCAGTTTTTTGACAGGGCAGATTCTTTCTTAAATAAACGAAAATAAGTTATTGGTGTTTGAAAGGTAGATATAAAGGGGCCAGGAGAATAGGAGTAATCATGAGCTAGAGGCGATGCCCAACGAAACAAATGTAGTCCAATTTATTAAAATTCAGCGCCTACGTTGGCTTGGACATGTTTGCCGGATGGATGATGACCGTATTCCTAAAAAGGTTTTAGACACCTGTCCCGAAGGCAGAAGTAGAGGCAGACCTAGGTTGAGATGGCTGGACGACGTGCTGTACGATATAAGGGAAATGGACCTGATAAATTGTAGAAGACTAGCGGTCGATAGGGAGAGATGGAGATGATTTCTGGAGGAGGTCAAGGGTATATAATCCGCATAACCAAATCACCATCACTCAACGATAATAATGAAGAGTTTAACGGACGCTTGACTTCAAATACAGACATTTCAGCGCATTTTTTATATTCACTATTTTATTTTTTACAGTATGTTATGCAAATGTGAATAATATTTCGTAAAAAATATGTTATATCGACCAATTCGACATAACAGACCCGACATATTATTGTAAGATAAAATAAAAAAAATAACTGTCGATAATTATCAATTATTTATATTTGCGATGTGGCTATTCAAAATTTTATTAACTCTAAAAAAATATTTGATGAAGAAGTTAGAAAATGAAATACAATGAGATTTTTTAAATAAAACAAATTGATTGATATTTTATATATGTATATATTTTTCATTTATCAGGACGATCGTTTCGTCTGACTAGGCCCTAATCAACCATAAATACCGTCAACATTGTCAATATCAAAAATTATAAACTCAATGACTTCGCATTCTCGTCAACGAAAAATGTTTATTTATTTATTTAACATCTTTTTTAATGTTAGGATCCATTATTTACTATGACAGCCATTAGCTTTATCTGTTACTTCATTTTTGACGTTTAATTCATTCTTGGTTCAAAAAAAATCATTGTCATGGTCATGCACATGTGATATTTGGGCAACCCTTATTTCTCATTCCTTGTATTTCAGCCCTATAAATTTTCTTTGTAAATTAGTCGTTCTGCATAGGGTTGATAGGTAGTACTTATATAGTCAACGGTTAAAATAATTAAGAATTGTATCTGGTAACACGGCCATGTTTAAAAACCGATTTTTACTGCTTACCGTCTCAAAAAATATTTACAATGCAAAGTCATGGGAAGATAATAATATGCCCTCATTAAGTCGAATTATCTCTTTAAATAACGATGTGCTAACAAGAAACGTACGCCATTAAAATATCAAAAGTAATGTCCATTTCATAATAAAAGTTTTCTCATCACAAAGAAGAAAATAATAGAATATCTAAAACAAAATAAATGTTGTGGAGGTGGAAGGAGGAGGGGGAACCCCAAACCTCGGGGGCACGGATAGGAGCCTTGAGGGAAACCATTTCCTAGTGTTAAGGTCGGCATATCCATCTCGGGACTTAAACAAGGGAAGGCACTTAGCGCTCGCCTTAAATCAAAACAAATTCAAACTTTGTAAACGCTTCATTATAATTTACGTTGATCGCGAGATTGCTCGTCAAAATTTCTTTTAGAAGAAAGTTTAGAGGAAGAGGAAAAAAAAGAGTAGGAATGTTCGCAGACCCCTTCTGAATATTAAACTGCCTATCATCTTATTCCTCTGTCCGATGTTTCTCTCTCTTTCTGTAGCGGCGAGGATTACCGCCAGAGATTTCCGCACTTGTTTTCCTGGGACCATTATTTCTGCATTATAATGGACAAATATTTTAATTTATTTTGGGGTTTTATCAAATCAAATTCCTGGGGGGGGGGGCAAGTCTGGTCTGCCGGCGAAAAAAAACCATCCACGTTTAAGATATTATAGAACTCCACAAGATAATACTATCTTTGATATGGGTAAACAGTAAACATGGTTGGTTTTGATTCCGCCGGCAGACCAGACATGCCCCCTTGATTTGGGTTACACAAAAAATGTATCCGTACAGAGGACTATGGAAGGGTTTCAATTCAGGATTCAATCTATAATGTCCTAAACTCAATTCCAAAATAATTGAATAATATTTTGTATACTGGCATCCTAATGATTGGGTGGAATGCCTCGTAAGGTAATGCCATCTCAATGTAAATATACAAATATTTAAAAGTAAATGTATGAACAGTGTAATTTTTTCTCTTTGTCATATGTACTTCTTTTTTTATTTATTTATCTTTTTGTACATTTAACTATGATAAAAAACAAACACAAAAAACATCATACCAAAAATGATTGGGAAAGAACAAGGAGAGGAAAATGGGATCAGGTGTTTAGGGATAAATATTCCTTCTTTAGTTTTTTATTGAAAACACAAAACGAGTTAGACGACGCAATATTCGGACTTAGACTATTCCATAGTCTTGCTAATTGTACTTAGAACGACAAGCAGAAATTCTGTGTCATGAACAGGGATGGAAAGTGTCGTACGTTCAGCAGATCAGAGTGGTTGAAACATATTGCTTTATGGCAATAAGCCCGCCTTTGTGTACTTGAAGTACACGACGAAGATAAAAAAATAAATTTATCAACAGATCTCTTGTAGCAGTCCTTATCCTTACAGATGATAAGGTTAACCGAAACGATCGTTATGTGAAAGGAAATACTGGTCAAGCAGTGAAATCAAAATCCTCATAATTACCCATATCATGGATATAATTATCTTTTAGAGTTGTATAATATCTTAATGTATATTTTTTTTAATCCCAAAGATTTATAAAGTCTGAAGCTGACCTTAATCTTATTTTAATCTACTTTATGAGTAGATCTGCAGGTTAAATAAGGATGAATACATTTTTATATATGACACAACTTCAAAAAGAGAATTTCTCATGTTTTGAAGTTAATCACCTTTCACAACACATTTTTTTTAAATCAAAGATTTATTAAGTCTGGAACTATGTAAGATTAAGTAAAGGTACACAGTTCAGGGTTTGATATTATTTTTTTCAGAACTTTATCGTCTACATGCATCGAATCTCGCACTATTACAGTACTCAATTTCAGACCCTTGATTTTATCGTTAAGGGCTCTTATGCAGAAATCAATGTACTTAATATTATTCACTTAAATTATGGTGTCTGCAGAAGTCAGATTCTATATATAATAATATTATAGATAGGTACTTACTGGCCATCAAATTTGACTTTGAAAATAAATTTTCAAAGTGCCCAAAGTATTTTATAACCGGCGAGTTAAGGCTATTAGGGGTTTATCTCATTTTTTCAACATTTTCTATGGCGTCGTTTCGGCCGAGGCTCTAAGTCAATTATTACTTAAATAATGAATTACACATAACACCGTCCATTAAAGCCGAAAACGGCTATTCCATAGATTAAATCATGATTTGAGAGAACAAAAATGTGAGAGGCTTTTTATTCAAGCCACGACCGCTTTAACCATGGATAAAATAAAAACGATCGAAATTTTCCACGTGTAGGTACCAAGTATATTACGATTTAATTGGTCCAAAATAAAATGAATTGTTCGGAAAGTCATTTCGCTTTTTTCCCAATAGTATTTTTTCACTTAATATTTTTGTCATATTTTTTTGACTGCTAATTAGCAAGAATTATGATTATTTTTTTCACTTAATATTATTGTCATATTTTTTTTTGACTGCTAATTAGCAAGAATCATTAGCGGTGATAGCCCAGCGGTAATGTCGTCACATCACATGCGTGAGGTCGACGGTTGGAATCCGGGCGGGGCACGCACCTCTGGATCCATGATTCAATTTGTCTGGTTCCCCTTTCTAAGGGTTGCGAAGGTCAGATGGCAGTCGCTTCAATGTAATTACCAGACTCGCCATTTCCAGGATCATGGTCAAAGCGTACCCCGATAAAAACGGGACAAAAGCGCTAAGGGGAAAGAAAATTAGCAAGAATTATTGTTTGTGCAAAGTTTGTTTTATTCTGGGCAGTATTTTTTGCTTGCGGCCCTAGCAAAAATGGAAAGTCGAAAGTCATGTTTTACTCAACTAAACGAAAAGGTAAAAAATCAAGAAAAAAATACTCGATTTGTATGGAGAGATGTTTTGACAGAGCGCCAGAGCCAAAGCTGCACCCCTAGACATAACTCAATGTATGGAAGTGACAGTTGTCACGTGACTGGCAACTGTCACCTCCATACTTTTATTTTATTTTATTTTATTAAAAAGGGCACATCGACAGATATCAAGCTTACAATTTTCATAAAAAGGAAAATAATATTGGTTATTATTATGATTGCTGGACGACCAATTATGGATACACACAGAATTACATGAGCTCATATTCAATCACACACGTAAGTTACACAAGTAAGAGTTACATAAATAAGAGAAAATTTGGTTACATGAAGCTAATTAAAAAAAAGAAGAAGATAAAAATAGTAACATAAGTTAAGCAAAAAAATAAGATATAGAAGTTACACAAGTTACATAAATCGAAGTAAAAAAATAGGTTCATAAGAAGTTAAAAAATAGTTATATAAGTTAGAGAAAAGACAATTGAGTTATCTTTTCTTCAGCAAAATGACACGTTTCTAGGGGGGCTGGTTTTTTTTTAAATTTCTTTCTGGAAATTTAGATGTTGGAGATTTTTTGGTATATTTAAGATACATTTTCAAAAAAAAAATGAAATGTTTTTTCGAACAACTCAATTTTTTCGATTGTATGAAATTTGTAAACAAATCATTTGGCAGCAGGTGTGTTGGTTTTTTTTATTATTTTTGCACGCGCATTTTCTTTGCATTTGTTTTCAACAACTGTGCCGAATGAAACAATCAACAGAGTGATTGTGTACCTAGTATGTATGCGTGCTTCTAATTTGGCCTAATTTTTTTATCACTTTTCTCATTACTATAATCTTTTTCATTGGCCCAAGATACAACAACGATATATAAGATATCTTGTCATTATTACACAATCCAAATTTACCTCAGTATCTCAAAGTTTAAATTCTCTCATCAATCAAGTCACAGGCGTCCACTTCGATCTGCTGAACGTACTTTACTATCTATTCCAATTCATAGTACTGATTCTTTTAGTTCTTCATTTGAAGAATAATCAGCAAGACTATGAATTTGTCTACGTCCTGATATTTCGTCGTATCTCATTATCAACATATTAAAAAAATGGCTTAAGAAAAAATATCTATCTAATAAAAGGTACCTGATTTCTTCTTCCTCTCCTTATCGTTTAGTTTTCCTATAATTGCTATGAATTGTTTTTATAATTTTTTTTGCTGTTATCTATTATAATCTTATTTTTTTTATTCATGTACATTAATGCCATAGATTCTATTTCAAAATCACTCTTGTTGGTTGGAAGTAATTGCCGTATGGCCCGCCAAAAAGTATGTACAAATTATATGTGAAAGAAATTATTAAAAAAATAAATGATTGTTGATAAGTCTAGGCTTTTTTTTGTGACGGTCTTGTCCATTGCATTCCCATTGTATCATTAGCCATAACAATGGGTCTTTATTTAATTTAATTTATTTACTGTCTTATATTTGTAATTATGGTTAATTTTACATGTTGGTAATACAGAATATTTACAACTGCTACGGTAACTGAGAATATATAATTATTATTAATAAGATAGATAATAATGATAAACTGAGAAGCAAGCCATATTGAGTCTTTACCTGAAGGTGGGTCAAAAGGATTTAACCCTAGATATACCTTGTACATAATATTGTACATATATGAATACATAAACTATAATTATTATTATTATAAGTGAATTTATGGCGAAGGAGATATTTGTTTAAATCTGCTAAGGTAAACACGTTATCATAAAGGGGTTTTATAGTCAAGTGTTTGACCATGGGACAAGCAATTAGGACAAAAGAAACAATGTAATACGAGATTTTTCATTAATTCAGTCATACCGTCACGTCATATCCCACAACATGGGGTGACGAGATGGACGAAGAAGATCCTGGAGTGGAGACCAAGCGATGGTCCAATGAAACAAAGAAGGTTTCTGGTGACTAGATGCAGAAGGCTCAGGACAGAGAAACCTGGGCAGATATGAGGGAGGCACATGTCCAGCAGTGTACAAAGAAGCATGCACAAGTTACGCTACTCGCACCACCACCCGCTCTGCATATGGGTACTGTAATCGGCCCCTTCACAGAAAGCTAAGTGAACGACAAGAAAAAAAAATGCATTGCCCTCTAGATTAGCAATCTCGGCACCATAGTACAAAAGAACAATCGATGAATGTGAATGGAAGATTCACACTCGTGGACTTCAGATCTTTTTAAATAAGAAACATCAGAGATATGACTATGATCTCTGTAATATATTTACTTCTATATTAACATAACTATGACAAAACTTCTTAAAGACTTTAAATTTATCGTTCTTCGAAATCACAAAAACTGCACAAGTTAGTACCTAAAGCTGCATAAGTTAGTACCTATAGCTGCATAAGTTTAGATGGGTGGTAACAGAGCGTTTAACGAACTGGGTTATTAATCCAGTGGTCGCGAGCACGAATCCTGCCACGACCGATTTCGTTCACCTAAATCACAAGCATATGCTTCATTTAGGTAATGTATGAGGATGTACACACCACAGAACAGACAATCTATAGAAGTAGCATCTGTTAAACACATGTTAAAATCATCCAAACATTGAAGCCACTTGGGCTGAGGAATGGGGTACAATGTGGGGGTAGGCAAACCTTTAAAATGTTCAGGACCGAAACACATGATGCTTTCACAGCGCCAGATGACGGTCAAATGGTCAATGGTATTTAGACGATCAGTGGGTACGCAGACGAATTTGTTAAAATAATTCTATAGATTCTTTGTTCTGTGGTACACAGGGAAGAAAATATTATGAAAACCGAACTGGCTACCTGCGTATAAGCCAAACCTTTATTATCAGTAATAAAGGTTTAACTATTTATGACTGTACGATTTGGCTGTGTGCATAAAACATTTGGCTGCACAAAACCAAAGGTTTTTTAGTCACTATAGTTTGGTTAATTACTATTAACAAAAAAATAGTCTATATTTACTTGAAACAACGAAATATTCAAAAAATATAGTAAAATTTCAATAGTTGATAACCCCTGACTAAACGAAAATTCAGAATTCAGAGTATAAAAATTTTGTAGGCCTATAAATTTCTATATATTCTAAAATTTTAGGTTCTGTACAGTGAGCGGATCAAAAATGATAAGGGACACACACACACCCATAGACACACAAAATGTTCTCGCCACTTGCGCAGGGTGCAAGGAAGTGTTAATTATTATTATTATTATTATTATTGATTCATTCTCTTGAACGAATCGACAGTTGGAATATCAAATTGAACACCTTTCTACGCTTGTACATATAAGCTGATAAGTCTGCATTGGGTATGGTAAGGTACATAATATGTTCAACATAATATATGGTTATTTATGATTCATGAATGAAAACCGAATTAGAGATAGGTAGGTACTTGATTTCAACTTCAATGACCCCATATAATTCCCTTCTCGAAGCGCAGTCAGTTATAATTCTGAAACATGAAATCCATTATAACTTTACTTGAACACTTTGATAGTTACGGCTTTATTAATACTATTGTTATATCATTATTAAGGTAAACTTTTGACGTTCTGCAATGCCGCGTTTCCAACTGCCCATCACATATTCTCGGACTTTCCACACTTAATTAAAGTAATGTTCATATTCTCATTTTCACTACACACGTGTCGCTCGGGGAATAGGTATACATAAAAGTGATGGACATATTCAAGACCGAGACCGAGACCGAGACTGGGGTAGTCTTGCTCTTACACCCCAAGTCTTGGTGGTCTTGAAAAAAATACCGTTAAATTTTAGTAATAACAAATTTCATTATGTATAGTTGATAATTCTGTAGATATTAATTTTTATTTCCGTGTTTTTAAATGTCTCCTTTACACACGAGTGCCGACCGCCGAGGCACAGTTGGTAAGCCGTTCGGTTTCCGTGCGGGCGTCCTGGGTTCGATTCCCAACAGAGGAGAAATTTATTTTAATTTATTTCTCACGCAAATATTGCTTCTCTGGACTGGAAACACTGGTTAGTTGGAAGAAATCGCCACATGGCAATAAACTCGCCACTTGCGCAAGAAAGAGTGCAAGAAAGTGTTCATTATTATTATTATTACTCTGGTAAAGGGCGATATGATTTATATTTTTACCTTTTGTGTACATTGTATGTATATTTTTTGGTCACTCATTCATCGTTCATTCTTTCAAAGTGCTCAAATCACCTCGAGAATTCATTTTCATTTTACTTATAACTGTGATATATTGATGTTGCGCCTTGTATCATGCAATATGTATAGCGGGTTTACGAGTATGTATAACGAATGAAGTATTTGGCAATCTTCGGGGTTTTGTATAAAGGAATGTCGGGGGGGTTTGTCGAGGCTTTTTATCTACGACAGTGCTCTCACGCAGTGGTTCAATTTGTAAACTATTTATTGTACTTCGCTCTTGTATATATATTTACCGTAATTATCAATAAACTGTTAATTGTTTAAACGCGTGTTCATTTAATATATTTGTGTATTAAAACTACCAGATACTAAAATAACCTTATAAGATCCTCCTTTATTTTGCTTTCTCATCTTTTGTCCTCATTTTTATCATAATATATTGTTGTTACATACTCTTCTTAATAATCGCATTTCCACAGCTTTTATTCTACTTTGATGCAAAAAAAAACATGAATGTGAAGCATTTAAACTCTGTAAAATTGAAATGAATGGCGCTCAATTCTCTTTGCCCAATTAAATTGCCAAACAGAGGTTATGTGTTGAATTGACTATCAATAAATATTTCCCCAAAGCATCATCACCTTTCCCCTGCACCACTTGTTCCTTGAGTTATTCAGAATCAATGGTCTCGGGTCTGCAAGGATTCATTAATCTCCGACATCGAACCAAGAATTCCTCAAGTTTAATGAAACAGCCTGGGAGGGGCAGCCCTCTGTTAACCCGACTCAAAACTTCCTCAGACACCTCGTCCTGAAGTATTTAATCAAAACTAGACCTAAACTGCCTACAAGTCCAGACCGATTCTTGGGGTCACAGTGTTATCCACTCAAATTTATGTTGCTAAATACATTAATAAGGTACCTATTGCACTCAAATGATATAGAAGCAGTAACGATATGTAGGAATAATATATTAAAGTGGATCTAAAAAGCGTAAGATCATTTTTTTTTTGGAATAGCATGAAAGAGGCCAAAATACAGCAGTGGAGAGATGGCTGAGAAAAAGAAGAATATAGTTATATATTAAATTAATTTAAAATAACACAAAGTCGTTTGAATAAATGTCCAAATAATACCTTTATTACTTACATACAAGAGAAATCGTAGTACCAATTGAAATCTTTTGAATATTTTTCCTTAAACTCTTTAATAGTTACCTTCCTACCCCCTTTCTTCCATTGATTTTTTCATCTTATTTTATTGATGAGAATAATTTATTAATGTCATTTAAATATTATTTTTTTATGTCATTTAAAGCATCTTGATATTATAGACCATGTAGTCAGTCTCAAATGGCAGTGGGTAGGTCACGTGAAAACAGAAGAAGTTGACAACTGATGGGCACCACGAATTCTAAAATGGAGACCTTGGGAAGGCAAAAGAGGAGTAGGTCAACTTCAGAAAAAATGGGATGAATATTATAACAGTCGCGCGCTTCTTATTCTGTTATTTACCTTATCACCGTAAAAAACGCGTCGTGACAAAGTGCAATTATTTACATCATACAGTCCACTAATCTCTTAACCTAATAAGGCAATTCTGCGCTAATAAAATTTAACTGTCAAATTTCAAAAGTGAAATATAGTTTTCAGCATTCTTGCCCGATCAAACCACAGCTTCTTTCCCCTCATGCTTTATAGCCTGGTACAATGGAGGCATCAGGTGAGTACCGAAGATTTGCAAGAGTAGCTGCCGAGGGAAGAACGGTCGTTAAATTTTATTGGAAGCTTATTCGCAAGCAGTTATAAGTACCTACTTCCTGCTAAACGGGGTGGGGACAGGCTGGACTCAAAGGGGTAAGAGATTTGTAAGGTCGAGTGAAGTACTTCATTATAAAGTTTGGGAGTACAAAGTAAAAGTATATCAAGGTTTTAAAGTATTATTTTTAGGTCTAGTATAACAGGAGTGAAATATTACATCCTAGGTCCATTTATATACCTACTATAAAAAATACCAAGATAAATAATCTAAAGAAAAGAAGACATGATTTATTTCATGAATTTAAATATTCCTATAGTGACACATTGGAACTTTTTAAACAACGCCAACGGTTAAAATAAACTGCTGTTAATTGTGCTTGTATGAATCTTTGAGTGTGTGTATGTGTGTGTGTGTGTGAGTGTGTGTGTGTGTGTGTGTGTGTGTGTGTGTGTGTGCGAAGATTTTGAGTGTATAGTTACTTTTAAACTTTTGAGCCCTTTCGCCGTGGAGGGGGACGGTTTGCACATATACTAACCAAACAAAAAGACACAAATTTGCGACCTGAGCGCACCCACGTGACTGGCTCAAGTTGTTTTACGATAACTAAACCTGAAGAATATAATCTTAATGGCAAACAGTCAATTGAGAATTTAATGAACCGAAGCACAGGGCTTCCTCATTTTAATGTTTTTTTTTACTCATCACTTACCCAAGGGGATATAGCGGGGAGTTGTTTTCACAATTTTTAAGGCTTTTTTTATTGCAGATTATAACTAGTATCATGATGAGATTGTATTCTGAAAAAATCATCACAATGTATCTGTGTGTGTGTGTGTTGGTGTGTGCGCTATGTGCATTGTGCTGTGTGCTGTGTGCTACATATGTACTGTGTGCTATGTACGGCGTGTTTATTTTACTTTATCAATTATAGACTCATTCGACTATTTTCGAATTTCGAAAATATGTATACCTATCTAATACTCTCTTAGACCCCATTAGATTTTGAAGGATATCTGAATAGTGCTTCTCAATTTTTTAAACGTCAAAAATTTCAATGTGACCTCAAGCTCAGGATACTTAAAATATGATTTTTTTATTTTCAAATTATTAAAAAGGTACACCACTTTCAAAAAAATGGCATTGAAGAACGGCATGTTTTCATAATAAAATATTTAAATAAAAAAATATTGAACAAACTCATTTCATAAAAATGTACTTGGTAGTGAGGAGTACCTATATCGTTGGCCACAACCCACTCGTTTTTTAATGTCATGCATTTATTTTTACTTATTCTCTTATTAATTACAATTATTAAATAATAATAACGAAAACAACGATTTTTATTTGATGGAATAAGTTAACTTATTAATATCTCAAAGAGACAAAAACAGGAATAGCAATATTGAAATGAAGATTGTATTTTTCTTAAGTAAATGTTTTTTATTTATTTATGTATTCGAGTTTGGGTGCAATGGGTCATGAAACATGAACAAAATCAGTCGAAGCAGCCCCCCTAGACAACATGCCATTTAAGCTAAGCGTTATCTTGCTAAGCGATAGTAAATGTGACGTCACGTGACAGCCACCAATTCCATACATTTACTATCGCTAAGCGAGATAACGCTTAAATGGCATGATGTCTATGAGGGCTGCTTGGGTAGGGATCGAACTCCCCATCACTGGATTACTAACCCAACACGATTTCATATTTATAAACTGTTTTACTATTGTCCCAGAGTCATAGATTCAAAACCCAGCAGGGAATTATTAGACTCTTCTCTTGGCTGAAAATACTAGTATGAAGGAAAAAAATGCCATTTGAAAATGAGCTCGCCACTTGTACAGGGTGAAAGGACATATTTTTTAATATTAATAGAAGTATATCTTAATTTCATTACTAAATCAAAATAATGATAAAATATGCGTTTTGTGCGAGGCACGTCACCAGAAAAACAATTATGTACCAAAACCAATAATTATTTAAATTCAATTAAGTAACAACATGGAGTTTTATCAAGAATTAGTCTACAAATTTGAACAAATAAATCAACAAGTATTTGAAAAATAGATAAGGTTATTTTTTCTTGGGTTATCTTTATTATATCCTGACCATTGTGCCGTTAATTTAAGAACATTCGAAACTTCAGCCACATTATAATTTAATATAGTAAAAAAAAATTATACTATGTAATATAATATAATGTTTTGGAATATGATGTAATATGGTGTGATATAATGCAATATGATAAGATGTAATATAATGTTATGCAAAATAATATTATGGATTATAATATATAGTGTAACATGATAAAATATTCTAAATCATAATATAATATAGACCCCCAACATGGGTAGGTACTCGCCTACCTAACGAGAGACACTATAATGTAAATGTGTTACGTTACTTAATTGTTAATGAATAAATAAATAAATAATAATAATTATTATTTTGACTCATTACTACTCTAAGGGGATATAGTGGAGAGTTATGAATTCGAAATTTTCAAGGTTATTTTTTATTGCAGATTATCAGCTAGTATTTTTACTCTCCACACTATGGAATAGGGGAGAGTCATGATTTCGCAAAATTTAAGCGTATTTTTTTTACATCAATTTCTCAATGGGTATCATGTAGAGAATGCACACTATGAGTTTCGTCATGATGTGTTTGTGTGTATGGCGTATACGCCGTACGCCGTACGCCGTAGCATTTATCTTTTTTGTGTCCTCTCTACAGCCCAAACTATAAGTCTGATCGACTTCATATTAACATCATATGTGTAAAGTGCAAAGACCTAGAGCTGATTAGTTTTCCATAGACAACTTTTGATTTCTTCTCTATGAATTCATCATTTACGTTGTTTTTTTTTGTGTCCTCTCTGCAGCCCAAACTATAAGTCCGATTGACTTCATATTGATATCACATGTGTTAAGTCCATAAACTTAGAGCTGATTAGTTTTCCATAGACAACGGTTCATTTTTTCCCAATGTTTCTTTATGATTTCATCTATTAAAACTGAAAAAATGCTCTCACGACCTGGAAATTAGAGATATTTTAATTTGGTTTCAACTATTTATACAACACCAAGAATCTTCATAAAATTGTATTCAAAGTTGGTCAATGTTAAAAGAAAAATATTCAACGGTTTCAAAAATTATATTTTATTTAATGGATATTTGTATGAAACTTATATGTAACAAGAGAATTTTTTTATATTTGGCAATGTTCAGTTCATTGATTTCATATTGATATAAGAATATTAATAGCTTGAACTTAGAACTGATTAGCTTTTCATAGATATCATAAAATTTCTTCATATGATATCACGTGTCAACATTGTCAAAATGCTCTAACGCTCTTTGAAACAAAATTTATCTGCTTTTTTTAAAATATTTTATACAACATAAGCAGTCTTCACTATACTGCATTAATAGTTTGTCTATCTTAACATAAAAATATACTATCGGAAGAAAATTTATATTCCTGACAGTAACATTTAGTATGAATAAAAATGTAATTAGATAAATTTCTATGTATGGAAAAGTTCAGTAATTTGATTTCATGTTATAATGTAAAGAGCTTGAACATAGAACTGATTAGCTTTCCATAAATAACAAAAAATTTCTTCATATGATATCACCTGTCAAAATTTGGAAAATACTCTTGCGTTCTTTAAAACAAAATTTATCTGCTTTTTTTAAAATATTTCATACAACATAAGCATTCTTCACTATACTGCATTAATAGTTTGTCTATCTTAACATAAAAATATACTATCGGAAGTAAATTTATATTCCTGATAGTAACATTTAGTATGAATAAAAATGTAATTAGATAAATTTCTATGTATGGAAAAGTTCAGTAATTTGATTTCATGTTATAATGTAAAGAGCTTGAACATAGAACTGATTAGCTTTCCATAAATAGCAAAAAATTTCTTCATATGATATCACGTGTCAAAATTTTAAATGCTCTCGCGTTCTTTAAAACAAAATTTATCTGCTTTTTTTATAATATTTCATACAACATAAGCATTCTTCACTATACGGCATTAATAGTTTGTCTATCTTAACATGAAAATATACTATCGTTAGAAAATTTATATTCCTGGTAGTAAAATTTAGAATGAATAAAATATTTCATTGTCAATATTTGTGGTGTGGAGAGTTTAGTGTTGGCCACAACCCACTCGTTTTTATTTATTATTGCTTTCTAAAAGTTTCATTACGATGTATCTGTGTGGGTGTTGTGTACTATGTACGGTGTGTTTATTCTACTTTATCTATTAAAGACTTGAGCAATTTGATTATTTTGCAAATATGTATATCTAATAATCGATTAAACCCCATGAGAATGGATACCTGATCAGTGCTTCTCATTTTTTTCAAACTGTAAAATATTTTAAAGTGATCCCAAGCTCAGGAAACTTAAAATTTGATATTTTTATTTTCAAATTGCTAAAAAGGCACACCACTTTCATTAAATGGCATTGAAGGATTATCAATTTTTCATAATGAAATATTTAAATAAAAAAATTAACGAAACTCATTTCATGAAAATGCTGTAAATTTTCCATACAAAATTTAAATATATGCGGAGGGATTTGGTAGTGAAGAGTATAGTGTTGGCCGCAACACTTTTCGCTTTTTTCATAAAATTAAAATGAAGCTAATGATGTGGCTGACGTAAAAAGACAAATCATTTTTGATACGCGAATTTCGGATTCTAAAACAATGTACATTATATACGACGCAGGCGCTTTGATTGGTGTATCTTTGTTTATTTAAATAAATAAATATAATTAAATTGTTGCTACTCAGTACGCCTCTGCATTTCAGTAGCGAAGTAGATACTTTCATGATAATTAATATTGTTTTATCTTATGTACCTAGTAGTATATTAATATGTACATAATATTTAGAAGTTTATGTAACTTCTTGTCCGAGAACAACCTAGTTACTGCAATTTTGTTCATTTCTCTATTTTTCCAAACTTCCAGTCGTTAAGATAATATATTATAATAGAGATGACTCAAGTTTCCATGGAAACAAAGGATGAACTAATAACAAGTAGAAAAGATGAAGTCAACAAATTTCAGATAATGATGTTTATATAAGTATGATAAAAGAGTGAAACAAATATTTTTGTTTTGTGGTTTGACCATGTTTACAAATACTAGTTGCATGTAACACATGAGATCCAACTGTCGATAGCGATACTATGTATAGTTGAAGAATAAGCACCAAACTATAAACCCATAAATCCAAATTATTGAATATTTAAGAATATTTTATTTTCTATACAACACATGTAGGTATGTATGTCAAGGTAGGACAGTATGGAGGTCAGTTCTTTTTTCTACCCAGAATATGAAAACTGCATGATGGTATGTATGTATGTTTGGAGATTTAAGTATCAAACTATTAAGTCTTCTTACATATTGTGTATAGGCGACTGCCCTACAAATTGTATGAAGCGATGATTTTTATAAAAATTGTTAAAAAAATTGAGATTTACTTATACAATACTAATATTTTTTATAGAAAATTAATTTATCTAGTTGGGGTGTTTCGGTTTTTTTCGATATTAAAAAAAAATGGTAATATAGGCAGTTAAACTCATAAATTTATAATAAAAAAATATTTTTCTTCATATTTTTTTTTTGAAAATACCAATTTGAGATTTTGAATTTGTCTATGTTATACCAATTTTTAGCGTTCTAGCTTTTATGGTTTCTGAGATATATGGAAAAATTAACCATTCTCTGTAAATTGAGCGAATCAAAACTTATAAGGGGGGGACACATGAAATGTTTTACTCCGAATTCTAAGTAAATCCGTGTATGGAACATATATGCTGCGAAGCCTCTAAATTGGTGTTTTTTGACTTCTAAGTTGGAAAAGCCGTGAAAAAAGTAGACCCTGCATACAATTCCTTCATACACGCGTTTTGGATTTAAACTGCCTCTTCCTTCAAAAGAATTTCATTCTCTTGAACGAATCGACAGTTGAATTATTCTTGATAAATGGTACGCTCGCAAAACATTAATCAAGTTCATAAAATCCTTATTATTAAATATTTATAAGCTGAAATAAATAGAATGGGTTGTAGTATGTAGCTAATTTAGACTTCCTATCTGCAAAACAAATAGATGAAATTCAACATTCAACTGTATTCTGTCGCCACTGTTGTTTAACCTGTATACTGACAGGCTGTTAAACAGACTAGATATTAAACAGAAGCAGGAGAAAAAGTGAACGGAGTAGGTACAAATTGATACTCTAAGATACGCAGACGATACCGTGGCGCTGGCTGATAGTTTCAACGACCTTCAAAAGTCATTGGATATAATTAATATTACTGGGAAAGAGTTTGGTCTGAGCATGAATATATCAAAAACCAAGTTTATGATATTCAGCCGACGATTTCATGATAACTTAAAAACAAGCCACAGAGTCAAAACTTTTAAATATCTTGAAAATCTTCTCACTGATGATTTAGATCCTGACAAAGAACTATGGTGTCGCATGGAGACAGCTCGCGAGATGTTTTTCAGAATGAAGACACTGTTTTGCGAAGATAACGTCGTGGGAACCTGATATGGCACGAAGAAGAAGAATCTGCAAAACTAGATTTTCTCAAAATTTCCTAGCTCGTTGCTCCAAAAGAAAATAACAGCCTGCCATCTTTATTGAAGCAGCATAATTGTTACCTAACCTTCCGGAAACATTTTAAACTGGGGCTTAAAACAACTAACCCAAATGATTATTTATTTATTTTTATGTTTTATAAATCATGCAGTAGGTACATATTTTTAATGCTGAAACCTTTTTTATGTGTTTTTTAAATAATAATTTTGTATTCTATATTTTATACTCTAGTTTCATTGTTTTTTGTATCATTAATTTAGAAAAAAAAATATTCAAGACACTAACCGCAGTTACGGAACTGTTGCTGGCAAACATAAGTTTCGTCGAGATCTGGGGGACAAGTCTGGTCAAATGATGGAATCAAAACCCTCATGATTTATCATATGGGTAATCAGGAGGGTCTTGATTTCACCGTTTGGCCAGGCTTGACCCCTTGATGATTGGACTTATGAGAAAAAATCTTCAAACACTTCAATTTCCAAAGGCGTCTGCAATCTGTATAACACGTATTATTGTTTATACATAGGTGAATTGATTGAAAGGTAATATAACTACATACATACCATCACGCCATGTCTCTTAAGGGGTAGGCAATGAGAACCGAACGTCACATATTTGCTATCTTGACACATTAATTTCGAAGTCGGTTTCTTTATAAGAAAGATTGATGATTCCTCTATTTATTTTAATTAATCAATCAATTAGTGGTTTTATTTATGATTATTTAAAAAAAAGGTTAAAAACAAAAATTGAATTCCATTAAGTACCAACATACTTTCGATCGAAAGATTAAATTTACCTAATTTAAGTATAAATTTTTGTTTTATATCCTAATTTTAAGAATAGTTTGTATGCTTATGTAAGCTACAAGCTTGAGTTACGTGTATCACCGGCTTTGGTGATGTCTTTGAGCTAAAAAAAAAACGATGAAATATAAATAAATCAAATCCAAATATATTACAAGGTAAATAATAAAGTCAGACTTTTCTTACGAACTGAGATCCGCAGACAGCTGTAATATAATACATATATTTGTATAATCTACGTTATTCGTTTACAAATTCTCCTCATCTCTCCTTACCTCGTCCCTATGCCACCGGCCCACGTCTCAAATGGAATAAAAAAAAACTTGAATAATCGTGGAAAAGGGGATTCCCAGAAGAACAACTCGCACTCTGAGAAGAGTAGAGAGAAACCTGAAGAATTGTTTTTGAAAGGTGCTATAAATCGCTGCTAAATAAATTCCCACGATAATACAGAGAACTTTACTACTATCAAAACTTACATACAAGTGATAATATCACACAATTTTGTTATTTTCAGTCGAAAAGAAATAAATCTTTTCTTGAAAAAGTTCTTGAATATTCATTCAATTTTTTGAATGACATCTTATAACGAAGGTTGACTATCAAAGTGATTTCTTCGCTTTTCTAAAATACATAGAAATCTCAACACTCAAGAGGAGAGAATGCTCTATCTATGCGTAAAAGTGAAATTATTACCCTCAAAATATTTATTTATTTATTTATTTATTAAACATCATGTACAATACTGTGTACAATGGCGGGTTTATTGCCACAAGGCAATTTCTTCCAACCAACCAAAGCAACGTGAGCCCATAGATAGTATAGTGGTAGGTACAATAAATTTATAACAAACGGAAATAAACACGTAACATTATTATGAGTAAATTCACAGCAACAAAGGAAGGAAGGAAATAGAGGAGAGGGAGGGGAGGGAGGGGAGGGAGGATGGATATGGGGTGTTCCATGCCATGTTCATGCCATGAGAGATCTTCGTCGAAAAAGATACCAAGATTTTTAACAACTTTGGAGAAGGAAATGATTTGATTGTTAATCAGTAGAGATGGGAAATATTGACACTCAAAGGGAGATCATATTACTTAAAAGAGAAATTTCAATACACAGATAGTAAATTTTAATGCCCAAAGATGTCAATTTTTTTTCCAATTCTTCTTTTGCTATAATGTTTTTTTGCTATAATGTTTTTTAGCTATCTTAGTGTAATGTATATTTTCTATGTTTTAATTTTCGCTTTCATTCTTTTGTTGATATACATGTATAATTATTGGATATTGCGTCGTCTAACTCACTTAGTATTTTCAAGAAAAAACTAAAGAAGGAATATTTATCCTTGAACACCTGATCCCGATTTCCTCTCCAGTCCTTACCATATCCTTTTTCTTGCTATGAATTATATATTTTTTTTGTTTTAATAGTATTTAAGTGTTATACGTATTTTCTTTGATTTCTTTTACTCTTTTTTATTTGCTGTTGTACATACACAATGTTTTCATACTTTGTAATCTGGTTGGTTGGAAGAAATTGCTTAATGGCAATAAGCCCGCCAGTGTACAATTATATTTGTTTATATTATGTACAAGAAGATGTATAAATAAATAAATAAATAAATATATTGTGTAATCTGGTTAGTTGGAAGAAATTACCTAATGCCCAACAGTGTGCATTTTATTTTTTTATACTATGTACAAAAAAAACATGAAGGGAAATCTTACTATTACCTCATACTAGAAAGAGAAATCTTAATACACAAAAGAGAAATAATTGCACACAAAAGATAAATACATACATACATACATGCCATCACACCATGTCCCTTACGGGGTAAGCAGAGAGAATCGAGCGCCATACTTCTCTATTTTTGCACACATTTCTGGCCTCCTTTACATTCATGCATCGTCTCATACATGCTCGTCGATTGTTCAAACTTTTTATGTTTCCTTCTTTCAAAATATCATTCACATGGTCATGCCATCCCTTTCTGGGGCGATCTCTGCTATTCACTTCATCTCTTGCATCCATGTATATTTTTTTGGTCAGTCGTTCATCGTCCATTATTTCTATATGTCCAAACCACCTCAAAGCATTCACTTTCATTTTACATATAATATCCTTCTTTATCTTGCATTCTCTCCTTATGTCCTCATTTTTTATTCTATCATATATCGTTCTATTACATACTCTTTTTAGTGATCTCATTTCTATAGCATTTATTCTACTTTCATGTGTCTTTTATTTATCATGTGGCAAAAGATAAATCTTAGCACTAAATAAGGGAAATATCAAATTTGAAATCATAACACTCAAAAGAATAATCTTAGCACTAAATAGGGAAATTTTAATAAGTAAAAGAGAAATATTTACTCTCAAACAAGAAATCTTAGCACTATATAGGAATATCTCAATACACACAAGAGAAATATTTACACTCAAAGAGAAATCTAAGCACTAAATAGAGATATCTCAATACACAAAAGAGAAATATTTACTCTCAAACAAGAAATCTTAGCACTAAATAGGGATATCTCAATACACACAAGAGAAATATTTACACTCAAAGAGAAATCTTAGCACTAAATAGAGATATCTCAACACACAATATCACTAAATAGAGATATCTCAATAGACAAAAGAGAAATATTTACAAACGAGAAATCTTAGTACTAAATAGGGATATCTCAATACACAAAAGAGAAATATTTACACTCATAAGAGAAATTTCAGTACTAAATAGGGAAATCTCAATACGCAAAAGTGAAATATTTACACTCAAAAGGTAAATCATAGTACTAAATAGGGAAATCTCTATACGGAAAAGTAAAATCTTTACTTATAGGACATATTGTGATATATTATGACATATCGAATGCTATGTTGCCAGTAGGTATTCAAAATGCATATAGGTACTGAAAATACTTATAATGATTGATATTATTATAAATTAACATTTTAAAAAATACATTTTTACCAAAATATTGTTAATTGATGTTGAAAATATATTTTATATCATTTTGTATTTTTCATAAAATTTATTTATACTTGGAAGAAATATTTTGAACGAAAATTATTTTGGGTAAAATTATTTCACTGGCGATTCATAGAAGGACCAAACAATATGGCGTACAATAATTCAACTGTCGATTTGTTCGAGAGAATTATATTATAGAAAATTTTAGGCCTACAAAACTTTCACATTCAGAATTTATAATTTTCGTTCCAGTCAGGCGTTATAAACATTCGAATTTTTGCGGCGAAGAAATTTTTTTTGTAACGCCATTTTATTGAGAAATTATTCCAACATCGTCTCTATTGATATCTTAATAATTTGTCATTTGACTCCCGACGGAAAAATCCAATGTTTATATATATTCGATTAATTTACTTTAACCAAATGACATTTTTTTTCATTAAATAAATCCTCTGCTGGAAATCTAACTCGGGACGCCGACACAGAAGCTTGACGGCTTACTCAAAAAACAGCGGTCAGCGTATCATATTACACTGTTAAAACATTTGTATATCAAATAATAATACGTATTATTGATCCGCTGGTTAAGCTGCACCATACAACCTTATAGGTTTACGTTCCCCTGGGCTCCCAAGTTCTCTTGGTCTAATACTTCCAATAGTTGTAATACCACCACCAGCAGCAGCGCTGGCTGAGATCGAGTGCCTTGCATTATTCAAAATGTCTATTCTCAACTCGCTGGGGTAATCCCCTTTCTAGGTATTATTACCTCAGTTCGACCGATAGCCCCCCCTATCATAGTGTTGTATTATTATTTCCAAACAATACTCTGGCGAGTTTGGCAGAAGATACAGGCGTACCACACTAATGTTTTTGCCAACTTTACTCGTCCTTCTAATTCAACTCGAAATACTTAGCACGACTATATAATATCTATATATATAAAAATGGATGTATGTATATTTGTTGGTTTGTTTGTTTGTTTGTAGTTTTGCGATGGACTCCTAAACCAACCATCCGATTGCGATGAAACTTTGGGAATTTGTTCAGCTCATTCCGGAGAAGGTTTATGCATTACAATTTATTTATTCGATATCTCACCAAACTTAAAAAAAAAAATGTTTTGTATTGAAGTGAAACTTAATGGGTTTGTTCAGTGCACACATGAGAAAGTTTATGAATTAAAATTTGTTTATTTATTCAATATCTCACAAAAATTATCTATTTGGGATTTTCATTGAATTTTAGGGATTCGTTATGCGCATAGCAGAAAACGTATTTGAAGTTTAATTCAATTATTTAGCTTCTCGCACAAAATTTTTTGAAAAATGATGTATTTGGTATTGTAAGAATATTTTAAATAAAAAAGCAAATTAATAAATCAATGGTCGAATAAATAAATAAAGAAAATTTTAAATGAAATTTTTTACATGTCAATTAATAAATAAATCAATGATTGAATAAATAAAAATGAATAAATAAAAATGAATAATTGTCGGCCTTCGTGGAAACATACCGATAAATCATTTTTATATATTTGGCGGTAAATAAGTAAACAGGCAGGACAACGTCTGCCGGGTTTTACTAGTGCAATATAAAGATAAATAATTTTACTCTCCACTAGTATGGAATTTTCACATCAATTTTTCTATGGGTATCATGTAGAGAGTGCACATTACGAGTTTAGTCATGATGTGTTTATAAGTAGGTATGACGTACGCCGTATCCTTTCGTCTTCCAAAGCTAAAACTATAAGTCTGATCGACTTCATATTTACATCATATGTGTAAAGTGTATAGATCTAGAGCTGATTATTTTCCATAGACAACCACTAACTTCTCTATGATTTCATCATTTACGTTGTACCTAACTATACAGCCTATTGATCTAATTTATTATGTACCTATAGTTCATTAACTTAGAGATGATTAGTTTTTCATAGATATTTGTTAATTTGTTGTCTTTGATTTCACCAGTCATAATTTTCAAAATGCTCTCCCGGTCTGTAAAAAACGATATTTATTATTTTGTTGAAAAACTCAAAAATGCATTCAGGGATAGTCATCCTTTAAATGAAAAAAATGTATGGTCTGTTATATGAAGTGTGCAATTGCATATTTATAGGAAACACGTATACATGTTAGAGTAGAAAAATAGCTTCTGTATGGGAAAATTGAGTTATCGACTTCGTATTGATATTGTATGTGTAGTAAATAAATAAAAAAATAAATAAATAAACAATAAAACGACTTCAAAATGAATGTCGTCCAGAGAATGTGTCGTGATTAATGTATGTATATAGTAATATTATCTTTCATACAATTATTCGCTTATACAAATACGTGCTATACAGATTGCAGACGCCTTTTGTAAATTGGAGAGTTTGATGATTTTCTCATGATCAAATCCTAACAAACCAATTCGAAGATACCAGTAGCGAAATTGCTTATAGAAACCAAAAATCTTGGCTTGCCTATGAATATTATGTTAAGAAATTGAAAAAAAAAAATGTTTGTTTTATTGCAATCACACTGACTAAACCATAGATACTAAAACCGTTTGTAGATAATGTGATTTAGATATATATTTCATGGCAATTGAAATGAACAACGATACTAAAAAATATTAAATTTTCGACATTTTCTAATTTTCTTCCAGGGTTTGCTTATTCTGACGGTTCTAGGCTCGCCCCTGGAAGATACCCCCTTTCTAATGAAAAGAGAATCATTGAAATCGGACAACGAGGTAAAAAGTTATCGACTTGAGAGAGTCCAAAAACGATTCCTCAAATTCTTAAATTACAAATCATGTAACGCATTTAAATCATATGATGAAATCGAGAAACACTTCTGAATAACTAAGATCGTAAAACACTAGAAAACTGTTCAGCATAGAGAATTTTTCAAAGTCAGTTGCTACAAGAATTCGTTATATAGATGCATAGCGGTGTTAAAAAAATGTATATTGTTAAAAAAAATTATTTGTGTATTTATTTTAATTTTTGCTTTTATCTAGCAGATTCTGTTATTTTTCACAGCAATAACAAATTAGGTCCTTCTCCCTTCCTTTTTCCTTCCCCTCCTTTTCCTCATGGGCAAATGTGTGTAATATATGAATATGTAATAATTTTAAGTACCTTTATAATTTTTTTGTATTGTAGATACATACTTCTATGATTATTTAATGTACACACATCAATTTTGGACAAAAGTAACAATAAATATTATTTATTTATTAAATAGGTACCTACAAAGGCGTTGAACTGTATCAACTGATTGTAGTGAGCTCAATATTGAATGGTCGGTCAGTATTGGGGTTACCTGTTCGAACTTTTTCTTTCGAATGTTTAAAAAGTACTTACTTATGTTTAGAAAAAAATCCAACTGTTAAATATATTCATCATCATCATCATCACTGGCTCTACAGCCCGTTGTGGACCTTGGCCTCCTCCAGCATTCGTCGCCATCTTCCTCTATCCTGACAGGCACTCCTCCAATCCCTTATTCCAACTGCTTCTACGTCCCGCTGCACACCATCCAGCCATCGGAGTTTGGGTCTACCGACACTACGTCTACCTTGGGGCTTTAAATAAATGATCTTTTTTGGCACTCTTTCATCACTCATTCTTTGGACGTGCCCTGCCCATCTCAGCCTCCCTGTTTTGATGATTTTTACGATGTTTGGTTCTTTGTAAACATTGTAGACCTCTGTGTTGTGTCGTATTCTCCAAACTCCGTTTTCCTGGATTGGGCCGAATACTTTTCTGAGTATTTTTCTCTCAAACACCAGTAGAGATGTCTCATCTTTTTTACTCAGTACCCAGCATTCAGAGCCGTATGTCAGTACAGGACGTAGTAATGTTTTGTAAATGGTGACCTTTGTTTTCCTCGACAATACCCGAGATGCAAGATGTCTTCTTAAACCATAGAAGCATCTATTAGCCATGAATATTCGGCGCTTGATTTCAGTGGATATGTCGTTCACATCAGTCACCATTGATCCCAGATAGGTGAAACTTCTAACGGATTCTATTGTGTGAGAGCCTATATTGATTGTAGTGGGGGTCTGGTTATTGTGAACAGTTTTGGTGACTGGCATATATTTAGTCTTACTAGCGTTGATGTGAAGGCCCATTCCATTAGCAGCCCTCTCTAGCTCAACGAATGTCTCCGTCATTGCCCGCTGTGATCTACCAATTACGTCAATATCATCTGCGTACCCCAGTACTTGGGTTGCTTTGTAGAATATCGTCCCAGTTGTTTCTATTCCAGACTCTCTCACGCATTTCTCCAAAGCAATGTTAAAGAGCAGACAAGCCAGGGCATCTCCTTGACGAAGGCCATGTAATGCATAAAACGGTTCAGAAGTGTCGCTTTGAATCCGAACTCTACACTGCGATTGGACCATAGTGAGCCTTACCATCCTTATGAGTTTGTTTGGAATTCCCAGATACTTCATCGCCTCATACAAGTGCGCTCTGTTGATACTGTCATAAGCAGCTTTGAAATCGATAAAAAGGTGGTATGTGTCGATATTATATTCCAGGGTTTTTTCCAGTATTTGGCGGAGAGTGAATATTTGGTCTATAGTGGATCTTCCTGGGCGGAATCCGCTTTGATACTGTCCCACCAGTTTTTCTGCGTATGGTAGTAGTCTGGCAAAAAGGATGCTGGCAAACATCTTATAGCCTGTATTTAGGAGGGTTATACCGCGATAGTTAGTGCATTCCATTGCATCTCCCTTCTTATGTAGGGGACATACAACTCCCATCTTCCAGTCGTCAGGCAAAGTTTCGAGACTCCACGTCCTCTCAACCATTCCATGCAGTATTGTAATCAAACATTCTCCTCCGTATTTGAGAAGCTCGCTAGGGATATCATCATGACCTGGGGATCTATTATTTTTTAAGCATTTAAGTGCTGTTCTGACTTCTGTCATACTTGGAGGCAGCATATTGTCATCTTCCTCAGTGTACAAATTATCTATGTCATTATCACTAGTGTCACTATCATTATTTAAGAGATCTTCAAAATGCTGGGCCCAACGCTTCAATATATCCACCTTATCATTCAATATTTCACCATTCTTGTCTTTGCATGCAGTCATTCTCGGCTTATACTCTTTTCGCTGATGATTTAACTTCTGGAAGAATTTCCTGCATTCTTTCTGAGAGTTGAGATTTTCCAAATCATTGATTTGTAGTTGTTCCCATTCCTTCTTTTTCTTCCTGTGAACCCGTTTCTCCTCTCTTCTTCTCTGTTTATATTCATCTGTTGCACTTCTGGTATTTCGTTGCTGCTGTTTGAGATATGCTTCATTCTTCTTTCTCGTTGCCTCTGCACATTCGTTGTCAAACCACTCATTTCTTCTTTTTGGGTCAATTTGTCCAAGTACTTCAGTTGCAGTATTTCTAATAATACTTTGGCATTCGTTCCATAAGTTATTAGGATCTTGGTTTTCGTTGACTTCTATTAATTTCCTGCTTAGTCCTTCCATGTACTGTTTACGCTTATCATGGTCTTTTAGTGATTGTGTATTAAATTTTGTAGATTTTGTTGACTTGTGCATCTTAGCCATTGATATTCTGGCTCTTATCTTATTAATTACCAGGTAGTGATCTGAATCAATGTTTGCACCACGGTATGTTCTACAATCTAGAAGGTTTGATGCGTGTCTACCATCTAACAGTATATGGTCTATCTGGTTACAGGTCACTCCGTCTGGTGACTTCCAGGTGGCTTTATGAATCGACTTATGTTTGAATAGTGTGCTTCCAATGACCATGCTATGGGAGGCCGCAAAGTCTATTAATCTGCTACCATTATCGTTACAATCATTGTGCAGACTGTGCAAGCCTATGGTTGGTTTATAAATGCCGTCATTTCCCACTTTGGCATTTAGATCCCCTATGACGATTTTTATATCTCCACGGGGACACCTATCGTATGCCCTTGTCAGGCTTTCATACCAACCATCCTTCTCTTCCTCTGTGCTTTCCTCTGTTGGAGCATGTACATTGATTATAGAGTAATTGAGGAATTTACCCCTCATTCTGATGGTACACATACGTTCATCAATTGCTTTAAAGTCTATGATAAGGTGTTTTAGTCTCTTTGCTACTACAAATCCTGTGCCCAGTGTATGATGTTTATCATGACAGCTATAGTATATATTATGCTCTCTTCTTTCAATAACTCCCTTCCCCAACCATCTAATTTCCTGTAATGCTGTTATGTCTGCTTTATACTTTGTTAATTGTTCTGTCAATAATCGTAGTGCAGCTGGGTTGTAAAGGGATCTCACATTCCAAGTGCATAGTTCAAAATCGTTGTCCATTTTTCGTTTGCCAGGTCTTATCCGTTCTCTGGTTGATGTCCGAGGTTCAGCTAGTGGTTTCGTAATAGTGTTTTTTTTTACGGGGATAGGTTATTAGCCTCTCGCCCAACCCCCTACCAGGAGGGTTAAATATATTACTTAGTTTAAATTAAAATATTTAAAAGAACCTTTAAAAGGTTTAAAACTTGATTTATATAACGTAGCTAATGTTAATTTATAATAAACTGTTGGTTCTGTAAATCAATAAAATAAAATAAATAATAATGGGTACCTATTTTAAATCAAACAAATGATTCGGTCTACATATATATTTTTTCCTGAATCCAAGACGACCGTTTCAGCTTATTAGGCCCTTAAAAAAAAGTAATTGGTCTGTCTTTTTTTTTATTTCATAGTGTATTTTTTCTGTTTATTTTATAAGACTGTTTTTGTTCCTTAAATAAATGAATAAAACAGTATGGCGAATTGATAACTTTTTCGTTTTTGGAAGTCTGTTAAAAAAGGAAGAGATTGATGTTTGCAGAATTACTACCCCCTATTCAGTAAATATTGTAAATAAACGGGGGCTAGGTTGCGGCTATAGGGGCCTAGCCAGTAAAGTTGAGGGTGGCTGCAGCCCCACCCTAGGATTCTGGGTAACAGGTCAGTACCCTCTTCAATTCTTACCTATGGAAGAGCAGGGCAGACGCCTTAATGCCTCGCTCGGCGGTGACTCATCAAACGTGGCGATGAGTAAGTCTGCATCATCGGGCGATGGCAATCGAAGCACTGAAAGTACTGTCCGGTAGTGTACCTGAAATTCGCCAACATGAGTTCTAAGGGGTGGAGGAGCCCCCCGTGATGATTGGTCGGCACGACCCACTCGGCGGTACCCGAGCTGATGACGAGACAGGTGCAGCTGACGCTGCGCCTGGTGTGGAAATCGAAGAACTGAAAGTACTACGGGCGTGGTGAAGGCTACCTGTGGCAGTATGTTGTTCGTGGAGCTGCTGGGAGGGTAACCCCTGCTATGATTGACGGGCCTTCACGAGTGTGGTTGTACTCTTAGTGGCAGTGGTATGAAATATGCATGGTGGTAGTTCTTGTTTCGTCCAGCCGCTCCGGGGATGAACAGAACACTTAGTTCTATAACGTTCCCTATGGAGTGGGGTAGGTGACTGCGACTTTTCCTCATATTGTAATTATAATAGGAACATACTAAAATTGTAGATTTTAGATTTACGGTCTTATTTCAGCGTTATAAAATATCAACTTGGACTAAATGGAATAGGAACGTACCTGTATTGGCCGGAACGTTCTTAAAAAGTTACTGAATTAGACGTATTTTGAATAATGATGAAAATGATGAAAATTTCATAATTTTCATCATTATTCAAAATACGTCTAATTCAGTAACTTTTTAAGAACGTTCCGGCCAAAATAGGTACGTTCCCATTCCATTTAGTCCAACCGCAAATCTAAAATCTACAATTTTAGAACGTTCCTATTTTAGTTACAATAGTTACTGAATCGGGGGTAATATCGTTCTATTATCATTTGATAAATAATTGTTGGATATTTCATAATGTATGTAACGTACTTCAACATAATTAATTGGTCTGTGGAAATCACACCCTACAATATTAACGTGTTATATTAATATGTAAGTACCTTGAACCTGTTGACAAGTGGACCCTTCAAACAGAAAAAGACTGGTCGACATAATATGGTTAGCTCTCTTGATATTAATAATGATACCAGAGTGTTGGGTCTTGAAACAGACTGAGAGATTACTGAGGCGTGTCATTATACAATATTAAAGGAGCCTCAAGCTGTATGAAACATTGCTGTAAGGATACACTTAGGTGAACAGTATACTCCATACTCATTATTTAGCGTAAGAGTATTTTATTTATATATTTAAAGCTTCTTGAGAAAATGTCACAATGGCGGGCTTATTGCCAAATGGCAATATCTTCTAACCAACCATATTCATTTGGTGAAAACTATTTTATTTATGATATGTACCAACATTTTTATGACTATAACATACAATAAAAATATAATTACATATAAAACAAAAACAATAAAGAAACGGAGGGGACAGGAGAGGGGGTTGAATTCTTGAATTCTGCAGAATGAAATTATGCAGAATTTCAACTGAAGTTGAAACTGCAGTTGAAATTGTGCCTGAGGAGGGAACGGTTAGTTCCGAAACCGGTCGCAAATTCAATTCTCACGTGGTGTAAACAAAGTTAAAAATATGTCGTGAGTGAATGATATTTTTATGACAATTTTTTTAATATCTCAATAATAGTCGGCCTTCGTGGCTCAGTTGGGTATCTGACTGCTGATCCAAGGGTCCCGGGTTCGATTCCCGGTGGAGACACAGTTTTTGTGTTTTCAGTCTGGATCTGTGAGACGATTAATATCGTAAGTCTCCAGAATGTGGCAACTTGTTATTGGGTGAGTGTTAAATAAATATTTGACAAAGTACCTGTTAGTTGCCCGAGAATCGAAAATAATAAATAAATATTCAAGGAGAACCGGGAAAGCAAGGCACGTACAGGGCTTGTGACCTGCCATCGGCTGCTTTACGTGCGCTTGCGCAAAGTTGACCAATTTTTCTCTTTTTATTGAGTTCCCTATCGTTTAATTTTTTTTAATATTATAGCGTTTTTTTGTTATAGCCTTACCTCAAGCGAATCATTTCATATTTTTTTCTTGAAAGGTTGACATTCCCTAAATACATATTTTTGAAGTGCATTTCTATTAGATTCCTAAAAAAATATTAGTTTCCCCGAGGACAAAAGTTTTCATAATACACCATACACACAAAGAGTCATAAAGGTAATAGTGACATTTTAAGTTTTAGTATGCGCTCTCTACCTACATGATACCTGTTGAGAAATTAATGTAAAAAATCGCATTAACAATAAACGATCATGTATGAGACGATACATACATGTTGATGAGATGATGGATGTTTCAAGATAGAAAAATGTGGTTTTTGGTTCTCTCTACCTACCACATTATTTTATTTTATTAAAAAAGGATACAAATAATATATAAGACATACTTCACTGTATAAAGCTTACAGTGAAGCATGTCGTAGGGTTCCATCGCATTAATTCTCCTTTCATGTTTATGTGTTTTTCTTTGAAAAAAAAACCTCAATTATCCCAATGATTCCTTTTTCCGTATCTCTTTAATGTAAAAAAAGGTGTTTAACCTGGAACGTAACTCGATTCCTGGAGTAGCTGAACCAGATGATGATCGCCCTGTACAAGGAGTATCTCTGGGTCAGAAGGACTGGAAAGTTGAATCCGCACAGTTCGCAGCTGCAGCGTCCAGACACAGACAGCCATCGTTCCAGGCAACTGACGTGGATCAAACCCAGAGAACCCTTGCAGTAGCATGGTGATATCAATCTGGAATTAATAACCATTCATCTGTAAGTATCAATATATAAATTATAGTTACATTTTTTTTATATATTCAAAGAATAAATGTCTTTATTCTTCTTCTTGTGTCATATCAGGTCTCCCCGATGTTGATGATAGAAAAAGCCTCCCTGTCCTGTGCAGTGCGAAACAGCTCCTCCACAGTTCTTATACCGGTCCATTCGCGGATGTTTCTTAGCCAGGAAAGCTGCCTTCTTCTGACCCCTCTACGACCCTCAATCTTCCCCTTCATGACGAGCTGAAGGATGGCAATACTTTTCACCTCTCAGAATATGGCCGAAGTACAACACTTTAAGGAGCTTAACATTGGTGAATAATTCTCTTTTAGTGTTGGATCTACGTAGTACATTAGTGTTACAGTCCACGATATTCTTAGCATTCTGCGGTGGATCCACATTTCAAATGCTTCAAGGCGGTTTATAATATCAACTTTGAGAGTCCACGCCTTCACCCCATAAAGCAGAACTGACCACACATAACACTTGACTATTCTTTGTCTCAGCTTTAAGTTGATATTGTCGTCGAGGAGAAGATTTTTCATTTTGTAAAACGCCGATCGGGCCGCTTCTATTCTGCATTTTACTTTATAACAATAAAATAAACAAATATATCCTTATACGATCCCTAAATTTAGAAAAAATGGTGAAAGAAATCGGTAGAGGCAGGATGAAGATGTCCATTATAAATGTATTTTGGGTGCGAACTTGTCATCACTAGATTACTAGGAATGTCAGCGCGATGCCCGCTCTGCCACCGGCCTATCTATAGGGCTGAAATATCAATTAAATGTTTGTTGGCGCTGATGACAGATACTTTCCAATTGTACCTATCATCACCTTCCTGACATACCAAAACCTCTTCATACCTACATCCATACCTGAAAGTGGCAACAACAATCTTGCCTCTCTCCGCGTGCGAGCCAGCCACGTTCTTCAGTCTCGCAAATACGCGTCTCCATACACCACTCGTGTTGTACAAGCGCCGTGCGCGCTTTCATAAAACATTTAAATACGTTCGTGGCATTCGTACGTCTATTCATTATATTCTTACAGACAATTTGCTATCATATTTTTGATCTAGTGCCAAGAAGGAAGAACTAATGCGACAGAGAAAAGGAAGAAAACAGCTGGCACAGTAAGTCCACTCCTTTCATATTCCATATTGTCCTATCTATTCTGTTGCCGATATCGCATACAATGTTAGTGATGAGCAAACGAAAGACCAAGACGGGTGTGGTCATGGTCTTGAATTTTCAGATATGGTCATGGTATTGCATTCTCAATAGAGCCTTGGTATTGTAAACCCAGTCTCGGTCTTGTTTACCTTGTCTTGGTTTTGCTAGTGTTACAGGTCTTAACTATTACAAAAATATAAAAAAAATATGTTGAAATTCAGTAATCACACAATTTTGGACGTAGTGCTGATAGTAAATTGCTTACAAAAATATAAATAAGTTTATAATCTTGCGATACCGTAAGACTCTTGCGTTAAGTCTTGCAAGACTCTGGGGTCATATTACGGACGTTATTTAAGAAAAATGAAAGAAAAAAGGTAAGGTACTGCGAGAATACTGCTTACAAAACCTTATTTATATTTAAATTTATTTATCTTATGTTTTTCTCAAATAACTTCTGTAATACGAACCTTGGTCTTGCAAATCCTGGTCATGGACTTGGTCTCCTAGGTACTTGGTCTAAGACTGCAAGACTTTCGCTCATCACTAGTATATAATATCAAGCAGTGCTCAATACACCAAAGAGTTTTTCAACAACAATATCTGTTTTCGTCCTATTGTTTCGTACACCTACACGTTTCACGTGTTTTTGATTATTTTAGAATCAGCAAAGAATCAAGATAAATATTTTGTATCGGAAAACAACGAACGAACGAGATAATGCTTCGGAGTAATTTTTGTATCATTATTGTGGAGGCTGTCTGTGAAGTTTTTGATTGAGCTAATCCTATGGATTATTTCTCAGAATCAATATAACACCAATAAGTTACCATGTTACAACAGGCTCCAGACAGATTCGATTTAATAATAATAATAGTAATGGAATTCAAACACAAATTATAGATATTCCAAGTTACAACCTGAATTGTTATTAATTTCAAAATTCAATACGATAATTTACACCCTCTTGTTATGAACTGGAAATTAATATAATTTATAGCTAGCAATCGATGAATATTAATTTATTTATTTACAGCTTAAATAAAATCCATAAAATAAATTCAGATGGGTGTTGGCAGAGAGGAAAGCGCGGGTTGTTAGTATTCCAGTGGCCGCAAGTTACTTTCCTTTTACGACCGATTTCGTTTATCATTTATGCTTATTTATTTCTTTATTTTCTTTGGGAAGCTACAGCTCATTTACAGTTTCTTCTTCTTCTTTGGCTGGTCCTCTTCCCACTTCATCTGGGGTCGGCCCTCCTGGTACGCAGTCTCCACGTCTTTCTGTCATGTGTCATCACACTGGTCAGCTGGTCCTTCCTCAGATCTCTCAATACTCGTCCACCAGGTGGCCTGTGGACGGCCTCTAGCTCTGGGTGGTGTGGGAATATTTAGGGCCACCCTGACCACGTGATCGTCTTCCCTTCTATTTACATGCCCATACCATCGGAGTCTTTTTTTCATTTTTTCCAAGCTCATTTAAAGTTTAATGATACAATATTAGTTTTACAGTGTTAGAGACAAAAAAACATTCCATTAACAAATATAAAAAATAAATAACAGTTTACAAGCCTAAAATATTCATTCACACCATCACATAGACACTCATACACACCATCACACACACATATACATACATACACATAATTATATACATACACACATATATACTACAACTAGGAATGGGAAGAGAAAGGAGAGAAGAGAGACTAGGAGGACAGGATAGAGGGATATTGGTTGCGCATCACATTCAGAACATCTTGTCTAAATCTATAATATTTCGCGTTGAATATGTCTATCTCAGCTGAGAATGTATTGTTATATTGGGTGTATATGCGTTAAATTGTTGTATTTTTCCCGATATTTGTTCTACTTGTTGGAACATGAAGTAATTGAGGTCTGCGAACCATTCTACCTGGAACATGGATAACTACTAGGTTGACGAGTTCAGGCGAGTCTATGGCATTTATTTTGGCTATTGTATTTTGTATAATGTATTGTAGGACATATTCATTCTTAAAAAAAAATATTAAAAGAAAAACATAAATTAATCATTGAATGGACGCAAATAATAATATTTTTTATTTTATTTTATTGTACAAAGGACAATCAGTACACAGTACATGCATACCATTATTGAAATAAAACAAATCGAGATATAAATTTAACATGTACCTACCTCATACCATAGGTATATAAAAAAAGAGAATAAAAAAGTGTGTTTAATATTTTTGGATATTTCATTTTAAACAATTTCAAACCCTGCAGTAAAGAATTATTTTAATCTTCCAATAATCAAATTACTTAAGCTCTAGTCTCAGTTCCATCCTACAGCATTTGTGCAGAAACCTCTTCAAGGTGTCATCTCACCGATTTAGATTAACAATAATGCTTTAATTCAATAGGAGAATAAGTAAGTACCTTACATACCTTTCATGTCCGCAAGTCATACAGATACGACACGTTCCCGGTCCCATACTCGACGAAGACACGCCCAAAGGTAGGCTGGTCGAAGATTTGGCCTTCAGGCACCTGCCGGTGGAAGCGATCGAAGACGACGGTTCCGTGGTAGATTTTACAGATATTGACTTTTTGCTGGTTGGCAACCTCCGGATGTCGTGTGACCTCTGCATAGCTAACCCAGTGGACAGATCGGACCTCTGCTTGGACTCCGACGATCTGTGATCGACGCTCAGATGGTGAGTGTCGGAAGAGTTCGATTGATGCATTTGAACCATTACAGAATTACCTAAAGTAGGCACAACAATATTTATTTAATAAAAAATTATAAAATATATTCGGATGTTAGATACATCTCAATAGAGACGAAGTTGAGATATTAAAGAAGAACCAGGAACTCAAAGAAAAAATTTGTAAAATTTAAAAATTTTGTGAATAAAAACAGCATTTGACTCCCGACAGGGAAAAAATCCAATGTTTGCATACATGCAATTAAAAAATATTCGATTTACATACACATTGGTACAAGTAGGTAAACAAGCCAAAAATGAATTAATATTTCTGGCGCAGTTCAGGGGTGACATCTGTGCGAGACACCGTCACCTCAAGGACTGTTGCTTTCATTGTTTACAAATAAACTAATTTCTCAATAGATGGCGTTACACAAAAAGGTTTCTTCGTTACTTCATAGATGGCAATAGTATGATTTCTTATTTTCAAGTGAATTGTTGCACATTATTTAAATATATAGAACTTTCAAAAATTACATAAGGGAACTCAATAAGAAGGCATACTTGGTGAACGTTGCGCAAGCGCATAAAGTGATCACGTAAACCAGCCGATGGCAGGTCGTAAACCCGGTAGGTGCCTTGAGTTCCTGGTTCTTCTATAATATCCCAAATTCGTCTCTATTGATATGTTAAAATGTTTGTCAATAAAAATACCACTTGACTCCCGACAGGGATAAAATCCAATGTTTGCGTATATGCAATTTAAAATATTCGAAAAATTAACTCATTTTTAATTATTTGTTGTTTTATTATCAATAACTTCAACTGCTCAAGCATAAATCAAATTCGGGTGAATCTGTTGCATTTTCAAATAGTCCGCATTGCTCTGTTTTGTGAAATTTGTAACTTTTTATTTTCCGTTGTATACCTCATAAATAGTAGATACACTTGAGCAGTAGTTTACATGATAGAGGAATAACAATAATATTGTTATAAATTTAGTTGTTTTCAAATATAGTTTGAAGACAGTAAATGTATGAATTAGTATGTTTATAAATAAATGTATTTACCCGATTTGGATGTTCCATTCGTTACTCGGCTAATATTTTCTTTGACGACTGAAGGTCCAGGAATGTTCTTCAACGGATTGTCAGCGGAAGTGAAGGTTATTTTTTTCTTTAGTCCATGCAACGCGCATGATTCATTGCACGGCATTTGGTTGGTGTATGATATGTAGGGAAGACTTGGATCAGACTTTGATTTAGGAGTAATTCTGGATCTGCAAAACAAATGAGAATTTTGATTGTAAGAATCAGAAGAATTAAGAAATTAAGTGATAAAGGCGTTCAGCGCCTGTATCATGGTTTAATTTCTTACGCTTCTACAAATAATTCTTCTCTGGATTGGAAACACAGATAAAATTGCTATTTGATTATAAACTCATCACTTACATAGGGTGTAACGAAGTATTAAATGAATGTAATAAATATTTTCAACTTATCAACATAGTGAAGATCAAATGAAAGACCGAAACAAAGTTATCTTGGCTTGCACCCCATCGTCTTGCATTTACAGACATGGTCTTGATTTTGAATACTCGATATCGATATTCTAGTTTTGGTTTTGGTCTAGGTATTGCAACGAAACATGCGGTCTTGGACTTGCAAAATCAAGACTTACAAGACACGATTGACGAATACATAACATATACCTACTCCATAGAATAATAATAGTATAGAATACTCTTTAGCCTGCAGTAAACGCGACTGCTTTATGTTGACTAATTTGGTCAACACTTTGCTACGAGCATTCAGTAATCATTTGGCCGTCTGCGTGATACGTTCTCCAATAGGATTTTTTTAACTGCTTGAAAAATTATTTAAGCAGTCATAACGATCTAGTACTATACGAACAATGTCTACCAGCAGAGTCATACATATATTGAAACGAGCCGGCCAATAAAACGGTATCACTTTTTCAGCGAGGTATTGTATGGGAATGAGTATTCTATAGTTTTATTATTATTCTATGACCTACGCACGCATTGATTGTGTATGTATGAATGAAGGCGATGGATGCATGCAAATATCAAAGTGTATGGCATCAGGTTATCTCTACCTACCTTATAAAAATGGCATGAAAGAGGCAGAAGATCTTAATCCATAGAAACTCGCAGACAGCTTCAAATTGATTGTACTGACATTGATTTCTTCCACGAATAAGCTGTGAATTAAATGATATCACGTAGGTACCGTGTTTGTTCTTTATATTTCGTTTGCAATATTTTTCTTCAATGTTTGTTAAAGTTATCTTAATAAACACTCCGACTTGTTCATTCAGTATCCAGGTTATAGCAGAAAACTGGACAATATTTAAGGAGGTCTAACAAAAATAAATACTATGCTATCAAACTACATAATTGCCTACCAACCTAACTAAAACGGATAGCCTAGTGTCTTCACACCATTTTTTTCAAACATAACCTACAAAATTTTGGTAAAAATACCAATTTAGTCATTTATTTTAATATTTTAGTTACATTTTTTAATATATAATGCAACTGGCTCACGCCAGTCGCAATTGTAACTACAAAAAAACCTAACCAACCTATTTTTACCAAATGTTTTGTAGGTTAGGTTTAAAAAAATGGTGTGAAGACTAGATTATCCCACTAAAACTGCTACCACAAAACACATCGTCACAAAAATACAAAAAAACACATAACAGCATGGATATACAACACCGGTTCAGAACAAATCAATAACATAACACCCAATCAAATTTAATTAAACTTCACATATTTTTTTCAATAATTATTTAATGTATAACTTAATTCAAGAACTATATACATAATGTACTATCTATGTCACACAACTGTTCAAATGAACACCTCGGCACAGGACTTCCTAGTGAGGTGTTCATCGTATCCTATCAATTACAATACTTATCAATAAATAATACACATACACACAAATATATGTACACACTTACTTAACTTCTATCTCTAGTATGTAATTGTATTTGTAATTTCCTCATTGTATTGTTAATAATAAATAATTAAAAAAAAAAAATGCTCTAATATTAAATGACATCCCATTGTCCTTAATATTAAATGACATCGCATTGTTTCTACTGAAATTTTTGTATTTAAGTTTTATTTTTAAATGTTTATTTTTTTGTGCTGCTATCGAGTACTATGTGTTTTTGTAAAGGGAATATTAAGCCTCAAATGATTAAATAAATACATACATGAATTCATAAATATTTGGAATTCAAATGAATATAAAATCTCAAACCTGCATGATATGTGGACAGAAGCGACATCTCTGTTTGCAGAAGGACTATTGTTGTTTTCTTGTAATCGATTTGATTTAGTATCTTCCTCCGAGTTCATATTATCATATATTTAATTTATTCTATTTGTTTTAATGCATACTAATTTATTTTTAAAAATGGCATCATTATGGTTTATTTTCATCAAACGAAAATTTTGACGTAAGAATTTTGACAGGCTGTTTAAATATTATTTTATGAAATATTTATTGTTTATTCATGAAATCTGTGGAATTATAATTTGTTCTTTTTACAAAAATGTTTGAGTAAGTTCTTGAACGTATCATAGATTTTTATATAATATACCTACTAGATGTAGTACTCCGTGCAAAAAGTGAGTCATGGAATATCGCGCGTTTGACGTTTTGGTTTGCAATATATTGTAGTTTTCTTTACATTTCAACACTTCCTAGATAACTGTTCTCTAAACCTTTGTAAACAAAGTGTTTAATCGACAAATAAATCTGAAAACAACAATTCACATTAGTCGTTATTCTCTTTACAAAAACGACGTGGTCTGCCCACCAAAACGTCAACAAACCCCCGGAAAAAAGCCTCACTTCGATTCATACAAAATTTTCTAACTACGACATCTGGTATATTATAATAAAAATCTATGGTACGTACTAGTGAAAAATATAGACACATTATTTTATTTGCAATAAGAGCAGTGTTTTTTTTGTAATAAAAAAATACGTCATGTTTTATTAATTTTAAAAACTACATAAGTAGCGTGTTTTAGTAAAATATATAGTACCTACCTTAGAAAAAATCACATTTATCTAATCTAGGGCTTCTACGCCGATCTGCTGAACGTACGACACTATCCCATCCCTATCCATAGTACAGAATTTCTCAGCTCAACGTTTGAAGTACAATCTGCAAGATTATGGAATAGCTTATGTTCGGATATTGCATCGTCTAACTCATTTTGTATTTTCAAGAAAAAAAAAAAACAAAAAAGGAATAATTATCCCTAAACACCTGATCCCGATTTCCTCTTCTTGTCCTTCCCCAATCCTTTTTTTGCAATGAAGTGTTTTGTTTATCTTAGTATGATGTATATTTTCTTTGTTTTTTCGTTTTCATTTTTTTCTTGATGTACATAAATAATTTTGCCATACTTTTTAATCTGGCTGGTTGGAAGCAACTGCCTTATGACAATAAGCCCGCCAGTGTGCATTATATTTGATCATAATAATAATAATAAGTTTTTATTCCATTTCGTGAGTAGATGAGTGCAATGCTACACAAACCATATTATTTATATACCTATATCGTACAAAATTATACATAAACATACCTAATAAGGATAACAGAGAGAAAAGCGTAAAGAATAAATTAAAAAGGAAAGAATAACACATCAACATACATACATATATACATACCATCACGCCATGTCCCTCACGGGGTAGGCAGAGAGAACCGAACGCCACATTTTTCATCTTGACACACATTCATCGCCTCATCAACATTCATACATCGTCTTATACACGTTTGTCTGTTGTTCACGCTTCTTACATTTTCATCTTTCAGAATATCGTTTACATGGTCGTGCCATCTTTTTCTTGGGCGCCCCCGACCTCTTATTCCATTCCTGTCAGCTTTGTATATTTTCTTCGTCAGACGTTCTTCATTCATTCTCCCCAAGTGGCCAAACCATCTAAATGTGTTAACATTCATTCTGTTAATTACATCTTTCTTCATCTTACATTCTTTCCTTGTATCCTCATTTCGAACTCTGTCATACATCGTTCTGTTACAAATTATTCTAAGCGATCTCATTTCAACTGCATTTATTCTGCTTTCGTGCGACTTCTGCCATGTCCAGGTCTCACTTGCATACGTCAGGGTTGGCACTACGATTGCGTTATGAATGGCAACTTTAGCATCTTTTGATATGTTGCGATCATTCATAACTGGTCTAAGTGCTCCATTCACTCTGTTTCCTGCCATAACTCTTCTTTCAATATCCTTATAAGGCCGTCCATTCCATTGGAACATACTACCCAGATAGACATACTCGTCGACTTGTTCAAGCCATTCATTCTCTACTTTTATTTGACACACTGTTCTGCTTTCACTCTTTTCAAAGACCATTACCTTTGATTTGCTGGCATTCATTCTAAGTCCATTTTCTATGCATCCTTCATATACCATACTTACTACACATCAATATACAAACAAAAATAAAAATAAAACAAATACAAAATAAAAGAACCGTATACATATAAAGTACAATTGTTATATTATATTATATTATTAATGTATTATACGAGTATATTATAATGTATTATTGTATCTACAAAAAGATAAATAAATATTTCTGTATGTATTTTACATACATACAATCACGCCATATTCCTCTATTTTGCTCACATTCCTAGCTTCCTTTACATCTATGCATCGTCTCATACACGCTCGTTTATTTTTCAAGTTTCTTATATTTCCTTCTTTCAAAATATCATTCACATGGTCATGCCATCCCTTTCTGGGGCGGCCCCTGCTATTCACTCCATCTCTTATTCCCATGTTTATTTTTTTGGTCAGTCGTTTATCATTAATTCTTTCAATATGTCCAAACCACCTCAAGGAATTCGCTTTCATTTTTTTTAAATAATGAATATGTCCTTGCAACAAGTACAGATACACCCTCATTCATTCCCTAAACTAAGCAGTAATGCTTGTGCTATAGGTGAACGAAAACGGTCGTGGCAGGATTCGAACTCGAGACCACTGGAGACCACAGCGCGCTCACCGCTCTGCCACCACCCATCTAATTTTATTTTTAATATTCTTCTTTATCTTGCATTTTCTCCTTATGTCCTCATTTACATCATATATCGTTCTATGTAATGGAGAAACAGATTATTATTATTATTATATACACGTACATATACACAAAAACGAAGAACAAGAAGATTAGCAATTATATGGATATATGTACCTACATATATGGATCAGGAGGCAATATACGGGTATGATAGGATGTAATTAACATTATAGTGTTAATATTGTAAGTTATCAAATTCACGATAATAATTATTGTATGTAATGTTGTGAGGGACATGGTACAATATTGTTAGGGTAGGTAGTTACTTAGTTGTTACATCCCAACCAACAATATTAAACTACCTATATAGTTTGATAAGGTCTTGGAAGGTTATAGAAATCTGTATAATGCACGTGAAGATGCCTCAACAGCTTCTACCCGTGGGACACTGGTTCGATGACTTTCAACTTAATCATCATTACCAAACCAACATCACATCACCTACCTTAGCCTAATATACAGAGTGACCGGTTTGATCTTACATAGGGCCGAATTAATTATTCAATTATGTTATGAAACAGGGTTGACAGAATTTTATAAAGATATATCAACATTTCGAAATTCAAATTCATAAATTTTCTAAGAAATAAAAGTACCTAACGGTAGTTGTATACAGATAAGTAATGTAGTGCTTCCTTGGTTGTCCCTAACTTTTGAACTTTAAAAAGTTATCTTCACCCATTTAAAACCCCCTCTCAGTTCTGTCGAAACCCGGACCAGATTTTGGAACATATCCTGTGGTATTGTTACCACCCAATCGTGTACTCTTACATATCGGAGCTCCTCGTTGCTGTCCGTGGGCCTCTTCAAGGTCCCATTGGTCATGCGGATTTTGTAATATCGAAGAACAATTTAAAAGCCTTTAACCCAGACCTAGGAAAGTTTCAGCGTGCGGCGATGCAGCTATATTTCAAAGGCATCCAGACGGTTTAGCATATTCACCTCTATGGTCCAGGTTTCAACCGCCATGTAGAAGTATGGACCATATGTAGCACTCCACCAGGCGCGGCCTAATTCAGTGTTTTTTTTATTTCATACATTTTTTTGTGCACATTTTAGACACGTATTTTTTTTTTTTACAAGTTCACATTTTTTTCAATCAAAGCTTTTAATTGTAAAGCTTTTATTGATAGAGATCACGTCGGGGTGACCAATTTGGGGGTTTATTTTTTACCTATTAATTATATCAGAAGGATTATAATAATATTACAAATGTGCGTGCTGAAAAGAATTTTATTTAATTTAAAAAATCTACCTCCAATTATGATATTGCCTATGTCAGTTCATTAAATATTTGATAATATATTATTTATATTGATAAAGGGTTTCATATAAAGTAACTACTTACATGATCAAAACTGGTATTTTCGAATCTAAGAAAGATAATATGTTAAAATATTTGCGATGTCGTGAACTACAGGTTCGTCGATCTTCGTTAACTGTCGTGAATCTTTGAGAATCATGGATGATATTATACACATTGCAGCTCGCTGACAGGAGTGCTGCTATAGTTTATTTTTGTAGACATGTTACCTACCAAACGAAACTACATTGCAAACGAAAGTTTTAAATTACTCAAATAAGAAAATACTTAACAGTAAAATTCATCATCCCTGTTGAGTATAGAAGGTTGCGTAGGAAGGTAAAATCGTCCAGTATCGTTTGGAATAATTCCGTTCTTATCGGGGGATGACTTGACGTCACGGGTACTGGTCAATGATTCAGTTAGGGGTAGTTGGATGTATGGAGAAATCACCCCTATATCTTGACTTGCCCAAGTGGTTCCATTCTATTCTACATTCTGCGTATCCTCCATCCCTAAATACCTGAATGAAGTTTACTTACAATGGACAGGTCAAGGGTCTAATATCTTATTAAGGCAACGAATTTATACCAATGTATATGAGAGTACCTATTTAGCTGCTTTCTTACATTTTATCAAATTATTTTAATCAAATGTACCTATGAACCTTTGTTGTCGTCTCAATCTGTACATATATTTAACAAGAATAAATTATATCAATCACATATTTTTTGAACAATGTTTATCCATACAAATACTTGTATGTATACTTTAGAAAAATGAATGATATTTCTTCTGCGTCCTTCGATATACTTTTCTCAGTGACAAGTTTTTTTATTGTTATCGTATTTTTTTCATTTAGAAAAAGTCTTTTGTATTGTAATCCCTTAATTTTTCGATTCGGTATTCCAAAATTATTACTTATCAAAACTTTTACAGTGTTTTTTAAAAAAATAAATTTGGTTCAGTTGATCCCAGTTCAAAGTCTTATTCTGAAATTCAAATATTCTCATATAAAAATAAATAATTCTTGTATAAGAATATTTAAATTTCAGAATAAGACTTTGAACCGGGTTCAATTGAACCAAATTTATTTTTATAAATAACACTGTTATAGTTTGGGCATTAATAAGAAAAATATTCCTTAAGTTTTTATTATTGTTCTGTATAAATTCTTGTAGAAAAATAATGGCATACCCAGATTTTCAACCTTTATCTTATATTTTAAATAAACTATAAGGGGTAGAGTAATATATATTTTTTAAATTAAAGAAGACAAAAATATATGGAAAAATATCTGTTGATATTTGTATTAATTTAATTTGTATTTATTAAAGTAACATAAAAAACATTTATTTTCCATTCAGCGCCATTGCAAAAAAAAGTTTTTTGAGGTTTCTTTACTAAACCTGAATCATAAATGCAAATTTCACGACATATTTATATGTATTTATTGACATATTTATTTTGACATATTTTATTGCTGTACACTTTTTAGTTTTTTTTTGAAAAATAAAATATATGTTAAAATCGGGGTATGCTTACTATACTTAGTAATATATTTCTACAAGAATATAAATAGAACATAAAAAAAAGTTAAGCAATTTTTTTCTTTATTAATTTCTAAAATATCTAAATATTTTTTTTTTCAAAATGATTCGTTTTGTAGGAATGACGCAATCATCATCATTATCATCCTCAGCGTCACAACCCTTGGTGGGTCCTAGCTGCCTCCGAGAATCTTCTCCATAATACTCTATCGTTCACCTTCCAGTTCAGCTGCCCTATAGCCCGACAATCCGCAACAACGTCGTCTAACCATCGTAATTTAGGTCTCCCTACGCTTCTTCTACCGTTGGATCATTAGACAACACCAAAGATGTTGTAATGATGCAATATCAATATTGTTGTCAGTAATTATGCAATATCAATAATAATGATGGAAAAGGCTTTTGACAGAGTCTCAAGAAACCTGATATGGGCAGCAAACAGAGCTAAAAAAGTACCAGAAAAGTATACAGAATCAATATGCAAATGGGATGCACACCGGGAATTTCCCCAGAATTTCCTATAAAAGTCGGGGTACATCAAGGTTTGGTTCTCAGTCCGCTACATTTCATCTTAACCATGAATTATTTAAATAAACAAGAAATGAACAGCCTCACAAAGATCCTGCTATTTGCAGACGATATTGTATTAATAAGTGACAAGCACCTGCAATATGGACTGGAAAGATGGAGAAAAATTCTGGAAGATAATGGACTGAGACTTAGAAAACGGAGTACCTCTACTTACAGTTCGAAAATCCAAATGCTGCCACTCCCATAATGCAAATGGATGGAGAAACTATATAGTGACTCCTTTGAGTATCTGGGGTCGATGATTCATATCGACGAAGGCTTCGCAGAGGATGTAACACACCGAATAAATGTGGGATAGATGAAATTTAGGGCTATGACAGGAGTTTTGTGTGACCCAAAAAAGCCAATTAAACTGAAAGGGAAAATATATCAGACAATTGTCAGACCTGCGCTACTGCGCGGCTCCGAATGTTGGACGATGTACAACACCTTGCATAGACAATAGGAAACCACAGAGATGCGTTTGCTAAGATGGTCAGTGGGAGTGTCTCTAGGAGACAAAATAAAATTTTTATACATTCGCGGATGTTTAGGAGTGATAGGCATTAATAATAAATTATAAGAGAGACAATTGAAATGGTATGGTCACATATTAAGAAGACCCAAGTATCACATTGTGAACCAGGCTATGTCCGTAGACACCCCCCGAGGAACAAATGGGGGAAAACCAAAAATACATAGATGGCGCAAAGGAGTTCCCAATTGGTGAGATCAGAATTGTCATCGGAGGCGGCCTAGAACCGATGAGTGTATAGCCTGAGGACGAGGAGAGCTGATCCCAACAGTCTTCATAGACTATAAGTTGGGAAGAGGCCAGGAAGAAGAAGAATGATGCAATATCAATATTGTTGTCAGAAATAATGCAATATCAAATTGAAAAAATAAGTACGTTGGCAGAAGGCGCTCCCATAATGATGTAACATTGGATGTTACATCACAAATCTTTATATTGCAAGAATCTAAATTATTCGAATGCCATAAGTGATTGTAACTGTAACCATATATTTAATCTAGAGATTGTTTTCACTACATAGGTACTTAATTTGAGCACTGTTGGCGCAGATGACAGATACTTCCTTTTTGTACCTATCCTCATCTTCCTGACATACCTAAAATCACCATACCTACATCCATACCTGAACGTGGCAACAACAATCTCGCCTCTGTTCGCGCGCGGGCCAACCACGTTCTCCAGTCTCTCGAGAATACGCGTCTTTGCACCATCTCGTGTTACACAAGCGCCGTGCGCCATAGATATAAAAACATTTAAATTACGTTCGCGGCTTTCGCACGTATATTATAGACAATTGTGAACATAGTTTTATTGAATCAGTGACGAGAAGGAAGGACAAACGCGACAGAGGAAAAGAAGAAACCAGCTGGCACAGTAAGTCCACTCCTTTTCATTTTCCGTCTAGTCCAATCTGTTCTTTGCCGATATCGCACATAAATTATTTTGGTCCTTTCGAGCGGATCAGTAATTCGCAATTACTGACTGTATAAATTGAAGTAATTAGTTCGTGATTTCACACAATTATTTTCATTTATATTTATGTTCACAATAGTTGTCTTAAAATAGATTATTTATATAAAAATAATCATCTTTTATGCGTTTCTACGTATATATTATACGTAGATTATATCTAAACATATTTTTCTGTATACCTACAATATATTTTAATTTTGTAAATTTAAATATAAAATGTCCGACAAAAAGTTATTGTCGTTACAAGCTAAACGCGATCGAATTATATCGCGATTACAAATAACATATGATTTATTAAAAGATAACTCTAAAAAAGATATATTTTTATCGCGTTGTACCAAATTGTTGGATTGGTATAATGAATTCGAATCATTGCAAGAAGATATACATGAGATACTTTTATCTTTAGAAAATAAACATAATGAAATTAGTCAGTTAAATGCCATATCCACGCAAACTGATCAATTATATTTTGAAATCCTATGTAAACAAAAATCCTTTCAGTCAGATATATGTGAAACATCCAAAGTTACAAAAACACATAATAATAATAATATAAGACCGCCGATTATTAATCTACCTACATTTAACGGTATCGATATTAAGTCTTGGTCATATTTCTATTCTATGTTTAAAAGTGTTATCCACGATGTACCTACATACTCAAATATCGAAAAGTTTCACTACCTATTGTCTGTGGTATCTGGGCCGGCGCTAGGTATTATTAAATCTTTGCCTTTAATAGATGAAAATTATCACATCGCGTGGGACATATAAGTAAATCAGTATCAAAATTCGCGAATATTATTTGCTCATTATGTCGACGAGATTCTGAATATTCGCACTCTGCAATCTGAATCCGCTTTCGGAATTTCTAAAATTTTAAATACTTTTCAAGAGAATATTCAAGCTCTGCAAAGTATGAAAATTGAAAATCTATTTGATAAGTTTATCGCGCACATGGTGATAAAGAATTTAGACGTAACCACTCGTCGCACTATTGAGTCGAAGCTAAAAATTGAAGAAATTCCTAGTTCAGAAACTGTCTATTCTTTTCTTAGAAATCATTGTCGCACTCTAGAAATTGTAACGCCAAATGTTAGTAAAGAGAAAAAAGGTCATATTAAAACATTATTATCATCAAACAATCCCCATTTTTCAAAATGCCCTTTGTGTAGTGGAGCACATTTTCTATATAAGTGTGCTCAATTTATGGAAATGTCTCCGTATCAACGCAAAGAAAAAATACAGAGTCTTAATCGTTGTACTAATTGTTTCAAACAACATGCTTATAAAAACTGCAATTCAAAATATACATGTCGAACATGTAATAAACGCCATCATACTTTATTACATTTTGAATTTACGCCCTCTAATGATTCGACGCATCAAGGCACCGGCGCGGGCGTCAGTGCGCCGGCTACGGCCCTGAACGCTAGAGCCGCCGACCGTTATATGTACTCGTCTCGAGCCAATTCGGTTCTACTGGGGACGGCGAAAATTGAAATAAAAAATAATAATAATATTTTTGAATGTATACGCGTTGTTATCGATAGCGGTTCCCAAGTTTCTGTGATTACATTGGAATGTGTACGACGTTTAAAATTAAAAATTAACAAATGCAACATACCTCTAAACGGTTTAGGAAATTCAATAATAAATAATTGTTTAGGTATAACAACCTGTTTTATTAAACCGAAAAATAAAACAGGACCAATGCTCAAATGCACCGCTATTGTGATAAACGAAATTACGTCACATCTTCCTGCATGTAACCTTTCTTCGAAAATAATATCACAATTTCAAAATTTATATTTAGCCGATGAGTTTTATCACAAACCAGGTCCAATCGATATGTTATTAGGCGCTGATATGTACCTAGATATAATAAATAGTAATAATCACGAAATTATTCGTGGCACCCCTGGTGCAATCAATAGTATATTTGGTTACATAATAACGGGACGAATTGAAATGAAACAACATGAAATTTCTTCTTCATTTTTAATTGAAACAAATACCTCTTTATGTGACATGATAAAACAATTTTGGGAAGTCGAAGAAACACCTTCGTATTCGAATTTAAATACGGATGATAATTTAGCTGAAAACATTTTTGCGTCAAAACATTATCGCGAGAATGACGGGCGATATGTAGTACCGATGTTATTGAAAACAGAAAATATACCTATCAACAATTCCTTTCAACTCGCAAACACACGATTAAGGAAATTACAATTTCGTTTTAAAAAAAATCAAGATTTAGGAAATACCTACGGAAATTTTATACAGGAATATGAAAGTTTAGGACACATGAAACGCATTCCTATTAATTCTGAATCTTTTTTCTTGCCCCATCACTGCGTTTTTAATCCTTCTAGCGATACGACGAAGGTCAGGGTAGTTTTCGATGGATCAAGTAAAACCGAACCTGATAATATTTGTCTGAATGACTTGCTTCTTAGTGGTCCAAAACTGCAAACAGAAATTCCGTGCATGATGTTAAATTTTCGATTTCATAAATATGTTTTCACTGCAGATATTTGTAAAATGTATCGACAAATATTAATATTACCATCCGACCGTAAATTTCAACATATTCTTTGGAGACAATCTCCTGATAGCCCACTCATTGATTTCGAGTTACAAACCATCACATATGGATTGTCGAGTTCCCCTTTCTTAGCAATCCGAACTTTACGACAACTGGCCATGGATGAAAATTCAAAATATCCGGAGGCTGCACGGGCACTTGTGGAAGACTTTTACGTCGACGACTTAGCCACAGGCGCTGAAACCCTCGAGTCAGCCTATCAACTTAAAAATGATATAACTGCACTATTAAAACTTGGACAATTAGAGCTAAGTAAATGGCAGTCAAATTCGCCTTCACTATTGAAGCAAGATTTTATCGGAACTTCTGAATCAAGATCGTTTGATAATACTGAAACCGACAAAATTGTTAAGTTATTAGGCATTCAGTGGCTCCCCCAAACTGATAACTTTACCTATGATATAAAAATTATACCTACTGAGAGCTGTACAAAAAGAAAATTTTTGTCAATTGTGGCTCGACTGTTTGATCCATTGGGCTGGATTACCCCTGTACTCTTTTTCGCAAAGTGCTTGATGCAAGAGTTGTGGAAACTGAGGGCCGATTGGGACGATCCTGTTCCATCCGATATTCAAAATAGGTGGGATACATTTGTTGGCCAACTGTCACTTCTTCGTACCTTAAAAATACCTAGATATTATAATACATTAAGCACCAGTCGCTTGATCCTCGTAGGATTTTGCGACGCGTCACAACTAGGTTACGCGGCCGTCGCGTACTTAGTAAATTTAAATACAAATACTACTCATCTTATGATGGGAAAAACGAAGGTAGCCCCCTTAAAAACACTGTCTATTCCACGATTAGAATTGTGCGGTGCTGTACTTCTAACCAAACTTATTAAATACATTATGTCATCCGTTAAATTTTCTCAACAGATAGAAAACGTTTTTCTTTTTACGGATTCGACTATTGTGCTAGCGTGGATTAAAACTCCGCCATATTCATTAAAAACATTTGTCGCAAACAGGGTTGTCCAAATTCTGGACAATGTACCCACTGCTATTTGGAAACATGTTATCTCGGAAGAAAATGGCGCCGATTGCGGATCTAGAGGCCTTCTTCCAAAAGACATTGTTTCACACCCCTTGTGGTTTTCAGGACCTTCTTGGCTTCATAAGCACAAGAATGACTGGCCGCGTTCAGTCAATATCGAACTTGAAAATATACCTGATATTAAATCAGTAAATACGAAAACTTTGATATCTCAATAAGTACCGAATTCTATGTTATGCAAATATTCGTCTTTAAATAAATTACAACGCGTTATTGCTTGGATATTACGATTCGTTAATAGATGTAGAAAAGTCAATATTAGTAAGCAAAATCAATTATCTCTTACTACATTCGAATTAAATGCTGCACTTACAAAATTTATCTGTATTGAGCAAGATACATATTTTCTTGATGAAATAAATAAATTAAAAAAACGGAATCCCATGCTCACGTCATATTCAAATTTTAAAGCCATTTTTGGATTCATGCGGAATCCTCAGGGTGGGCGGAAGATTACAATATTCAAAATTACCATATGATAGTAAATTTCCTATTTTACTTCCGAAAACATGTCATTTAGCATATCTCATAATAGATTACTATCATAAAATATATCTTCACGCCGGACCGCGAAGTCTTCAATCCATGATATCGCGAAAATATTGGATCTTGGGAGCACGAAACAAAATTCGTTCTCAACTTTCTAAATGTATTATATGCCATAAATTAAAAGCGACTGCGTTTCCCCCACTCATGGGTGACCTACCACCCAGTCGTGTCCAGCAAAGTCGTCCTTTTGCAAAAGTAGGTGTCGATTTTGGGGGTCCTCTCCTTTTGAAAGACCATAAGCGACGCGGAGCCAAATCTTCAAAAGCGTATTTATGTTTATTTGTTTGTTTATCCACCAAGGCATTACATTTAGAAGTAGTATCTGACTTATCGTCTGAAGCATTTTTAGCGGCACTCAATAGATTCACAGACCGCCGTGGTTTGTGTTCGGAAATTATTAGTGACAATGGTACGAATTTCGTTGGTGCGAATCGTCACTTGAAGGATGTATATAAGTTTTTCACAACCTCACCACAGCGTGAGAAAATTTATGATACGCTTTCAGAACGGGGTATCATTTGGTCTTTTTCTTGGTCTTTTTATTTTCATTTGGCGCTACTTTTGTTCGTCTTGCATTAAAATTATTTCCATTACCGATCGAATAGGTAAACATAATGTATTTTTATTTATTTATTTATTTTTTTTAATTTCATACGACCAGTTAGCGTCTTTATTTTCTTTGTTTACCATGTTGCGCCCTCGCTTTATTTAATTTATTTTTATTTTTCTTTGTAAGACCATGTTGCGTCTTCGCTTTATTATTTTTTTTACCATGTTGCGTCTTCACTTTATTTGTTTTTTAAGACCTACATACTTGCGTCTTCATATGTCATTTGTATTATTGAATAAAATTTTGTTTTGTGTATTTGTAATTAATTATACTCATATTATGTATACAGACAACTTACGTGAACATGAATATGGGATAAAATATTGTGTTTGCTTTTCTTTTCTTTTTCACTTTTAATTTGCAGACCAAATTAGGTGGGCGGTATGTTGGCGCAGATGACAGATACTTCCTTTTTGTACCTATCCTCATCTTCCTGACATACCTAAAATCACCATACCTACATCCATACCTGAACGTGGCAACAACAATCTCGCCTCTGTTCGCGCGCGGGCCAACCACGTTCTCCAGTCTCTCGAGAATACGCGTCTTTGCACCATCTCGTGTTACACAAGCGCCGTGCGCCATAGATATAAAAACATTTAAATTACGTTCGCGGCTTTCGCACGTATATTATAGACAATTGTGAACATAGTTTTATTGAATCAGTGACGAGAAGGAAGGACAAACGCGACAGAGGAAAAGAAGAAACCAGCTGGCACAGTAAGTCCACTCCTTTTCATTTTCCGTCTAGTCCAATCTGTTCTTTGCCGATATCGCACAAGCACAGTATGTACATATATCCTTGGAGTAAGTAATTCTGTATGATTTGTATGCTAATCTTTGTCAGACGAACGTAGAAAAGTATTTTATGTATGCATTGCCTTCTCTGAATGTATGCTTCATCACAAAGAGTCTTTATATTCCAAGAATCTTAATTCTTCGGATGTCATAAGTGATAAAGCTTCAGGTTGTTTGGGATAACACAAGACGACATTGTTGAAAGAGATGACAAATTCAGCTTCTTTCTCTGACTACAGTCCACATTCCTGCTGTAATCAAAAGTAGAAACTTCCCTCGGGCCTCGAGTGATAATTATCTCCAGTCGGTGGAGTAAAATTCACACAGACTATCTACACAGGTTTGTGGTTTTATGGGGTGCCATGAACTGGGAGTGGGAAGGTAGATGGATGAATCGTGATTAAAATATAGTGCCCAGCATATATGTCAAGATTATCTTATGTGTAGTAATAAAGCGAATTGCTTATTTTTTAAAACGAAGTTGAGCATAAATGTAAAAGTTGGCTAAAATATCTGTAAAACGAGTGGGTTGTGGCTAACGCTAAATTCCCCACGAGTCACTCTTAAAGCAATCAAATTTTGCATGGAAAATATCCAGCATTTTCAAAAATTGAGTATGATAAATTATTTTTGATTTAAATATTTTATTACGAAAACTGCATAAGTCTTCAAAGCCATTTTATGAACATGATGTGCCTTTTACTAATTTGAAAATAAAAATAACAAACTAAGAGTTTCCTGAGCTTTAGGTCACTTTGATGTCTAATGGGGTGTAAGGGAGTACTAAGTACATATACATCCTCATACATTCCCTTAATTAAGCATAAATGCTTGTGCCATAGGTGAACGAAATCGGTCGTGGCAGGATTCGAACTCGCGACCACTGAATTACAAACTCCTTTAAGGGGCCATAATAAACCTAAACACTTCAATTTCAAATCAAATACCTCAAATATGTTAAAGAGTGTGTTTCTAGAAAAAATAGAACCTATACGTCTCTTCAACATTTTTCTAGTGAATGTTCGTCACACAATTTTTAAATTCAGCCTAAATTCCCATAAAAAAATATCAAAAATATCCTTATTTACAGCATTTTTTTAAATCACTCCATAACTATGTGTCGTAGAGAAATAAATCTTTTATAGGTATGCTTAAAAGTCCATAAAATCAAAGTGAATGACCGATAAAGTTTTTTCATTTCAACTGAGGTTTGTTCTTAAAATACAAAAAATTAAACAAATTTTGGGTTTTCGATAGTTTAAATCACATATAAACCTTTTTTAACGCACGCCATAGTTACCCTTACTAACGCGTAACTTCATAGTGCATTGGGCGGTTTTAATATATTATCATGTTTTCAGTCACTAGATTTAGCGTTATATGTCCTCTTAAGTCCTTATACAACCCTTTTATAATTCTAACATCGAAGTACCACTTTGCGACTGAACCATTTTTCATAAGTATTACTTCATAAATTAACTGTTTTTTCATTTGTACAGTGAGGCACCGGCTTATAATAGTGCTTCCACTCATTTCAATTATCATCGTTTTCAGGTGTCCCGTAAGAGCCGGGTAATCGAAAACACAACAGGCAAATTACCATCTCACATAGTTTAGCAATCAGGTTCATCACCAATTCTGAATGTTGTTTTTTAGGTGAGACGAGACTAGCGTGTGGGTATACACGCATGTGTCGTGCACCCTTTTACATGGTAATGTACACCCGTATAATTGTCGTTGGTAACGCCATATTGAAGGATATGCCGTGATGACGTATGTATGTATTTTTTTCATTAACTATATGACATTAGTTCTGAAATTAAGTTTTTTTTCTAATTTATGACCGGTTCATAACAAGGTAAAACTAATTGAAACAGATGAAACTATACTAAATTTATTCAATCCAATAGAAATTCTAGTCAGATTCTTATACTGCGTCCATTGACGGGTGTTGAAAGGTATGGGAAGGAAGGGGGGCGCGCGGGGGGGGAGGGTCAGGAGTCCCGTTCTAACAGCCCCCCTGTTACCCAACCTCCCAAGTCCCCTTAACCCCCTTAACCCCCTCGCACTCCACACCCCGACCAACCGTTTAATCAAGCACCACGGGGCGTGAAAGGAACGGAAAACTGTTTTAAATGAAAGAAGAAAAAAAAAAAAAGAATTATGGCGGGAATTTGATGACGCTGACATGTTCTCTTTTCAAACAGAAAAGGCGGGAATTATAATGAAAAATTCTATCGCTGAATGGCACTGATGACTTGATTAAATAACATAACATTATTAACTGGATATTATCATATAATACTTTCGGGATGTGGTGTTGGAGGAGAATCTTGTGAACAGCTAAGACTGATAAAAGAATCAATGTGTCCCATAGTTAAATTAATAACATATAAAGGATCTTTGTTGTCGATCTGTTTACAATCGGATTCAATAGTAATCGCCCTCCTTAGAAGAATCGCAAAATCCAAGAAAAGAAGCGTTTGGTCTTCGTTTCTAGTTTTTAACTTTTTTGGCTTCTATTTAATAATTTTTATAACAATTTATAATGTTTGTTCAATTAAACAATAATAATAATAATAAAAACACAATAACATCAGCAAACACATATATTTGGTAACTTTGTATACACCACTTATGAGCACAAATAACTGTCGACCTGTTTCGGGAACAATGTTCTCATCAGGATGACTTACATACTAGTAAGTCATCCTGAAGATCCTTTATATGTTATTGAGTACGTAAGTCATCCTGAAGATGAGAACATTGTTCTCGAAACCGGTCGACAGTTATTTATGCTCATAAGTGGTGTATACTTATTTAGTATTTATATTATAAAATAATAATTATAATGACGCCATAAAGTTACTTCCGTGAAAATAAAACTGAACATATATTTGGAGCTAGCTCTCACACTGATCAAAACACACCATAGATGGTATAAATATAATGATTATTGTTGTTGACAGTAATTATTGTATTTTTCTTCTTTGTGATGACTTTTATTTTGCGTTGTTGTGGTTTATTCATTATTACTCTCCACACTATGGAATAGTGGTGAGTCATGATTTCACAATTTTTAAGCGTATTTTTTACTCTCCACACTATGGAATAGGGGAGAGTCATGATTTCGCAAAATTTAAGCGTATTTTTTTTACATCAATTTCTCAATGGGCATCGTGTAGAGAATGCACACTATGAGTTTCGTCGTGATGTGTTTGTGTGTATGGCGTATACGCCATACGCCGTAGCATTTATCTTTTTTGTGTCCTCTCTACAGCCCAAACTATAAGTACGATCGACTTCATATTAACATCATATGTGTAAAGTGCATAGACCTAGAGCTGATTAGTTTTCCATAGACAACTTTTGATTTCTTCTCTATAAATTCATCATTTACGTTGTTTTTTTTGTGTCCTCTCTGCAGCCCAACCTATAAGTCCGATTGACTTCATATTGATATCATAATGTGTTCAGTCCATCAACTTAGAGCTGATTAGTTTTCCATAGACAACGGTTCATTTTTTCTCAATGTTTTTTCTCAATGTTTCTTTATGATTTCATCTATTAAAACGGAAAAAATGCTCTCACTTTCTTTAAAACAAAATTTAACTGCTTTTATTAAAATATTTCATACAACATAAGCATTCTTCACCATACTGTATTTATAGTTTGTCTATCTTAATATCAAAATATACTATCGTTAGAAAATTAATATTCCTGGTAGTAAAATTTAGAATGAATAAAATATTTCCTACAACAAGCATTCTTTACCATATTGAGATTGTCAACATTTCAAGAAGAAAAAATGAATACTTACTATGGTGTGGAGAGTTTAGTGTTGGCTACGACCCACTCGTTTTATTGTTATTATTATTTTGATTTTATTTTTGTAAAGAACTTTCCTCATTTCGGAATATTATCCAAGTGAGGCAGGCACTTACAATAAATGAACATTTTAAGAACTTTATGAAACAAAAAAATAAAATAAAATAAAACATTGTTCAGCAATGAAGTTCACCACTCATTCTGAATGAAGTGCATTTTTAGGTGAGACGAGACTGGGGTATACACGCACGTGTAGTAATTCCTTAATATTAAAATTTGTTGAATAACATCACATGATGGTGATTTATTTGATGACAATTGTTGAAGTGACATTAATGTTGCTGTTAGCAAAATTATGAGTGGTTTTCTTTAGTTATTTCTTTACTCATTTATTCATTCCCCTGTTCTCTCAACTGTCTGACAAATGATAGTCCTGAAAATTTGATTTGACCCTCCAGGGGCGGGTCAGGCAACAACAATCCCCGCTAGTGGTGGGTCAAGGAATGGGCCGCACTTAACCCTCATCAACGAAGCCGGACCTGACTTGGGAGGGGGGGGGGGGTGTTATTACACCATCATTTAGTTTTTATTTAATAAATTGCTTCCATTCAAAATACCACCTGTACCCCTCTACATACACTTTACTAACCAATATTGAATGGATGTGAGGGAACAATATTTAAGAAAACAACAATATTCTTCTTCTTCTTGTGCCACTCCTAACGGAGGCTGGCGACCATTACACTAAGCTCACCACGATCTTGTACCAACCTTATGAGTAACGCCACATCAGAAATCCTGAACAGCTGCACTATTTTCGAAGAAAACCAACATGAAAGAAAACAACAATGCCGATATTCAAGAAAGTATAATGCAAATCTGGTCGGACGGAAGAGATTCTCGTTTTTACGATTCATCAATTAATAAATAAATTAATTGATAAAATTATAAATAAATAAATAAATTTATTTAGTATTTCTTTATTTATTCATTTATTTTTATGTATTATTTTATATATTTACTAATATACCTACGTATTTATTTATTAATTTATTTATGTATTTATTTATAAATGAATTAATTTATTTACTTATAAGTTAATTAATTAATTTATTACTATCAGATTATATATAAACAGATTGATTTTGCAGTTTACTAGAATATCAGAAGAAGGGATATTGAGTTGGTAATTTTCCTCTAAATTTTCGGATTCTCTTTTAGCTAGATGGTCGGCTTTTTCGTTTTCTTGTGATTACGCAATGACTTGGAATCCAGGCTAAAATAACTTTTTTACTACTAATAAAGTTGATATATCTGTGATCTTATATTGAAAATACGCAAAAACAGTAAAATATTATTGTTGCATATAACAAAATTAAAATTTCACTAACGCTCAGCCGGAAATGCAATACTTTGTTCACTTTGTATGAAATATTTTTTAAATTTTATCCTTAGATTATATATAATACAGATACCTAGTCAGCGCAATGAACTAAACTACGCTGAAACAGACGAATTTCACTCGCCCGGCCGTATACGTACACCTACCGATACGCACACCTACATAATACGTAGACCAACCGATCTACCGCCTCACACACACACATGTAAAAAAATTGGCCTCACATTTGAATTCGATTTTATCTCAAATATCATATGAATCAAGCTGGAAACAGTTTGTCATCGGGTATGCACAAATTATATATTTATTATTTATAATATACGGCATAATAGCTTTTGACACACACAAAATAAAACAATATTAAAACATAATAAACAAACAAAAAAAAAGAAGAAATGAGTGGGCTGTGACCAACGCCAAACTCCTCACTAACAAGTCACTCTATAAAGTATTCAAAGTTTGTATAGAAAATTTTCAGCAATTTTATGAAATGAGTTTGTTTGACTATTTTTTTAATTAAATATTGTATTATGATATTTCTTTAAAGCGATGTGCCTCTTTACAAATTTGAAAATAAAATTTTCAAATTATAGGTTTCACGATTTTTGGGTCACTTTGAAATATTTGACAGTTAAAAAAATAGAGAAGCACTTTTTAGATATCCTTCAACATCTAATGGGGTCTAAGCGAGTATAAGAAACACAAATTTGCAAAATTTGAATAGAATCTAATGAGTACTTTAGTCTATAATCGAAAAAGTAGAATAAACACGCCGTACATAGTATATATATCTACAGTGTCCTTGTACACTAATATTTGTTGGGGTGAAACTCTGTTAATTTTGCAGTAAAAGTTGTATATTCTTTATATACTTTATTCTATACAAATATAATACTATATACAAATATACGGAGGTATTACTATCAACGGCGAAACGATGAATGACGCCCGCGCGTCCAATCCAGCACTATATACACACACAGACATGCTATCTCTTTCACTCACATATCTCACACATTACACAGTCAGTTACATTGTGATGAAACCTCCAGAATACAATTTCAGCATGATTCTTGTTGATAATCTGCAATAAAAAAAATAACCATAAAAAATGCGAATTCATAATCCCTTTGTTATAGTCAGGAGTAAAATTATATATGTACCTAAAGAGGTATGACAGTAAAGTATTTTTTTTTTTTTAATAAAAAATGAATATGTTCTTGTTAAACAAGTACATATACATCTTCCTACGTTCCCTAAAATAAACAAATAAATGCTTGTGCTATAAGTGAACGAAATCGGTCGAGGCAGGATTCGAACTCGCGATCACTGGATTACTAGCCCAGCGCGCTAACCGCTCTGCTATCGACCCATCTGTACATACATAGTGGGTAATTTCTGGATGCATTTCATTTATATGTTAATATCGCTGGATGGCTGCATTTTACAACGCTCAGATTAGATATTTAATGAAAGATTCAAATAAAAAATAGACATCCACATGTACATAGCGATGGTAGCGGATCTTTTTCAATTTTGTAAGAGGTTACGACTTCATTAAAACATCGTTCCGTTCGGCACTTTATTAAAATCGACGCGGACGGTGGAGTAAGCGGACGGCAACACTCCGAGATTCTACGATATGATCTCACCACACCACCCTTTATATAGATGCAGACGTTATGAAATTGTGCAAATATGAAATATGTCTGTCTTATTACGCGACTTCGTGATATTTTTACGTCATAATATGCCAAAATAATACATGTATTTATTTGTGGGTAAATTTGACTACGTCAAAATGTTGAATTGTTTGATTTTAATGCAGAAAATTCTTTTTTCTCAATATGGACATTTTCTAGACTACAATGTCCTCATTGGAAGAAATAACTATTGTGTTAATTTTCACTGTTGTAGTTTGAATTCAATGTAACACCTTTTAGCAATCAATAATATATTTATGCAGGATAGAGACCAGTGGAAGTCCAAGCGGGAGGCCTTTGTCCAATACTGGACTCAAGAAGAGGCTGAGTAAGTAAGTAAGTAAGTTATATATTTAAGGGGGGGACTGCTGCCTACGTCCCTATTTTTCAATTTGATATACCATCATTATTTCTTATCAAATCGTTTTGAAAAAAATAATTTAGATAGTTTGGGTATTCATAAAGAAAAATGTATCTTTACTTTTTGGTAATGTTCTGTATAAATTCTTGTAGAAAAATAATGCCATACCCCGATTTTCAACGTTTTTCTTATATTTTTAATAAAATATAAGGCGTAGTTCAACATATTTTTTTTAAATTAAAGACGACATAAATATCTAGAAAAATACGATGTGACGTTGCATTAATGCTTCAGGTTTAGAAAATAAACCTAAAAAACATTTATTTTCCATTCAGCGCCATTGCGAAATATAAGTTTTTTTGGTTTATTAACTTAACCTGATGCATTAATTCAACATTACATCGTATTTTTCCAGATATTTTGATCTTCTTTAATTTATAAAAAAATATAATGCTCTATACCTTATAGTTTTTTTAGAAATTTAAGATACATGTCAAAAATTGGGGTATGCTTATTATTTTCCTACAAGAATATATACAGAACATAATTAAAAAATTAAGGTATATTTTTATTTATTAATATCCAAACTAACTAGGTTATTTTTTCCAAATGATTCGTTTTGTAGTAATGACGCAAATTCAAATTGAAAAAATAGGTACGTTGGCAGCAGTCCCCCCCTTAAGCTCTTTCGTTCAATGAGGATTTTATAATTCAATAAAAACGAAGAATCAAAACATTTTATTTATTTATTTATACCATCTCTACACTTATAACATCATTTATCAATACAATCCCAACCTCACTAGGACTACGTCTGTTTCGAGGTTGGAGATTTACAATGTTATATTTATACATTACATCTACATCCATGTATCCACCACACAAAAATACAATATTTACTACACGTAGTTGAGTACCTTAAATCATTATTGTGACAATAATATTATCCCACAGCAAAAAAAGGCACACTCAACTGGTAAAATTAATGCAAGGTACATGGATATAAATGCCAGAGAGACCACACAATAAAAATATTTTTTTGATAGACTTGCTTGAAAAGGTGTAAGGGACATTGCGACGCATGTCGGGTATACTCGTTAGTATTGAGTAAAAACGAAACAATTATTAAATTGAATTTTTTTGTGAAATCGGCTGGTTTACGTGATCAATTTATGCGCTTGCGCAACGTGATCACGACCTGTCAAAAACGACCGTGATGACAAGTCGTAAGCCCTGTAGGTGCCTTGAGTTCCTGGTTCTTCTATAATATTCCAACTTCGTCACTATTGAGATGTTAAAAAATTTGTAAAAAAAATATTTTTGACTCCAATGTTTGAGTATATGCAACATTAAAAAAAATCGATTTGAATTTTACTCCTGGAAAAATCATTTGTCGAATTGGTATAGAACTGAGTCATGATTAAACGATATGTCCGAAACTAAAGTTGTCTGTTTTTTTAAATAAAGAAATGAATTTGAATCTTAAATATATATATAAGAGTAGTTAGACTATTGATAATTGCGAGAAATCTTTATAAAATAAAATAATTTTTAGCATAAAATGTGTACTGAATAAAAAGTATTTAAAATTTACTCCTGGAAAATTCTCTGCCGCAATCTATATAGCACTTACTTTACTTTTTGTGTGGCTACGGCTTTTCCTGCACCTTTGGCTGCGTCATGTAGTGGTTTTCTTCCACACTCTTGGCTCCCGTTCGGCAAAGAGTGTAGTCCGTTTACATAGCACTGAAAACAGTTTATATACTATCTTCTTCTCAGCCTGTCCACTCTTAGACGAAGGCCTCCTAGATAGATAATAGAGCACTCTATCGTGTGCTCTATTATCTATCCAATTGACACTAGCATGACGGCTGATGTTGCCCCTCCATCTCATTGGCGACCTCCCAACACTTATGCTTGTCCATCGCGGTCTCCAAGATTACATTTTCTTGGTTTTATAAACTATAGTAATGATTAATGAAAAGCCTGAAACTAAAGTTAGTTGTATGTTTTTAATTAAAGTATGTTTAATAAATTTGAACCATATAAATATAACATTTAATAGTTAGTCTGTGAAAAATTATTAGAATCCTTCAAAAATAAAATTGACTTTGAATTGTGCACTGAATAAAAATGAAACATTTGAATTTTACTTCTGGAAAACTCTTTGCCGCAAATCGTATAGCACTGAAAACTGTCATCTCTGTATGAAATAATAATACGTCTGAAACTTTGAAGGAAACGAACGTACTAGACGGCGAAAATATGCAAATTCATTTTCAGCACACTTCATTATAAAATGTTCGGTATATGTATGATGTATGGCCGATATGAAGAGTTGGCGAATATTTGACGAATTCCAGAAATGTTTTAGTATAGATTGGTACCTACCTGTCTATCTGACGTTTGAGTAGGCTTCTTCTTTTTCTTGTGCCCCTCCTAACGGAGATTGGCAACCATCAAACCAAACTCATCCTGATCTTGCGCCTACCTGATTAGTGACGCCGCATCCTGAATTCCGAACCACTGCCTCAGATATTTAAGCCACGATATTCTTTTACGCTCCATACTCCCTCTATAAGTTCGAGTAGGCACAATTTTGGCAGCAATTGGTTGGCAGTAAAGAACAAAGCTTTGCTGCCAACCAATCCTTAAGATTGAAAATAAAGGTGTTGAACTTATCGGACAATTATCAGGTACTGTGTAAATGTAAATTAAATAGGCAAAAATAACAATTTGCCAACAGTGATAACAGTGAAAATATGTATCTCCACTAGCAATCGGACTCGGAACTAAGAAATCTTACTAACTGAGCCACAACATAAAATCAAGTGTACAAAAGCGGGTTAATTGCTATAGGCCGATTCCTTTCTAATCAACTCTAGCAACGTAAAGCCTCCAGTATCTATCAAAAGAACAACAAAACAAACGAAAAATTTACGATTTCAATATACAAAATTGATCACAGTAAGAAATAATCATTCTGACGAAAAAAAGAATAAAGCTTGAAAAGGAACCTAAGAAATTATTCGATATTTCTGGAATATTTGTAAAGATTGATGGTATGGACATTTAATGAGATGTCAAAATCATGTGGTGCAAATAGCTCTAGTACTCTCAGAAAACAGAAAAGGAATAGTACGTCTACCATCCACGTGATGGGTTTATATAATATAAATACTAATAAGCTCACAAATAAAGTCCAAATACAGCCCCGACAATACAGAACAGATAATCCTGGCGCCAACAGATTAGGAGAACTGAACCTATGTACCTAAAGTAGGACAAGGAAAAAAAATATTTGTATAGATTGACATAAATACTCACGTTATATCATAGTCTCACTGATTTTATTTGAAAAGTAAAGTATAAAACTTCAGTAGAAATGCTGTACAGAAGTTAAATAAAATAAACATCAAAAAAAAAAAAAACAATGTAAAATGAAACAAATATCAAAATAAAAAAAAAACAATGTAAAATGAAACATTTTAATAAAATTTATAATAATGGCTAAACTATAATAAAGTATTTTTCCCACAAAACACTCAAAGATACATTCAAAGCTCCTAAAATAGAGCTTTGAATGTATCAAAGAGTGATACATTCAAAGCTCTATGTATCAAAGAATATATATATTTATAAAAAAACGTCAATTTTACAAAATTTTAAAGATAATTAATGTATTGCGAAAATTAAAAAAAAAAAACATGTCACTACGATCCCGAAGCGATTTTAAAATTCATGAAAGTAATACTGGACAAATGCAAAAAAAAATTATTAAGTATACACACTATAAACATACACATAGTACAAAAATTTAAATTATTACAGTTTTTTTTTCAATAGACACTGTCCCAATAACGTTTAAAAACTTGTGCTTGGGAATAAAGATTATATGGGAAAACATTATATGGGAATAAAGAATTTCAATTGCCTCCCAGATGAAATAAAACAGATAAATGGTTTTAAAAGGTTCAAACAAAGACTGAAAAAACATTTCACAATCTAAATATGGTGTGTATTTATAATAATGTACCTATGTATAGATATGACCAAAATTGTTTCGAACTTTTTTCATATTTTTTATTTGTTTTTTGTTTGTGCAAAGCTTTTTTTTACCATTGAATAACTCTGTATTTTATTTATTTACAATTTTTGACTGCTAGTTCTTGATAGAATTCCATCATCAATTATATAAAATTATAAAAAGAATTCATCATCAATTATATATCATTCCATCATCAATTATATAAAATTATAAAAGAATTCCATCATCAATTAATAAGTAAAAACACAAAATTTTAAGTAATTTTATATAATTGACGCGGAATTTTAATGTATAATCTAATATCTAATGATTTCCTCATCAAGCAAAAGCTTTTAATCTTTTTGATGAGGTTTTGCAACAATTTTACTATAGTAAATATCATGATGTATTGTATTGTATAAATTTTTAAATAATGTTGTTAAAAAAAGACGTTATATACAATAAAAATAAATAATTCTGCATCACATTTGTTGAAAATTATGCTTGCCTATTGAAATTTTCTCATTGTTTCGTAATAGTCCACGTTTGACCTGGCAAAGTATCCGAGGAGAGGGAATCACAGGGGTCTGGTATACCTATATCGAGACATGGCCATGTACTGATTTGGCATATCTGATTTTGTATTTTAGAAATTGTGGTCAGTTTATGTGTGTCATACATTAGACATCCTTTATCTATTAATTGATATGTTCTCTAGATAACTGAGATACAAAAGGCTGACATCCAAAGAGTACCTATTTCAAAATAGCTACCTTCTTCTTCTTCTTTTAGCATTCATGTGATATATATTTATATAAACAAATAGTACAATGGAAATTACCACCTCATAAGGAGAAGCCTGTTCTGATGCAATACAAACAACAATATTTAGCAGTATTTACGTATTCGCTACTCTGGTAACTGTGTGAATTGATTATGGATGAAAGAGACATCAGTGTGTGTAAGAGATGGATACATAGTATAAATAGTGCGTAAGTTGGTAAGCGGGCATTCCGATTCGGCTCTATAGGTAGCAGGTAGATACTTGTACATATTATAAATTACATAATAGTATAGGGTATATGGTTATTTAAGTTATTAGATTATTGATTAAGATTAATTATGTTTTAAAGAATATTTATAAGAATGATTATTTCAAAAGGTATTGTTAAAAACTCATGTCTCTATATTAGATATACTACAGACGATTGGGGGGTAACTGGTAATTAATGTAATAAAATATAGTGCTCACTATGATATATATTTATTTCGATTAATGTTTAACATAGTATTTGTTTAAAAAAATATATATATTTACACTTAATGACAATGTAGAGGAGAGTCCGCGATACGTCAGGCAACGGCGACTGGAGATATTCCGAATGATTTGTAAAAGTAGGGATAACTATTTATAACCTCCGCTTGTGTTGGTAGCAATGACAAGCCAGTAGTGATGTGGGGACATCGTAGGGATGGTCCGCCACAATATAAAAAGACATTGTTTTCTGCACGGTGTTATTATTTTGAGATTTCGTCATAATATGTGTGGATGTAACAAATTTTAAATAAGCACAATAAATTCAAATAAGGCTTTACAAAAAAAAAAAAAATCAAATTAAAATTTGAAGTATGAGGGTAAGGTGTGTTTGCCTGTGTAAGAAGGTGATGTGAGGATATGAATATGATGAGGTGTGGAGGAGCGTATGTAAGTACCTCTTTCTGACTACAAATGTTTTCTTAGAACAACGTAAAGTCTTTCTCTCTGATTCTTCTCTTCCTTTCTGAATCAACCAATCAGTGACCAGTTTTCCAAAATTATGTCCTTTGAGCTTGAAAATTATGTCAATTGGCTTATATATAATGTTCCATGATACTTATATATTTATCACTTCATAAATATACAGGCACTTAAAAAACTGCAATGCAGTTTGGAGGGAAAATATTATTGTAATTCTTTTTCATGTACAAAATAATTCTCTAAAATATCTTCCAGGTTACGTAGTCTGTACGTACATTTATTGACATAAACACATTGGTCTTACTTACTATTATAATATTTGAAATTTGTGTTTATAAGATGATACTTATCCAGTTTTTTTGTATGGCCGAAACTGATTTAGCATTGGATTGGACTCGTATTTTAAAAAGTAAGGCCCAATGTATTGACATGAAAATTTTATCATATAATTAATTGCTGTCCTTTCAATACAATATTTATGTATTCATTCCTTTAATTCACTTAAATTTTATTGTACCATTTTCTCGATAGATAGCATCGCTTTCGAAAAATCATTTTTGAATGGCTGGTCTTTCGATAATAATTGAATAAAGGTATGAAAAGGTAAGTCTAGCACCTGGGAGTGGTTACGTTTACCAGTGCGCACCCTCTTTACAGGGGAAAATTGTATAACAATATTTACAATTGCATTAAACTTGTATTAAAATTATTTTAGTCACGTATCCTTCAATTTTATAACTGATTTTAAAATAAGTACAACTCCTTAAAAAAATTCGAACGATAAACAAGTTTCAAATGAAGAAAATATATAATTTATATAAACTTTTATGAGATTCTAGCTTTAATATGACGTCTGTGTACTGAACAATATGGATAAGTGTCTCAATTTATCTCTGGCAGTATAGTAGGCAGTTCCGGACATATTATGCTATGGATCGAGTGACATATTTAGTACATACATAATGGTATGGTATGGTATGGTATGGTATGGTATGGTACACTGTTGTACTTACAGACTTGGTCCTACCTCTTATCATACCAACACGAGAGACTAAGTGATTTCGATTACAAAACCTGAAATGATTAAAACACGGAAACCGGACGAGTGAAACGATTTCGCTTTGTCTACAGATTCAACTTTGCAGCACCATTACAAATTATTTATTTATTAATAATATAAAGATGAAGTTATAATTCAATTACATACTATAAGATAAGTATATGTGTACATATAAGTGTATGTATGTGTGTTTATTTAAATCCATACATATACATACAAAATACAGAATAACAATAATGGAATAATGCAACTATAGTACAAATTGTTCACAGTATTCACAGAAAAACAAAATCACCCTGTATAAGACTATAATAAGAACAGTTGTGACATGCGGGAGCGAAGCGTGGACGATGACAGCAAGATCCGCAGAGATGCTGGGTACATTTGAGAGGAGAGTGCTACGGAAAATACTGGGACTCGTGAATGATGGAGAAGCTTGGAGAATAAGGTATAATGATGAAATATACAGCATCTATAAGACTCCTAGGCGCTCTCTGTACATTATAGACTGAGCAGGCTGAGATGGGATGGGCATGTACCTACAGAGAATGCCGTCATCATGGACACCCAAGAGGATCCTTGAGGGACAACCGGGTGGAAGAAGGATGGTCGGCAGACCCAGGCTGCGATGGGAGGATGAGGTGAAAAAGGATGCAGAACAATTATTGCAAGTAGCAGACTGGAGGACAGCAGCAGGAGACAGGAGGAGTTGGAGGCGAGGATTGATGGAGGCCAAGGCTCGATATGAGCTGTAGAGCCATCGGAAGAAAGAAAGAAGTACAAATTGGAGAGTTTGAAATAAGCTGGTACTAGCAAAATGCTTCAGGAGGATACATAATTAAAATATGAACATAAAATTATGTATTACTTTTATATTGTCTCATTGGACGTCCAACTAGGTGAACCTGTTTTAGGACGTCCGATATGTTGATACGATTTGTAGGTATGAATAACTTAACCAATTTAAGATGCTTGAAAACTTAATAAATAAAAATTATAATTAAATCAACAGCGAGCAAACTAGAATATAAGCTTAATTTGTTATTGGATTCGTCTATGCCAATGGATATAAGCCAACTGCTTATTGTTTTTTTCAGAGTATCTATTTTCATATTTTCCAAGCGTCAGTAATATTGTACATTTTGGGCTCAAGAAGTTTAAAATTACGCTGTGCAAATGTGGTGTTGGTTTTTTTTATGATAGAATTGCGAGTAGAGTATGAATGTCTTATCAAAAGTCTCAATCCTGCGGATTGGTTTGCAGAAGAAGTCTACATCTCGCTTTCCACTTCTCTCTATCCTCTGCAGCCCTCTTCATCTCAACATATGTGGCGCAGTTCATGTCCTCGCACACCTGGGCCAAATACTCCCGTCGGGGGCGCCCCCTGTGGTTTGTCCCCTCAACCATTCCCTCAATTAGGTCATGTAGGAGACCCTCGTGGCGCAAGATGTGACCAATCCAGCGAGCACGTCTCTCGGAGATGGTTTTGAGTAGGTGCCTGCCTTCTTCAACTCTGTTGAAGAATGGCTAGCTCTTAGCTATTCTTGTCTATGTTTGTGAGTGTGTAAAATTACTTTCTGTGTTATTGATAAGTGTGTAATTGCGAGGGTACAATGAACACCTCAGTAGGAAGTCCTGTGCCGTGATGTTCATTAGAACAGTTGTGTGACATAAGAAGTACATTATGTGTTATATTTAAATTTAAATTAAACAATTAATTGATATTGAGAAAAATAATTAATTATATTTGATTAGGTGTAATTATGTTATTGATATGATGTGAACCGGTGTTATATATCCATGGTGTTATGTGTTTTTTGTATTTTTGTGACGATGTGTTTTGTGGTAGCAGTTTTAGTGAGGTTGGAAGGCAATTATGTAGTTTGATGGCATAGTATTTAAAGTGTCTTTGTCCATGAGTAGTTTGCAACTTCGGGATATTTATTGTGTTGGTGATAGAGAATCTTGTTTTTTTGCTTGGACGTTGAATATTGTGTACAGTGGGTAATTTGTGTTTAAAATTATTTGAAAGTGCAGATCATGATTATTATAACATATTTGAAATTCTTAACAATGAAGTTATAAACTTCATAAATTATAATTAAATAATTACTAATTATTATTACTATATTTTTTTGTTGGTCGATAGAGAGTTATACAGTCTACACAATTTATAAAACAGACAATGTACATTGCTTTATTAGTGGACCAATGCATGCATTATTCAATAGGATAATTAATATTGAAACGAAAATTACAAATAATGTAAAATTGATTTACTAGTACATAAAGATGATTAAATCAAAGTACTAGGAAAGATAGGAGGAGACAGCTGTCCTAAACGCACTGAGAGAGCTCGCAGATATGTCGAGTGTATTAATGTAAGCATTGCACACCGTGCAAGTATGGTAGGTACACAAAAGCATTTTGAGTGTAGTTGTTATTACAATTCGGAATATAAAAAGTGCTATGAGGAAATAACTAAATGACTTCTTTATCATGCCCTTACTCTTAATGCGTATTTTTTGTAATAGAAACTGATGGTTTTCCCTAATAAATCAAAATAAACTTAAAAAAATAACCATCTATAGTAAAAATCGCCAAGTACTACAAACAAGGGCCAAATTCACGAAAATAGGTGATAAATCGTATTTAAATATACGCTTAGAATTCCTATTTGCCTCATTATTACGAACATTCAATAAGTGATACGAAAAGCGATCATTCTAATTACTTTTACGATTAAAACATACCTACCTAACACCTAATAAATATAATTTCTAACCTAATATTCAAAAAAATGATTGAATTTGAAATTAAGGCCTCGTTTTGAAGTTAACTCGTTTCATATCGACTTAAAGGTTATATTGTACTTATTTTGAAGATTTATTTACAACAAAAGTACTTCCATTCGTTTCAATTATTATCATTTTCGGAAGTCCCGTAAGAGCCGGGTAATTAAAAACATAACAGGCAACAATAACATTTCACATACATAGTTTAGAAATGTGTATTTTTAAAAAGATATTGAAATGTGCAAAAAAAATTATATAAAATAATAATTTTGTTTTCCCTTCTATGAAATCTCAAATATTCAGAAACTAATCTAGCGAAGCGAAATAACCTTTTACTCAGTGAAAATGTATTATTTACATCGGAGAATTCCGAGAAAAAAGAATGTGATAGTAAATCGTACGCTTAACAAAACTATCACAATAAATTACACTATTACCAAACTCAGGAGATTCAAAGATACCAATATACGATGACCAATCAAAAAAATAAAAAAAAAATGACCAGAGAAAAATATACAAGGACACAATGAGAAAGAAACTAGGACAAAATTGTCATTCCGTCCGAAGTGTGCCCGCTTGATTATTTGGTATGTTTTGGTGAGGGGGGGGGGGGGGTCGGCGGTGGTTGATTGTTTTGCCACCCCTGGCCACTGACTGGTCCCACTTCCATTTAGACCCTCAAGATCCCGGATCAAACCCTTCATTATCTAAATTGGAAATCTTATACACCCCCGCTCGCGCATATCAGTCAAAACAATCTGATGATGACCTATTACGGGGAAACGTGTAATTGTTTAAAACTATTAACTACAAATAATAATATAATCGAGGAAGGGGTTTATCATAAGAAAATCGTACACGGATTTAAATATTCTAAAAGCATGCAAAGAAAAACAAATAAGCTACATAGCATACAAATAAAATGTACATTATTATTTGCCTTTTGTTACGTTGATTTTGGTAAACTGCATATATGAATAAGTTTTAATATATTATGTAAACTGTTAGATTGTATATTATGCCGAAACGTAATTATCATGAAACATTTTTCTATGATGGTTGACTGGAAGAAATTGCCTCCAGGCAATAAGTCCGCCATTTGTAGAGTGCAACAGTATATGTGTACACAAAATGTTAAATAAATAGTAAATAAAAAAAATAAAAAATAAATAAACACATTAATTAATAAACAAATACATAAATAAATAAATAAATAAATAAATAAATAAATAAATAAATAAATAAATAAATAAATAAATAAATAAATAAATAAATAAATAAATAAATAAATAAATAAATAAATAAATAAATTAATTAATTAATTAATATATACTTAAATAAATAAATGAATAAATAAACAAATAAATAAAAAAATGAATAAATGAATAAATAAACACATTAATAAAAAAACAAATAAATACATAAATAATCATATAATTAAATAAATAAATGAATAAATAAATGAATAAATAATTGAATAAATAAATAAATGAATAAATAAATAAATAAATAAATAAATAAATAAATAAATAAATAAATAAATAAATAAATAAATAAATAAATAAATAAATAAATTAATTAATTAATTAATTAATTAATAAATAAATAAATAAATAAATAAATAAATAAATAAATAAATAAATAATAAATAAATAAATAAATAAATAAATAAATAAATAAATCAAATAAATGAATAAATAAATATTTAAATAAATATCATAGAAGCACACCATTAAAAATTTATTATCGATACTGCGAAAATTTTTGATTGGTATTTGTTTATTTTATATAATACATTTATATAAAAATAATATTATACTATAAATTTCACGAAAACAAATAAAATAAAAAAATATATAACATCACTATTAGAGATTCGGCGCACCTTGATAGAGACAAGGAGGCCAGGGGGGCAAGTCGGGTTAAATGATGAAATCAAAACCCTTATGATTAGTTCTATAATACCTTAAGATATCCTAAGATATTATAGAACTCCAAATGATAATTATATCCATGATATGGGTAATCATGAGGGTTTTAATTTCACCGATTGACTGGACTTGTCCCACTGAAAAAATATTACGACAGCCGAACTGGCTTCCTTCGTTTTAGCAAACCTTTGTTATCAGCAATAAAGGTTTATCTATTTATGACTGTACTGTTTGGCTGTGTGCACAAAACCAAATGTTTTATAGTCACTATAGTTCGGTTAATTTCAACATGAAATTTTGTTAAAATTTATTCTTTTTTTTTACTTATTTTTTCAAGGTGAGTACGCGTACTACAAAGTAATAGAACAATGAAACTTTTTACTCTCCACTACCAACTATGGAATAGTGGAGAGTCATGATTTCACAATTTTTTTTTATAAGAAAGAGTATCTAACTCGAATTTTTTTTTTCTTAAACAAAAAAAAGTGCTCGTTGGAAACCACGATCCTTAGTCATGAAAAAATGACGCCGAGAGACTTTCTCAGTAAACTTTTAATATTTATTTTAAAAATTACAAACTTTATAATTTTTTACAGTTTTATTTCACAAATCAGCCTTCCTGTTCTTCATGCTCCGGTATCCTCATGGCCATGAAAGACGCTCCGTAGTTGTGCGATCCAGGATCCAGAAAGACCCTCTGACCGTTGACGCTGTATTTCTGGTAGAATATCGTGTTGAGGGTCTGGAAGCCGACTCCTGACGCCCACTCTTGGCAGTGGCCAGACGGGAAGACTCCGGCGATGGCCATCACTGAACAGGCTCTGGCGCAGCGGACCGCGCACTTAAGCATCAGAGTTTCCAAACCTGGTCATAAAATAAGTCTGCTTAATTAGAAGTACAGGACAGTTACAAGATATTGTAGATAACGATTAAGCAAATTTTTATATTCATCAATTAATTTGTGTAAAATCAAGTTCATAGAGATTGATTGTCATGAGGCATTATCTGGCCTGCCAAATAATTCGATACAATAGGTACTATGTTATTGAAATGTACATAGTTTATTTTTTTTAATTTTGGCACATGTTGCAAAATTAAAAAAAAACAACAAAAAAAAATTACAAAAAATATTCAAAGAAAATTACAAAGCAGCATTCAAATAACCAAAAATCTATTTTTTTATTTTTTCTACCTAAATATACACACACAATATAAAATGGGTACAAGATGGGTCGATGGCAGATGGGTCGCACACACAATATAAAATGGGTACAAGATGGGTCGATGGCAGATGGGTCGCGACCACTGGATTACTAGCGCGCTGGGCTAGTAATCCAGTGGTCGCGAGTTCGAATCCTGCCTCGACCGATATCGTTCGCCTATAGCACAATCATTTATATGCTTATTTTAGGGAACGTAGGAAGATGTATATGTACTTATTTAACAAGGACATATTCATTTAAAAAAAAAATAAAAAAAGGAAATATAAACAATTGCTATATGAACAAATATAACCTTTGTATAATATATGAAATAATATACCTATAACAATTGCAAAACATCTAGAAATTATTCGTCGTGGAGGGGGGTGTTTTGCGCACACACGTGATTTTCCAAAATTGATTCTATTGTAGTTAAACAAAATCTGTAGAGGCAGAATTCGAATTCGGGAGACGGGATCGCCAGATTTGTTGGCCTTCCTGGCACAGTTGGTATGTTAACTGACGGCTGATCCAAAGGTCCCGGGTTCAATTTCCGATGGAGACACAGTTTTTTATTGCCTCTTTAGTCTGGATCTGTGAGACGATTGATATCGTAAGTCTCCAGAATGTGACAACTTGTTATTGGGTGGATGTTGAAGTCGATGATGACGATGTTTTGAGTTCGTAGAAACAAAATTTGCGTGAGAATAACTTTAAATATATTTTTCCTCTTCTGAGAATAGATTTCAAGACACTAGCATAAAACCGAAACGGTTTTCCAAGTTTATCCTTATTAATTTATACAAAATACAAATATGTTTTAAAATTTTACACATTTTGTCAAAATATTATATCGACATAGAGATAAAATGATGCAAAATATTTCACATAAAATTTAAAATGGCTAAGATCGTTTTCGGGGAATAACCGACAGCACACAGTATAGGATATAACTGTAAAGGGGGGGGGGAGGGGAATTTTACAAATATTTCCTGGCAAAGAGCGGGTGGTGATGGTGGGTGGTGAGGCTGTCAGACTTATCTTGGCACCTGCCGCCAATATTAAATTCTAATTTAATAGTTTGATAAAATTCTGTGTGCGTAAAAATATCGATCCGTTTCCATCAATATTACCTGGAACCATCATCAGACACCCAACCTGGTTTACATTACAGAACGACAGGAATTTTCGTTTAGATTATCAAGCGAACTGATAATATTATATTCTTGTAAAAACTGATATTATATATTTGTAAAAAAAATAGTTCACTTAGTAAATCTAATTAATTTCTCCTTTATTTAGAGATGTCATTTTCTTTCTAGTTTGACACCCAGTTATTGACATATGGCAATTTATTCCAACCAACCAGTATTACCAGCTCAGAGAAGTGTGACGACACAAAGCCTCACCCTGCTGTTGGCGTCTTTCAATCAGCTCATCCGATTTTGGTTACATGACCTGTGGTGTATTCTAAGGTCTAGTTATTATTGCCGACGTAGCACTGTGGGTTGTTAGTGTCAATTATACTTATAGATATTTTATTTATCTATATCCTTGTATATTATAAAAATTTGAAAATAATGATTTATGCTGTGTTAAATAAACATTTTGTAATTACAAGTCTAATCGTTCACATATGTCAATCAGCCAGAAATGTTCATTTAATATGTAGAAGCATTTGAATATTTTAAAATCTAATAAATATATTGCAAATTAAATATCTGGAAATTTTAATAATCATTAACAGACAAATTCTTCTTCTTCTTCGTTCATTGGACCTAGTTGGTCTGTTCTTCAGAAACAATGCCTCCTGGGATGACGAATTCCAACTATCCTTCCATCTCTTGGGTGGTCTTCCAGGTAGGCGGCGGCCAGAGGGGATTTCATTCGACGCTATATACGCGTCTATCACTGTCCATCCTGGCAACGTGGTCCCACCAATGTCTTCTTCTGGATCTACTCCACCGAACGATGTCATCTATTCCACATATTTTCCTTATTTGATCATTGCAAACACGATCTCGGAGAGTTTTTCAACTGATTGACCTTTGAACCTTAATTTCCGTTGTCCTTAAGAGCCCCTTGGTTCGTACAGTGTCTGCTCGCGTTTCCACAGCATACGTCATGATCGGTCGGAAGCATGTCTTATATATTCTGACCTTACTGTCAATACACAAATACAATAGACAAATTGAAAACCTTTTAAAAGCAATCAAATATTTTTAATACTAGTTATTATAGTATATGTAGATTCGATCTAGATCAAACCTGCATACCGGGGTATCAAACGCGAGAAAAGTCTGTTTAAAATGATTCACTTAAAACTAAACATGATGTTACAGATGCAACATTTGGGTAAGAAATGAGTTTTATTAAATTTCTCCTATACTGGGGATCGATCCCAGGACGCCCGCACAGAAGCAAATAATATTATATTCTTTCTAAATTGCATCCATAGTGAAACAACTCTGAGATTTACTTATATTTCACATAGAAATTCATCAGTTGAATTTCGATATATAAATTTGTTTATTATATCACTTGTATGGATAACTGTTTTGCTTTGAACTTTAAACTGGATACAAACTCTTACTTTGGGATGTATGCACGTGAAATCGTAAATTCGAATCTGTATTTAATATATACTGTTCTCGATTCTCTCAGCTTTCGATACATGCAGTAAAAACTCGAATGTTTTTCTCCCTTGTACATACATGTTGTTAACTGCAATTTCTCCCCTTGTATTTCCAGCCTCACTGTTTACAGCCATTGAGATCAACAAATGCTTAACACAGCTTCCAGGAATACCCTCGACCTCACTAAGTTTCAAATAAAATACAGTACGATACTATAGAGATTAAGAGACGATTGTACAGATAAAATACACATTAAATAATACATTTGTGTGAGAGTTGATGGCGAATAAAATAGGAGATTCTGTAGTTCAACCAATGTTAGTGGAATTCAATTACTAAATTTTGAAATTTAGTGATAAAATACTTAAAATATGTAACACAATGCGGTAAATTTACAGTAAAAATATGTTGTAAAAAGTAACAAAATTTCATGTCAATTGTTGACAAATTAAAGTGATTATGTACTAAAAATTTAGGGACTTGCAACCAACTTTTTTTAAGCACATTGCCAAACCGTACAGTTAAAATAACTTAAAATAAGTTACTAATTTAAAAGTTTAATTAAACTATCGGTATTCAAAAAGTTAAGTTATCCAATCATTTTCAGTAAAACTCGATAGTGATTTTTTTATAACAAGTCAACCATTATATGAATGGCGATTTGTTGAAGAGAATTTATTTATAACATATAAAAAAATACGATACGATAAAAATAAAAAAAAATGGTTTGAATACTTTGAAACTTTTAAGATTTATATGTGAATGAATGTATGAATGAATGAACGAATGAACGAATGAATGAATGAAAGAATGAAAGAATGAACGAATGAATGAATGAATGAATATATGAATTAATAATGAATTAATGAATAAATGAATGAATTAATATATGAATGAATGAATGAATGAATAGTATATTTCCAACAGTATTAATATTAATACAAAGGAACAAAAATTCATTTTTTAGTTTATACCTAATTACAATTTTACAATTATTATTATTATTATTTTTTCCACACATTTGGAAATTTTACTGCCTCACTAGTCATAGTCTGTTCTGAGGCAGTAGGTACTAGTTTTGAATTGCTATGGCTACTCTGCGATCATATGATTTTTCTTTTTTTTAAAAAAACATTACATGCATAAGAAAACTATCAAACTATCTAATGTTGTTTGTGTTGATTAAAAATAAAATAAAAATAAAATAATGTCCACTACTCCATACAGGTCGTAAGCCCTGTAGGTGCCTGAGTTCCTGTTTCTTTTATAATATCCCAACTTCGTCTCTATTGAGATGTTATTTTCAATATTAATATATTTACCTACAAAAAAAACCTTAAAAAGGTTGAAAACATAATCTATAAACTTAAATAATATGTGACTATTTTAAATATATTGGAAACTGTTGGTTCTATAAATAAATATAAAAATGCTTTCAGAGGAAAACGTAAAATTAATAAATTGATTCTTTAAAAAACACAACCAAGCCCTTTCAATCTTACATATAGTAGGACAATGAATTTATATGTTGGTTCTAACCTTTCTCTCTGTACTTTGGCAAGAGGACGATCCCGTATATTTTCATATATTTCCTGATCTCGTACAAATCGTGGAGGTTGACGGGCGTTTCGACTGCTTTGTAGTAGTCCATTATCTTGTTGAATGTGCCTCCCTGGCGTATCTTCAGTCTGCTGAAAGTTCTGGAGAAGAGCACTGGGGAGCACAAGAGGGAAGCGATACAACATCAGAAATTATTGTGGATCCCACGCATAAAGCAATGTCCACTCTTAAGTGGAACGAGACAAGTTGAGCTTAGACGATAAACATGAGAGAGAGAGAGAGAGATAGTCCGCCAGTGTTATTGATAAAGCTTAAAACTTTTTTTACGTCCTTTTATTTTACTTAACATGTCTGTCCATACTGGAATTTTGTAATTGATCTTTAACTAACTTCCCGACCATTTAGAGTTCAGAAAATTTCAAAATTTTTATAGAACTGATGACAATGCATGTTAAATTGTACACATTTCCAGTCTGATTCATTTGATATGTTGATAAAATTGTATAATTTTGTATTTCATATATCGGCCTTTGTGGCTCTGTTGGTGAGGTATCTGACTGCTGATCCAAAGGTCCCGAGATCGATTCCCGGTGGAGACAGATTTTAATTGTTTTTTAAATTCTTTTATAATTGAACAACGTTTTTGAAACAAATTGCTGTTCAATTGTAGCAATTTGTTTCAAAAACGCTGTTCAATTATAATACTGTGAGATAGCGTAAAATGAATCTTTATAAATGTCGGCAAACCCAAAGGTCCCGGGTTCGATTCCAGGTGGAGACACAGATTTTAATTGTTTTTTCAGTCTGGATCTATGAGACGATAAATATTGTAAGTCTCCAGAATGTGGCAACTTGTTATTGGGTGCGTGTTAAATAATTATTTGACATAGTACCTGTTAGTTGCCCGAAGCTAAATAAAACAAATAAACTCAGTGGAATTGTTTAAGAACGATTTATATTTTTTCACAATAGATTACGTCTGATTCTATAACTTTTCAAGAACGTTCCGACTAAAATAGGTGCGTTCCTATTCCACTAAGTCCAAGATGATATTCTATAACGCTGAAATATGAATGTTCCTATTTAGAAACATTCTTACTTCAAATAAGTCACGAATTAGTCCAATTCCATATTATATTACCACATTTTAGTTGACTCAACTGTCAAAACGTCATTATTTTAGTTCACACTTAATTGGAAGCGTACTAGTTATATTCACAGCAGTTCGTGATATTTTAGTTTATTTGAAAATATAAGTTGTGTACCGAAAAAAATAAAAAAATGGATAATTTACAAGTGTTGCTAAAGTTAAAAATAAAAACCAAAGAATATAAGGGCAGATCAATTCAAATGTTAGGTTAGGCGATATGACATAAATAAACATGGGTAAACAGTGCGCAGTAGGTACGCATGCGTAGTCTGCTCCATTGACATTTTTTTTAGTTTTTTGTCTGGATTTGTGAGACGATAGATATCACAAGTCTCCTGCATTTGGCAGTTTGTTTTTGGGTGAGCGTTAAATTAAAATTTGATTTAGTAGTTATTTTTAGTTTTATAAATAAATAAATAGTTCTTACATTTGTCGATAACTCTCATAAGTACAAGACCAATTGCTTCATCCGTCTTTTCTTTGATTGCCACAATGGATACTCTGTCCTTCATTAGACTTTTGCAAGTTGCAAGGAACTCCTCAACAGACTCTTCGTCGTCCAACACATTGAGCATCTTGTAAGTTATCTGAAACATACATAACATTAAAGAAAGTTAACACGATGTGTAGATTTTTCTCCTGCAAAAGAACTCTGTGGGTAAGGGGCCTCTGGAAAGGACAAGACATTGATCGATGAACAATGTCACCCGAGATCTAAATGTGTTGATACTTGTGATGACTGGGAGGCCACTGCTGCTGACAGGAAGGCTCGGGAATCCTGTTTAGGAGGCCAAAGCTCTACTGGAACTGTACGGAAATCGGAAGTAAGTAAGTGTAGATTTTGCTGAATCAAAACGTTAATTTAATCTCAAATAACAAGGTTGTGGCCAATCTATCCTTTTGATTAATTTTTATTATCATGATAAATATGAACTGGTTGACTATGGTCTTGTAAGCCGAAACGGTCGTCGGATGTCAAATAAATTAATTGTAGAATATATGTGTTTATATTTATCATAATTATTATGAAATTCTATGGTTTGGAAGCCGTGTTAATCGACAGATTGAAAACTGCCGATTAATTTTTATTTTTAAATTTAAAATTAAACTTATTTTATAATCTCAACGAGGCATTAATTTCATTTTAGTGCTGACAATCTCTGGATGCATGTTTATGTAGTGTTTAACACTTGTTTAATATTTAACACTTGGGGTGCAAGTCCCGTGAAATAATGGAATCAAAACCCTCATGATTACCCATATCATGGATTTAATTATAATAATAATAATGAACACTTCCTTGCACCCTGCGCAAGTCGCGAGTTTATTGCCGCAATTTCTTCCAACTAACCAGTGTTTCCGGCCCAGAGAAGCAATATTTGCGTGAGAAATTAATTTAAATAAATTTCTCCTCTGCTGGGAATCGAACCCAGGACGCCCGCACAGAAACCGAACGGCTTACCAACTGTGCCACAGCGGTCGGCACATGAAGTTATCATATGGAATTCTATAATATATTAAGTGTGGTATCTGCTAACTACTCAGTTTATAATAAATTAATACACGCGTTTTCACTAACGCATTTTATTAAAATTTACAGTAATTATATTAACAGAGAGAAGTACAATTAATATCAAAGAACCACAACGTGAGAGCACTATCGTTTATCAATCCAAACCGCAAAAAGCCTCTCTAAAAACCCCGACATACCTTTATATTTAAACCCGAAGATTTCCGAATCATGTATTCGTATGATATCGTACTTCGCTATACACCTTGCCTGATACCAGGCGCAACATCAATATATTACATTAAGATATACCTAATACAACTCTATAAGATAAATATATCCTTGATATTGGTAATCATGGGGGTTTTGATTTCACCGTTTGACCAGACATTCCCCCATTGATGTTTTTAAATATTATTTTGTGGATCATTGTATTTTTATTCGTAGGTATATTTGTATCAAACTTGTTTGGTTTGATTTGTTTGTAAATTAGTTTTGTGACTATACAAAGTGTGTTTGATGGTTTTCAAGGCTCTACATGATTTGGCTCCGCACTATATTCGGGAACTGTGTCAGAGGAATGTACCATCAGAGAGACACTTAACATCGAGATCGTCAGAATAACAGAATACCAATTCTTTAAAGGAATTGGATAGAGCCAATAAAGCGGCTTACTTTGATCATGGTTTCAGTGTAAACAGACCAATTAAATAGACAGCCTTCTGATGTTTGTAGAGACCAGAGTTTTGGGGCCTTCAGTAAATTGTAAGACTTCTTTGTTACGCAGAGCCAAAACATAAGCAGAAGGAGCACATGGAATGGTCTTTTACCACGAAATGACGCTACAAAATTTGATTATTAAGTTCTACGCTCATGAGAGCATTTACAAAATTGGATAAACAAGAAAAAAAACATGTGTATTACCAAAATCATATCAAAACATAAACAAAACAACAAAATAAAATAATAAAAACAAAAAAAACATAAGCAAGTTAAACTAATAATAGAAAAAAAATACTCTAAGAAACAATAAATGAAAAAAATATTTTTTTGAAAAATAATAAATAAAATTCTCAGAACAAAATTTGAAAATTAATCCGTAAAAAGTTTCAAGATGAAACAGAAAAATATAACAAGTAAAAAATATAGTAATAAAGAGCGGTTACATGCAAAACTGTTATGATTTTTTTAAAGATTTTAATAAAAAAATATTTTTTCAGCCTTTTCATTAAATGTTGATTATATCTGTAATTCATTAATTTAACAATGCCTAGTTGGATTTTTATTTAATCCATTTCTGTTTAATATTTTTATTTATTAATAATGCAACATTAATTAGATTTTTTAAACGTTAATATTCGGGAATTAGTAGGGTTGTTAGGTAGTATAGAGATCTCCTCAGAGCCTAATCCTTTGATATGTTAAGTATTTGGATGGGTGAACTATTCCCAATTGAAAGCTTGATGTTGCGTTTGTTGCATTTTATTTTGCTCTTTTAAATAAATTACAATTTACGCATTGATCTGCTAATTCTTTTGAGGAAGTGTATAATGGTAATAATAATAATTGAGTTTTATTATTTGTAGTGCTTAATTGTTATTAATATCATTAGTAAATCGGCCAGCGCCGCAAAAAAAAAAATGACATATATGACGTAAAACATAAATGATCTTGTCAATTCCGCTACAGAACCTCGTCATCTGCCCAAGACAGTCCTACATAGAGGTGTATCAATCGACTGGCAATTGAGTGAAGTCGCCATCCGCAGTCACGAGGCCATGGAGGAAGAAGAAGATGTATACAAAAGACAAACAACAAAAATTGAATGATATAAAACTTTAATAACATAATTATATAAAACATACTTCTGAATTAAGAAAGTGGTCCTTGAGTATAGTCGTGGCTTCATCGAACCTGTGTTCCTGAAGATCTTCAACGCGCACACCCCTCGTGCTGTGTCCCCAAACCAATGGTGCTGTGATTTTTTCGTTTAAGATGCGTGCTTTGTCCTCCTCTGATAGATCTGTGGTCATCTTTCAACTCATCATCTCTGAATCTGAAAAAAAAATATTGTCACAAAATTTTCATCTATATTACAGAAGCTAAAAAATACCAGTAAGTTGTCAAAAAAATGGTAGGTACCTACTGGTTAACTAATAACGGAAAAGTAACATTTTTTTTCGCCTATTTTTTGTGAAGTTGAGAAAGTTCATACCTAAGTATGTTCATTTTGTATATTTTTTGCCCTATTAGTGCAAATGCCTTTCAAGAAGACTGACTGTCGATAGGTAAAATAATATTTTTAATACAGGTGTATAATTTCAAATGGAAGAAGGAAGCTCGGCAGACACAGGCTGCGATGGGAGGATGAGGTGTAAAAAGATGCAGAACAATTACTGCAAGTAGCAGACTGGAGGATAGCAGCAGGAGACAGGAGGAGTTGGAGGCGAGGATTGATGGAGGCCAAGGCTCAATATGGGCTGTAGAGCCACCGGAAAAAGAAGAAGTATAATTAAAAAAAACTAAAACCAATTAAAAAAATTCCAAAGTATTCATAATAAATTTTAATTGGTATGAAAAATATTTATATGAAAAGTGTATGAGTTTATGCATGTGTGTGTGAGGTCGTGGTATATGGGTGTATATTAGTGTCAGAGAGACAACATAATATATCAACATGCTCGTATAAGACATTCCAATCAATCTCGATACTTCTCGATAATCGTTCGGTGAAATTTAATCATTGTTCTGGATTAATCCTAAGTGGATAACGAGTAAGGCCCCTAAATAAAAATATCGACGCCCAGATGTTCACGATTATAGGTATTCATCATACGTATGAGGGGTGCATTTTCGTGTATGTTTTATTACGGTGTGGTATGTGAAATAAAAATGGGCTTCATGTATGACACGATGGGACGTGTGTTTAAGGAGAAAAGTTCCATTATATCAGGACAGTCAATTGCATTGTGTATGATGTTGGTGTTAATATTGGGATGGAGACAATTTCTTGAAGGTCTGCAGTGGACGACTGTTGCGCCAAAAATGATTCGAAATGTCTATTAAAAAACATAGTTTGTCTAGACGTAAAACAGTTTGTATGGCACAAATCGGTGACCTCGATGCGCGAGCATGAGTTGGCAAAGGGTTATGGCAAAAAAGGTTTTTCTACGTTTTTTTGTATTAAAAAAATCCATTCCTTGAAGGTTTTTTCGTTGACACAGTGGAAGTTCATAATTATAAATTGTTAAAAAAAAACTATAGTATATAGTGTGCCTCTGAGGATGCCCACTGTGACTGGCGAAAGCGCTTAGGCCTTAGATTATATATGATACAGATACCTAGTCAGCGCAATGAATGTATGCCAACTAAAACTACGAGGAAACAGAAGAATTTCTATTATACGTACACCTACCGACACGCACACCTACATAAAACGTAGACCAACCGATCTGCCGCCTCACACACACATGTAAAAAAAACTTAGCATATATTTGAATTCGAAATTTGTACTACACGCGGCTTCTGTACATTATAATTCTATGGCTTAGGCAAATAAAAATGCTCAGTGTGGAATATAACTGTGTTTCAATTTATAAGTTTTTTTTTTTCAATTTAAAATCCATTCCTTTTTTCGTCATAATATCAAGACAATATGTATCTTGATGGGCTCGGAAAATCAAGTTCAACGAACTGCTGGCGATCACTTGTGCTAGGGAATAAGCTGGGTAAAACTAGTAGTAGTTAATTTAATGACAACGTTACTGAAGATTAACGCCCATTCATTTAGTGGAAGTAACACATTGCGTTTTACAAGTAATAATAACTTACTGAATAACTTATTGAATACTTTTTCAAAAAATACTAATTTACTATTTCACATTCACTATAACATAATTACTTTAAGCCACAGAAATATTAAATGTCTCTAACAACAAATGTCATATAAAATCAAAGCGAAATTCACATATTCAAATAATTTCATTATTTTTCAAAAAAAGTAGGTACTTTAATGAATAAATCTATGTTATGTGTATCATAGGTCACGCAAAGTAAATAAAAAACTATTCAAAATATGATATTAACATCTTCTTGTGCTATTCCTAACGGAGGTTGGCGATCATCACTCCAAACTAATCCCGATCTTGAGCCAACCTGATGGTGTCGCCGCATCCGGTATTCCAAATCACTACCTGAGACTCAAATCCATTCACACATACAGTCTGGATTCTTCCACTTATGTAAGATTTTAGCCATCTCAGAAGACTGCCGTGAATTCCCGAAGCTTCTAGTATTTTAAAGAGTATACTATGATCTACCTTGTCAAATGCCTTACGGAAATCAGTATAGATTGTGTCTACCTGTTTACCTCCGCCAACCGTCAGCTTAAGATAATCAACATATTCCAGCAGGTTTCTCGTTGTTGCACTTCCGCTGACAAAACCATGCTGAAAAGGACTGAGTAGCTGTTTAAAGTGATTAAGTATTCGATCGTATACTAGAGACTCAAATATTTTGCCAAAACTTGATAGTAGACTTATTGGTCGATAATTTGAATTATCCTCTCTATCGCCAGACTTATGAATTGGGGTGATATTAGCGATTTTCCAAAGTTCAGGAAATTATCCAGTTGATAGAGATTTGCCGTAAATGATATGCATTGGCTTGACCAGATGATCGGCACACTTTATTATGAATGATGGTGGGATTTTGTCAGGTCCCGGCCCCTTGATGGGATCGAGGCTAAGCATCTTGTCACGAGTTTCCTTTTCTGATAAGCTGACCGAAGAGATAGAATAACTGGTATTGTGTGATTGGTTTGGGAGATCCACATTAGCCTCCGTTGACGTATTAACATTGAAAACAGACGAGAAATATCTTGAAAACAATTCTACAATTTTATGACCATCGGATGATGATTCGTTGCATAAATGCATTACACGAGGAATTGAATGCGAGCTTTTCTTTGATTTAACAAATCCCCAAAAACTTTTCATGTTACTCTTTATTGAGTCCTCAACGTCAGCGATGTATGATTTATAGCATTCTCTTACGAGTCTTTTAGATCTGGATCTCAATAAAGGGAAGGTGTTATAATCCAAGAGATTGCCAAAATGTTTAAATCTATGGTGATATTTATCCTTCTCCTTTAAAACTCGGATCAAGACACCGCTAAACCAATGGGGATAATCTCTTCTTGTCCGTATATATGTTGGTGTATGTTTGTCAATTATCGCCCAAAGCCTATTATAAAAGTATTCCACACATTGGTTTAAGTCCATATGCGTTAGTACATTCCAGTCAATGAGTGACAGTTCTCTAATGCATTCGTTATAGTTAGTTTTGTTAAAATTGTATTTCAAAGAGTCTGGATCAGTACGTAGGTATCCACTCCGGTCAATTCTAATATCGATCTCAAGAGGAGGATGGTAATCATCGACCCTGACCAATGGTTGGGCTGTCTTTACAGTAATTGTTTTGTTATCACTTAATACCAAATCAAGAGTTTTCGAAATAACATTCAACACACCATTGAATTGAAATAGATCCGATGAGGAAACAAAATCGAGGAAAGACGAGGCCCTGAAGCCAGCGGGGCAAGTTGGTGATAGATATTGCAGTTCTGGTCGAGGTGTCCATAATATGCTCGGTAAGTTAAAGTCGCCGATCAATATGTTATAAGTATTGGGACTGGCATCAATGCAAATAGAGTTTATCTTTTCATAGAATGACTTGAGCCTTTTTAACGACTCGTCAGGTGTTAGATACACCAAGCCCAGATTAATTGATGTGCTGTCTGTTTTAGAAAGCTTCAGATTGATCCAAAGATCATTAACACAAGTGTGCCAATCGCGTATCTGAGCAACAATAAGATCTTTTCTGACAGCAATCAATACTCCACCACCAATACGCTTGTCAGAAGTTCGGATTGAGCGATCTCGTCTAAAAATAATGTATCTTTTGTCAATTCAAACGTAATCTCCTGCAACTTGTTCTTGCTGCTTCTCACATTCTGATAGTAAATTGAGATGGTCATAACTATAAAAACATTTGAGTTAGATATAAATAGTGTCTTAGTTTACCGCATCCTCATTACGTTGTAAGTTGTGTAATTTTGTTTCTGAGTTTACAGTTTTTTGATTAAAGGATTTATTCTGGAATGTTTGAAGTAATTCACGTGGGTTGAAGTTGGATATTTTTTATGGGTTACGAGTAGGTGATTCTTTTTGATAATAATTTAAGATAACTTTATAGAATAATCATCAGCAGTGGAACAAAAGGCCGACTGTTCAAAATTTCCAAAAATATAGCCTTATTGTAGTACCTACCCTTAATAATATCCAATAAAAATAATAAGATGAGTTTAATGTAATATTTTGAGAAACTGAAAGCATATCAACAAAATCATACTGTTGAATACATAGATTCGCCCCACTACACTATTATTTTTAGCAAATTGTTTTTGAATTTATTGAAGCAATACAGATTAAGTACCATACGAATTGTATGAAACGATGTCATCATTAAATTTATCATATAAAAATGATTTCTCAAAAAAAAAAAAACTCAGAGTAACTCGACCAAGTTCAGAGGTGAACGAACGGTCGACAGAAGACTTCGTCCCATACGAGGTGGTCTTACTTTGTCGCGCCGAACTAAATGGAATGTGTGCGAGTGAGAAAAAGGGATACACAGACAGAAAGAAAAATTTGGTGCTGATGTATGATTATAAACATTTTTTCCACTTGCAAGGGATTTTAAATAATATATGCCGTAACGTACCGGCTTAGAATAGTGTTTCCACTCATTTCTTTTATCATCGAATTCGAGTGTTCCATAAGTATCGGATTATCGAAAATAAAACAGGAAAAAACATCTTCATATTTCAGCAATGAGGTTCACCACCCAATCTGAATTTTGCCTCTTTATGTGAGACGCACGCTTGTATTGTGCTTCCTTTTATGAGGTAATGCACCTGTCGCTGGTTACCCAGCATTTTGGAATATGCCGTAATGGTATCAATGAATGGATTAAAAAAAATATTCAATATGTAAAATCGTTATGCTGGTATATTTTAGCAGCATGCTGGCCGGTCCTGCAAGGTCCAGCTATAAACTTTAAATACCTTCACTATCTACCTTTATCCAGTGAGGGGGGTGGAAAGAAAGGTTGAGGTATCTGGATCAGCTAGGAGGGGTAGGAAGGTAGGGGTAGATTGAGGATCAGCGTAGGGGGGAATTTATTCATGTATGCCCAGGACTAAGTGTTTTTCATTTGCATAATCAAATACAACCGCCTCCCTGTCCAGCGAATATCCCCCCTATACCTCAAGGAGTCTACGGATTATAAGGGAGTATTTCCTATGCCACGATGAAGGGTTGAGAATACTCTTTATCTATTCCATCGTTAAGTGAAGGTAGAATTAATGTATGTGTCTATTGTGAGATGAACGAAAAAAAGCTCAAAGTTATTTATTGATCAATTGCTCTACTTCAGCTGAGAAAAACATATCGATCTGAAAGCAGAATTCTGTTGAAAATTTATTTATGATTTTTATACTTATTATATTCTGGTTAGACAGTAAAAACTTTTGATATTTTCTTTTTTATCGAGTAGTTGCGTTTACCAGTGCGCATCTTCTTTATAGGTCATTTTTTTGCAGGTTTTAAAATTATTTCAATATAATTTGTACTTGTATGTTATTTAAAAATAATTCCGATTTGCATTATCAAAACATTAAAAAAACAAATGTTTTCTTTTTACTGCGGTATGGAATAATATCAAAACATCCCTTCAAACCCAAAACCATTGATATTATTTGTGTAATATGTATTTTGTTACTGTCAATTTAAAACCCGGTGAAATTAATAAAATTGAAAAAGTAAAAGATAAATCGTATAATTAACGAAAACATTTTTTTAAGGATTGCAAAAAAAAAAAAATGGCTTGATCTCAACCTTCATACTCAAGTCAACAAGAAAAACTACACCTCCTTAAGTATAAACTCAAGACGTCAACCACCTCCTGACAAAAGTGTATATTTACATAATAATTCAAATTTCAATGCATTCACCTATGCAAAACTAGAGGAAGTCAAGCAAATCAAATTTCTATTTTTTTATTTATATTATTTTTTTTTAGTATTTTTATTTTATGTATTGAAAACAAACATACAGCCAATTAAGTACATAGGACAAGCAGACAGTAATACAACAAATAAGCCAAAAATGTTTGATGAATATTACTGGTTTAAAAACATGAATTGAAAAAAAAAACATCAGTCACATAATATTTTTTGCTATAGGAAAAGGAATTTGGAAGGGAATGGGCCGTTATGGGAAGCGTGCATGAGATCACTCAGAGCGATGAAGGAACGTGGCCAAAATGGATAGTTTAAATCTTCTATGCGATAAGTTGAAGAGATCAATGTCATCTAAGAAAGAATCATAATTTCTGCATGCTCTGTATATGAAAGAGTGCTGTGCATAATTTGTGCCACAGATGGGAAGTCTGAATGTAGAATTTTTCTAGTTTGTCTCGTCGCCGTCGATATGTTGAAGGGAATTTTCGCAAGAAGTGCATCGGTGTCAATTTCTTGATGGGATCACCATGTAAATATCCTTGTATCACAGACACGAAAATTAGGATACAACTTCAGTGCCCTTAAGTTACGCTAATCTTTACGTATCACATAGTGAAAAGTGAAAGTTATGTATCACGAGCTGTCATTCATAACTATAATCGGTGAAACGAATGAATGTGTGTACGCGTCGCTTTTTGTCCTACATAGAACTTAACACCATCTCGATATGCCGCATTAAATTTTGCGAATAAATTCACTTGTCGAATGATATACGTATTTCGCTCCAATCAGAATACCTCGTTACGAACGGCGAACGGTAGTTTTCTCGACATAATGCGCGAAAGTTTACGCGGGATAGCGTCCCGCGGAAAACAGAATAACGATCTGCTATAAGAAACGCACGTAGCGTATAAACTTGTGTATATTACCGCGATAAAAGAACCGGAATTGGCCTGCTGGTCAAACCGAAACATCTTAAATAAAAAAAAAATATTAAATCAATATAATATTTCGCACTATGCCAATCCATATTTTTTTATAAACTCAGTCCTCCCCATAAAAACTTAGTCCTCCCCAACTTCCAGATCCCAATAGTTAATACAACCCTATCACAACACCAAATTTGATTTTCTTGCCCCAAAAATGTTCAACAAATTACTATATAGATATAAACAACAGTAATAAATAAAAACTGTTCAAAATAATGATAATGTGGATGCTAAGTCACAAAATCGATGTTCTCTCGACGATCGACAGTTCTCTGATTCATGTCATTGTAGAGTAATAGATACATGTATGTATATTGTAGATCTTAATTTATTGTTGTTAACTTTATAACTGTATTTTTCTTTTTTTTTTATGGCTTTTAATTTATTTAATTTTCTATATTTGTTTGTTCTATTTTGATTTTTTTGTAAAGTATATTTTTCATCACGGGAAATATACTTTATCCGAGTGAGGCAGGCACTGATCAAACCAATGTTTATTTTTGTAAACATTATTAAACTAAAAAAGAAAATAAGTACTTCTTATACGAGTAAATGGTAAAAAATTAAGTATGGCAAGGTTATCCTATATTTATTTGTAAATATCCAATTCAAAAATTATCCATCAAGAGAGAAAAATGTGGCGTTCACTTTGGGGGGCTACTCATGACACATTCTTAATACTTTACAATATATATGTTCCTTATTTTCAAGCGAAAAGAATTTCAGTATTACAATATATAGAACTTTCAAAATTGAATTGATAGGAATCTCATTAAAAGGCATAATTGGTGAACGTTGCGCAAGCGCATAAAGTGATCACGTAAGCCAGCCGATGACAGGTCGTAAGCCCTGTAGGTGCCTTGATTTCCCGGTTCTCCTACAATAAATATTCCAACTTCGTCTCTATTGAGATAATTAAAAATCTGTTAAAAAACATTCTGACTACAATCTTCTTCTTCTTCTTTGGTGGCTCTACACCCCATATCGAGCTTTGGACTCCATCAATCATCGCCTCCAACTCCTCCTATCATCCGCCGCGGTCCTCCAATTTTGTATTCGCAGCAACTGGAATGTGTCCTTCCCAACTTCATCCTTCCATCGTAGCCTTGGCCTGCCCACCTTTCTTCTTCCTCCTGGGTGTCCTTCCAAAATCCTTTTATGTAAATCTTAGCTTGCCTTAATCTTAAAAATGTATAAATCAGCACTCGATCGCAATCCAATATTAATCTTTCTCTACATTTAATCATGAAAATTTGTTGATAAGTACGTTTAGTATGGAATTGTCATTAATTGTTGTGTAAATTTATAGTATTATTTCATCACACAGAAGAACACAGAAGAACACAGGAGTAGCGGATGTGGCCAAAAGAATAGCAGAGTTAAAATGGAGTTAGGCGGGTCATATATCTCGGATGTCAGATGGACGATGGACAAAAATTGTGATGGACTGGAGGCCAAGAACGGGAAGCAGAAGCGTGGGAAGGCCCCAGACCGGATGGTCCGATGACATCAAAAAAGTGGCAGGTCCTGAATGGCGAAGAATGGCACAGGATAGAGACCAGTGGAAGTCCAAGCGGGAGACCTTTGTCCAATACTGGACTCAAGGAGAGGCTGAGTAAGTAAGTAAGTAAGTATATTTATAGTATTATTTCATTAATAAGATTGATTGATTGCTTAAGTCTGAAGCTAATCTTAATTTTACTGTAATCAACTTCATGACTTGCTGTTTATTCCAAATATAGTTTTAATCCATCTCAAACATTGATTCCAGCCCTGACAGTATACATACATATACATACAGTTAAGTCCATATATTTAACAAGGTTGGCTAGGTACAGAGTGAGAGAGGGTATGCGAGGAGAGGAAATTGTTGCTTCAACAAATCCTCCACATAAAACAGTTTAATCGTCTTTATTAATGGCCTAAGGTCTTCTGTGTGCTTCGAAATTCTATATATAGGTACCTTTACAAATATTTTTCATTTTTACAAAGCTTCCTACCAAGAAAATGCCGAGCAAGTAATTAATTATTTTTTTATAGAATCTTAAACATTTCTTTTCTTGTTAAAACTTATAATAAAAACCTATTTTTATTTTATTTATTCACTTATTATATGTACAATAAGTGAAAAAGGTGGATTTATTGCTACAGTACAATTTTAATCGGCATTTTCGAGATAGATTGGATAACTGAAACTATGGCTAGTGATAATCCAACTGTCGATTTGTTCAAGAGAACTTTGTTCTCTTAACATATCAACAAAGTATCAAGCCAGTATACGCGAGAATGTATGCAGGGTCTATATTTTTCACGGTTATTCCAACTTTGAAGTAAAAAAACACCAACTTAGAGGCTTCGCAGCATATATGTTCTATAGGTATACGGATTTACTCAGAATCCGGAGTAGAATATTTCGTGTGTCTGTCTGTCTGTGTGTGTGTGTGTGTGTGTGTGTGTGTGTGTGTGTGTGTGTGTGTGTGTGTGTGTCCCTAATAACTTTTAATCCGCTTAATTTACATAGGCCAAAATTTCAGAATATATAGAAAATTATATACATACTCAGAATTTTGAATTTTACTTTTCTGAACATTTTTTATTAAGAAAAATATTTTTTTATGATAAATTTATGCTGTGTTTAACTGCCTATATTTCCAAAGTTTTCAAAATTATCGAAAAAAGCCGAAACACCCCAACTAGATAATTTAATTTTCTATAAAAATATTGACATTGTAGTAGTACTTAATAGTAGTTAATTACTATTAGATTTTTATAGGTTATGACATGTGGTCTGTCCTCAATGTTTTGTGTTGTCCTTAGGCTTTGCTGAAAACCAGCAGCACTCCAGGGATACTTTGTAGTGCGCAGCTGAGCAATAGCCTTTTTGTTGTCAATTGTAGTTCAAAATTGTATATATATATTCTTTTTTTTTGTTTGATGTAACATTAATGGCAACAAATAAATGGTTTATTTATTTATTTATTTAGTACATCTCAAATTTTTTTTAACAATTTTTATAAAAATTGAATTTAGTGACGACATCGCTTCATACAATTTGTATGGCAGTCGCCTATACACAATATCTAAGAAGACTTAATAGTTTGATACTTAATCTCCAAACATACATAAAAAAAGGACTGACCTCCATACCATCCTATCTTGACATACATACCTACATGTGTTGTATAGAAAACAAAATATTTTAATATATTCAATAATTTGGATTAATGGTTTAATAGTTTGGTACTTATTTTTCAATTATACATAGTATCGCTAACGACAGTTGGATCACATGTGTTACATGCAACTAGTTTTAATAACCGCACCACTTCTTATAGATTACATTATTTATATTTACTTAATTGTTGAAATAGATGCGATGAGGCACTTTCCCAAGGTAGGTACTGCAAATATATAGAGAGCAAAGAAGATGACGATGAAAAGGGACGGAATGTACGGCATAAGAAGGTAGAAGAATTTTTTTGCGGATTTCTAAAATATTTTCCAAGAAAATATTCATTCATTTTAGAAAGAAAATTCCATAAACGACAGGGTTTTACGAGATATTATATCGAGACTCAGCGGTGTTCAAATTTTGCTTCGTGAATTTGTGTTTTTACATAAGATGCGTGGCAATTTAAAGTATTGATTTTTTTAATTATTTTTCTTAGACGATCCCAAAATCCTTTACATTTTTTCTAGCTTTTCACTTTTTTCCCATCAGTTACATCACTTTTCTTTTCACTTTTTTCTACATTTATTATTCTTATCTGGCTAAATCATCTTGATGTTTTTTTTAAATTTTTTTTTATATATTTTTTTTCATTTATTTTTTATTTTATTAAAAATAATGAACATGTCCTTGTTACAAGTAGGTACATGTACATCCTCATTACTAGTACATATACAACTAAGCAGTAATGCTTGTGGTATAGGTGAACAAAATCGGTCGTGGCAGGATACGAACTCGCGACCACTGGATTAAAATCCAATGCGCTAACCGCTCTGCCACCACCCATCTTTCTTTCTTTACTTTCATTAATTTATTATTATATCTAGGGATAATATTTTTCAGTGTAATTGGTAATTTTGTTATGTTATAATTGAAACAGAATGATTAAAATATTTAACAATTTTTTTTTATTTATTTGAATGTAAAACGTTACCTTGTCTAATTGTTTTATTGAAAATGAATAATGATTTTTGAAATGTTCCTTACTTTTTTATTAAAGTCAGAAAATATATATTAAAAAAAACTTTATAAAGTCATTGTTAACAATATATTTCATTCCATGAAGCGTATAAGTTTCTATATAAATATAAGACAGTATTAAAGTCAAAGATCTCTAGAACATTTTTAATTTTTAATTTATACACCCATTTATATAATTAATTACTTATTTTATTGTTTGATTCATTTGTTATTTCCTCTATCAATTACAATTTCTTAATATTCTTTGTACCAAGCATTAAATGGGTAATTTTTCATGTGTAAATTCGTAATTGGAATACATATATATTTAAGAGGGTGTCTGCTGCCAACGTACCTATTTTTTCAATTTGATATACCATCATTATTACTAAACGAATCATTTTGAAAAAAATAACCTAGTTAGTTTGAATATTAATAAAGAAAAATATACCTTAACTTTTTGATTATGTTCTGTATATATTCTTGTAGGAAAATAATAAGCAAACCCCGATTTTAGACATTTATCTTAAATATCTAAAAAAATATAAGGTATAGAGCAATTTTTTTTTTATAAATTAAGGAAGAAAAAAATACCTGGAAAAATAAGATATGACGTTGCATTAACGCATCAGGTTAAGTAAATAAACCAAAAAAAAAATTATTACGCAATGGCGCTGAATGGAAAATAAATGTTTTTTAGGTTTGTTTACTAAACCTGAAGCATTAATGCAACGTCACATCATATTTTTCTAGATATTTTTGTCTTCTTTAATTTAAAAAAAAATATATTACTCTACGCCTTATAGTTTATTAAAAATATATGATAAACGTTGAAAATCGGGGTATACCATTATTTTTCTACAAGAATTTATACAGAATATTATCAAAAACTTAAAGTATATTTTTGTTGACTAATATCCAAACTATCTAAATTATTTTTTTCAAAACGATTTGATGAGAAATAATGATGGTATATCAAATTAAAAAATAGGTACGTTGGCAGGAGTACCCCCCTTAAAGGATTATGCGCACAATGTTATGTAATATATTTTTTGAATTTATCAACGACTAAAAATAAATAAATAAATAACAAATAAAACTTGTTTATAAATCCAGGTCCTAATAAAAATAGAGATATCTATCGAATACTTTTCATTCTAATTTCCCGCCCATCATGATATCAACAAATGACAAAGTGTTCCCCCTAGACAAGCTCAGACAAGAGTCATTTAGCTCAAGAAACATAACTCAATGTATGGAAGTGACAGTTTTCACATGACTGGCAACTGTCACTTCCATACATAGAGTTATCTTTTCTTGTTTCTTTTCTTGAGCTTAATGACACGTTGTCTAGGGGGGTAGAATGGATGGCGATGGATATTATTACAGAATAATAATTTCATTTACATTGTTATAAAAACAATATCTGTGACAGAGGACATTTGAGAACAACTGGTGTGGATTATTTATTGAGGATTCGTGACAAGGTATATTAATAGGTGATGAACTGTTCATTGGTGCCACCTTTAGACAGTGTGAATTGCTTTTTATGCCTGGAATAAGGGGGGAATTTTTAAACTACCAACTTTATAAAACGTTTTAAGCGTTTAAGTAGCCAAAAATAAAATAATTAAATTCCGACACTATATCAAGAATTTCTTTCATAAATACCTAAAAAATGACGTAAATAATGACCTACATTTAAAATTCTGTAAGAAATTTTTCATTAATATCCGGATTTATCTATTAGATTGCTGTCTAGAACCTATAGTTACTCTGTCCTCCTAAGCTTTTATCCCCCATGGTGGTGAGATCAGCTCTCCTTAATGCGCTCCTCCACTTCTTCCTATCCTGAACATCGTCCTCAGAGATATTACAAGCCTTCCATCAAACTTTTCCATCGTCTTTTGGGGCGCCCTTTTGGTCTTTTGCCGAATCTATAGGTACTGATCGTCATTTTATTTTTATTTTATTTGGTTTAATTTGGACAAAATAACAGCGTTAAGACCTTAAAAATACAATAATGACATCTGGGTGGCAAGTCTGGTTCGATCGGCGAAATCAAAACCCTCGTGATTACCCATATCATAGATATAATTATTATATGGAGTTTTATAATATCTTTAGATGTCATAGAACTCCATACGATAATTACATCCATGATATGGGTAATCAATAGGGTTTTGATTTCGTCGGTCGAACCAGACTTTCCCCCCAGGTATTAAGGCCTTATTACATTTTGTCGTTGTGATTTAGGAAAAAAAATATTACAAGTTTACATACAATCTAAAACATAAAACTATGTAAATAATCCAAAACATAATACGTAGGTACATTTACCTATACGTAATAATAACAAGTATAACACCGCCATGTTTTCGTATACTAATCGGGCATAGATTTTCTTTTGTATTGAGTATTTAAATATTGTGGAACTGAGGTGGAATATGTCAAACTCGTGAAACTTGTTATTGTATGTATCGCACATTCTATGAATTGCCATGTTTTGGGCATACGATGAGTTGGTAGGTGGAATAAATGTGCATATCTAGTTCTGCAAGTAGGAATATTGAATGAGATGATATTGAGTATTGAGGGGCAGTCGATATTGTCCAACTGTCGATTTGTTCAGGAGAACTTTGTTCTCTTAACATATCGACAATGTATCAAGCCAGAATACGCGAGAATTGTATGGAGAGGTCTACTTTTTTCACGGCTTTTTCAACTTTGAAGTCAAAAAACACCAACTTAGAGGCTTCGCAGTATATATGTTCCATACACGGATTTACTCAGAATTCGGAGTAGAACATTTCGTGTGTCTGTGTGTGTGTGTGTGTGTGTCTGTGTGTGTGTGTGTGTGTGTGTGTGTGTGTATGTCTGTGTGTGTGTGTGTCCGTCCCCCCCTTATAACTTTTGATCCGCTCAATTTACAGAGCCTAAAATTTCAGAATATATAAACAGTTACAGGCCTACAAAACTTTTATACTCGGAATTTTGAATTTTTGTTTCAGTCAGGGGTTATCAACTTTTGAATTTTTATTTTATTTTTCCCTATATCTCAGAAACCATAAAAGCTAGAACGCTGAAAATTGGTATAAACATAGACAAATACAAAATCTCAAATTAGTTTTTTCAAAAAAATTCCAGGGTTTCTCAAACATTTTTTATTAAGAAAAGTATTTTTTTTATGATAAATTTATGAGTTTAACTGCCTATATTTCCATTTTTTTTTAAATATCGAAAAAAGCCGAAACACCCCAACTAGATAATTTAATTTTATATAAAAAATATTAACATTGTAGCAGTACATCTCAAATTTTTTTAACAATTTTTATAAAAATTTAATTTAGTGACGACATCGCTTCATACAATTTGTATGGTAGTCACCTATACACAATATCAAAGAAGACTTAATAGTTTGATACTTCATCTCTAAACATACAATATACATATACCATCATGCTGTTTTCATATTCCGGGTAGGAAAAAAAGACTGACCTCCATACTATCCTATCTTGACTACCTAGGTACATGTGTTGTATAGAAAACTAAATATCATAAAATAATAAATAATCCAACTGTCGATTTGTCCAACTGTCGATTTGTTCAGGAGAACTTTGTTCTCTTAACATATCGACAATGTATCAAGCCAGAATACGCGAGAATTGTATGGAGAGGTCTACTTTTTTCACGGCTTTTCCAACTTTGAAGTCAAAAAACACCAACTTAGAGGCTTCGCAGCATATATGTTCCATACACGGATTTACTCAGAATTCGGAGTAGAACATTTCGTGTGTCTGTGTGTGTGTGTGTCTGTGTGTGTGTCTGTGTGTCTGTGTGTCCCCCCCCCCCTTATAACTTTTGATCCGCTCAATTTACAGAGCCTAAAATTTCAGAATATATAAACAGTTACAGGCCTACAAAACTTTTATACTCGGAATTTTGAATTTTTGTTTCAGTCAGGGGTTATCAACTTTTGAATTTTTATTTTATTTTTCCATATATCTCAAAAACCATAAACGCTAGAACGCTGAAAATTGGTACAAACATAGACAAATACAAAATCTCAAATTAATTTTTTCAAAAAAATTCCAGGGTTTCTCAAACATTTTTTATTAAGAAAAATATTTTTTTTATGATAAATTTATGAGTTTAACTGCCTATATTTCCAAAACTTTTACAATTATCGAAAAAAGCCGAAACACCCCAACTAGATAATTTAATTTTCTATAAAAAATATTAACATTGTAGCAGAAGATCTCAATTTTTTTTTAACAATTTTTGTAAAAATTGAATTTAGTGACGACATCGCTTCATACATTTTGTATGGCAGTCGCCTATACACAATATGTAAGAAGACTTAATAGTTTGATACTTCATCTCCAAACATACATACATACCATCATGCTATTTGCATATTCTGGGTAGGAAAAAGGATCTTCCTCCATACTATCCTATCTTGACATACATACCTACATATGTTGTATAGAAAACAAAATATCTGAAAATATTCAATAATTTGTATCTATGGGTTTATAGTTTGGTACATATTCTTCAACTATACATACTATCGCTATCGACAGTTGGATCTCATGTGTTACATGCAACTAGTTTTAAAGATTACACCAAGTATGAATTCAATTGGTCAAATAGATACCGAGTTATCGACCTAAATGTCATTTTTGGGGGATTCGGATCCCCCGCTTCGATCCGTATAGGTTAAAGTATTCCAACTGTCGATTTGTTCAGGAGAACTTTGTTCTCTTAACATATCGACAATGTATCAAGCCAGAATACGCGAGAATTGTATGGAGAGGTGTACTTTTTTCACGGCTTTTCCAACTTTGAAGTCAAAAAACACCAACTTAGAGGCTTCGCAGCATATATGTTCCATACACGGATTTACTCAGAATTCGGAGTAGAACATTTCGTGTGTCTGTGTGTGTGTGTGTGTGTCTGTGTGTCTGTGTGTGTGTGTGTGTCCGTCCCCCCCTTATAACTTTTGATTCGCTCAATTTACAGAGCCTAAAATTTCAGAATATATAAACAGTTACAGGTCTACAAAACTTTTATACTCGGAATTTTAAATTTTTGTTTCAGTCAGGGGTTATCAACTTTTGAATTTTTATTTTATTTTTCCATATATCTCAGAAACCATAAACGCTAGAACGCTGAAAATTGGTACAAACATAGACAAATACAAAATCTCAAATTAGTTTTTTCGAAAAAATTCCAGGGTTTCTCAAACATTTTTTATTAAGAAAAATATTTTTTTTTTGATAAATTTATGAGTTTAACTGCCTATATTTCCAAAACTTTTACAATTATCGAAAAAAGCCGAAACACCCCAACTAGATAATTTAATTTTCTATAAAAAATATTAACATTGTAGCAGAAGATCTCAATTTTTTTTTAACAATTTTTGTAAAAATTGAATTTAGTGACGACATCGCTTCATACATTTTGTATGGCAGTCGCCTATACACAATATTTAAGAAGACTTAATAGTTTGATACTTCATCTCCAAACATACATACATACCATCATGCTATTTGCATATTCTGGGTAGGAAAAAGGATCTTCCTCCATACTATCCTATCTTGACATACATACCTACATATGTTGTATAGAAAACAAAATATCTGAAAATATTCAATAATTTGTATCTATGGGTTTATAGTTTGGTACATATTCTTCAACTATACATACTATCGCTATCGACAGTTGGATCTCATGTGTTACATGCAACTAGTAATAATAGAAAGGTTCTTGTTAAGCCATTGTTCTCTGTATGCACATTTATGTTTTTTTTTTCTATTTCTCTGTGAGCGTCTCATAAATAATATTTTTAAGCGAAAAGATTTTAATCTACGAACGGACAAACGGTTTGACCAAAACTTCCCTGAGTCCAAAAACTGAGGTAGCAATTACAAGCAATTTGACTAAAATGAAAGAAAAAGATCCTTATTATATGTACAAGACGAAATATCCAATGAAATATTAACAAGTTCTGGGACAGTTTAGCGCCACTTTTCTACCTCTGATGCAACTAATATTTGCTGTGACTCGAGCCGTTTAAACGTGTTACCTACATATTATATTGAAGATTAATTATCCACATTTAATTTTAATGATTTTTTGCATATATAAATCATGTGTAAGACCCATTGCCACCTACGGAATAGATACCAGAGTAGACACAACGAGAACAAAATCTCTTCTGAGAACATCAGAGACATTGAGATGTATAACCGGAAACACTCTAAGAGACCGAATTCGAAATACTAAAAAAAGAAAAAAGTGTAGTACGGAAGACATCGTCATATGGAGCTCACATGTAAACAGAATGGATGAAAATAGACTCCCACGTATCGCTCTCCAAGATAATCCAGCTGGAAAAAGACCACCAGGAATACCTCCAAAGAGATGGCGAGACAGTTGGCAGTCCACATCGCAGGAGACAGAATAGCGGCAAAAACAGATCTTCGGATCTATGAAAAGGAAGAAAAAGATTTTTTTTGCATATACCTATTCATCCAGAGGTATAGAGAGACGCCAATATTTCACTGCGAGTCTGTAGCATTTACCTCTTTTTAGACTACATTGTTTGGCGGTAGTGTTGTAGATGTTTTTGGTATAGTTTTACATACACACATATTACCATACCATGTCCTTTATGAAGAAGGCATACTAAGGTTGGGTTGTTTCAACAAAAGTATCAGTAATAGTATAGTCAAAAAATTTGATGTTGATTTCATAAAATTGTTCAAAATTGAGTCGTTTGACGGCATTAGATTTCAATGAAACAACCAAAAGTATTGAACAATTTAATCAAGTATTTTTAACTACACTTTTACTGATACTTTTGTTCGAGAAACACAGCCTTGGAGTCCGTTCTCACTTATCGGGACACGATTTTTATATATGTAGTTGGAGCCAATACTCGACAGTCTATACAACACAGTACACACGCTACAGCGATGTGACTACGAATGGTCAAGGAAAGCCATCGGGGAAGAGTAGCGGGGAGAGATTGTCATGCACGTTATCTAACAAGTAGTGTGAACAGCATCATACAAACTAATATGTGAGTGTGACACGACACGATTTTTTACCGTGCGTACGGCGCTGGCAAAACAAACGACAATTTTTGTCGTCGACGGTAAAAATCTTTGTAGGATAGGTGTGAACAGCTTCGTTCAAAATGTATTGTCACTAGATCATACGACATTTTGTCGCGCTTAACACACGACAAGTGGGAACGGGCAGTAATGCCACATTATTCTGTCTCATCAACTTTCATACATCGTCACAGATTTGTTTGACTGATGTTCAGACTTCTTTCAGAATGGTCGTTATTATTAATGGTCGAGACTTCTAATACACAAATGACGTGGATCTACATAACTAGTTGCATGTAACACATGAGATCCAACTGTCGATAGCGATAGTATGTATAGTTGAAGAATAAGTGCCAAACTATAAACCCATAAATCCAAATTTTTTTTTTTTTTTTTTTTTTTTTTTTTTTTTTTTTTTTTTTTTTTTTTTTTTTTTTTTTTTTTTTTTTTTTTTTTTTTTTTTTTTTTTTTTTTTTTTTATAAAAAATGAATATGTCCTTGTTAAACAAGTACATATACATCTTCCTACGTTCCCTAAAATAAGCAAATAAATGCTTGTGCTATAGGTGAAGGAAATCGGTCGAGGCAGGATTCGAACTCGCGACCACTGGATTACTAGCCCACCGCGCTAACCGCTCTGCCACCGACCCATCTAAATTATTGAATATTTTAGGATATTTTATTTTCTATACAACACATGTAGGAATGTATGTCAAGATAGGACAGTATGGAGGTCAGTCCTTTTTTCTACCCAGAATATGAAGACAGCGTGATGGTATGTATGTATGTTTAGAGATTTAAGTATCAAACTATTAAGTCTTCTTACATATTGTGTATAAAAAAAAAATTGTAAAGCGATGTCGTCACTAAATTCAATTTTTATAAAAATTGTTAAAAAAAAAATTGAGATTTACTTCTACAATATTAATATTTTTTATAGAATATTAAATTATCTAGCTGGGGTGTTTCAGCTTTTTTCGATATTTTTAAAATATTTGGAGATATAGGCAGTTAAACTCATAAATTTATAATAAAGACACACGAAATGTTCTACTCCGAATTCTGAGTAAATCCGTATAAGGAACATATATGCTGCGAAGCCTCTAAATTGGTGTTTTTTGACTTCAAAGTTGGAAAAGCCGTGAAAAAAGTAGACCCTGCATACAATTCCTTCATACACGCGTTTTGGATTTAAACTGCCTCTTCCTTCAAAAGAATTTCATTCTCTTGTACGAATCGACAGTTGGATAACCTTGTGCGGCTCAGGATTTTTTTTCTTTTTTATAAACCCATCTTTACAAGTTGTATTCGGGGAACAAAATATTTCGGTGTTTATCGTTTAGTCGGTGAATTGTCCAGTACGTCATGTCCCAATTTCCCACAAAACTTAATGAAATATAAATTAAAGTTAATGAAATACTTGTGTAAACAAAAACACTTGAGATTTAATGTAACCAAAATGAAACCTTCCATCTTTGTCATACAGAACGTTTAATTTTATTGTGATGTGCTTCAAATAAACATTATTTAATTAAATATAAATTATATATACAACAGAGACTTTGAAGATGTACCAACCTAACGAGATTAATTGTAATCATGTTTTATAATATGGTCGAGTGGTACCTACACATTAAGGTTCATAGTCTAGTAATGTGAAAAAGGACTGAAATTTGTTTTCGAATTCAAAATTGCTGTGAGGCACAGAATAGTGCTTCACAGGCACAGAATAGTGCTTCACAGGCACAGAAGAGTGCCTCACAGGCACATAATAGTGCTTCAAAGGCACAGAATAGTGCTTCACAGGCACATAATAGTGTGTCCCGTAAGAGCTGGGTAGGTACCGACCTAATCGAAAATACAACCGGCAAAATTATATCTCAAATGATTCAGGATAATCTTTAAAGCAATAACCTCAATTTTCAAAATAATTTAATATTTTTTGAATAAAAAAATATCGATTTACATACACATTGGTATAAGTAGGTGAACAAGCCAAAAATAAAATAATATTTCTGCCGCAGTTCAGGGGTGACATCTGTGCGAGACACCGTCACCTCATTTATAAGGACTGTTGCTTTCAATGTTTACAAATAAACTAATTTCTCAATAGATGGCGTTACAAAAGAAGGTTCCTTAGTTACTTCATAGATGACAATAGTATAATATCTTATTTTCAGGTGAATTGTTACACATTATTTAAATATATAGAACTTTCGAAAATTACATTGATAAGGGAACTCAATAAGAAGGGATATTTGATGAACGTTCACGATCACGTAAACAAGCCAATGACAGGTCGCAAGCCCTATACGTGTCTTGAGTTCCTGGTTCTTCTATAATATTCCAACTTCGTCTCTATTGAGATGTTAAAAGTTTGTCACTAAAAATAATAATATTTTTATACTGGCAGAAATAATACTAATGATTGAGTGTAATGCCATGTATAGTTGTCGTTAAATATTTTGAACCATTTTGCCGAGAAGGGGGACGATTTGCACGTATACCAACGAAGCAAAAAAACGTGAATTAGCGCTCTGCGCACCCGGAAGCCCGTTTCAAGAAATTTGGTGATTTTTATTTATAAACGAAAAATCCACCATAATTTTTTGACAAATTAATATGTCATTAGAGACGAAGTTGGGATATTACAAAAGAGCTGGGAAATCAAGGCACCTACAGGGCTTACGAACTGTCATCGGCTGTTTTACGCGATCACATTATGCGCTTGCGCAACGTTCACCAATTATGCCTTTTTATTAAATTCCTTTATCAATCCTTTATTATACGGGCCTAGGTTGCGGCTCTAAGAGTCTAGGCAGTAAAGTCGGGGGTGGGTGGCCGACGCTGTTGTGCCCTCGTCAATTCTGTACTTAGAGAAGAGCAGGACGAACGCTTTTAGTCTCGCTCGGCAGTGACTCGTCAACTGTGGCGAATGTTGTTTGGTTCGGGCACACCGCCGGCGCAGACGTCGGGTCAGACATCCTGTGTTGACAATTGAGACGTCAAATCTGACAGGTGATGATTGCGTCGGATGCCTCCGGTGTTAGCCCACCAAGCCTTCGGACGCCAACACGAGGACCGAGGGGTGCGGGGACAAACCCTTCCGTTCGATCGGTGTGCCTAGGGGCTTGCCCCTGCTGCCGACCTTGAGTGGTTGCCCCGCCGTTTGAGGTTGGATTCTCGGGGGCAGTGGTTGAACCCGATGGATAGTGGATATTTTGTGTTGTCCGACGTTACGGCTGCGTCCGGGGGTGAACAGGACCAATGGGTTCTATAACGCCACCGGCGTGGAAGTGGTATCGCGATCTCCTTAGATGTAAGGTTGCAGATAAACGATGACTTATATGTTGCTATTAGTTATACACGCATTACAATTCTGTAACTGCTTGTATTCCTTAATGAATAAATAAATCCAATTTTTGAAAGTTCTATATATACCTACCTCATATCTATATATCTTGTATTTCTCAATTATTTCCAACAAGTTTTTGTTTGGTGCTGATGTCTGTTGATCTTGTATTTGCCTTGTTCGTCCCTGTTCTGTACCTATTACTTTTATACATATACTAGTAAAACCCGGCAGACGTTGTCCTGCCTGTTTAATTATTTACCTCCAAATATAAAAAAATGTCGGTATGTTTCCTTTTTATTATTTAATATTCATATCTAGATTCGCTAATTATAATTCCGTATTTTTTTCCCTTCCATCCCTACAGTCCCTTCCGTCCCTATTCATTCATTCAATTATAATTTTATATAATTATTCAAACAAATATAGGTACTTGAACCTTTAGCATTATTCCAGTTTTATATAATATACCATTTTATGTATGGGTATATAGAATTTTTGCTGAACAAACCCACTAAGTATCAATTCAATACCATTTTTTTAGATATTGAATAAATAAATAAATAAATTATAATGCATAAACCTTCTCCTAAATGAGCTGAACAAATTCCCAAAGTTTCATCGCAATCGGATGGTTGGTTAAGGAGTTCATCGCGAACAAATAAATATATATATATATATATATATATATATATATATATATATATATATATATATATATATATATATATATATATATATATATATATATATATATATATATATATATATATATATATATATATATATATATATATATATATATATATATATATATATATATATATATATATATATATATATATATATATATATATATATATATATATATATATATATATATATATATATATATATATATATATATATATATATATATATATATATATATATATATATATATATATATATATATATATATATATATATATATATATATATATATATATATATATATATATATATATATATATATATATATATATATATATATATACTAGTAAAACCCGGCAGACGTTGTCCTGCCTGTTTAATTATATAAATCCAAATATACAATAATGGTTGATCGGTATGTTTCCTTTTTATTATTAAACATTCATTTCTAGATTCGCTAATTATAATTCCGTTTTCTTTTCCCTTCCACCCCTATAGTCCTTTCGTCCCTATTCATTCATTCATTTATAATTTTATTTAATTATTCTAACAAATATACGTGAACCTTTGGCATTATACCATTTTTATATAATAATGCCATTTTATATTTGGTTACGTATATAGGATTTTTTTCTTATTATTTTTTGATTTATGAATTTATTTATTTACTAACTTATTTATTTCTTTATTCGTTTATTTACTTATTCAATCAATGATTTATTTATTTATATGCTAATTTTAATTTTTAAACCTTCTCGTGTGCGCGATGTTCAAACCCACTAAGAATCAATTCAATATGAACTTTTTTTTTATTTTTTTTGGTATATATCGAACAAATAAATAAATAAATTATAATGCATAAACCTTCTCCTGAATGAGCTGAACAAATTCCCAAAGTTTCATCGCAATCGGATGGTTGGTTTAGGAGTTCATCGCGAACAAACAAATATACGTAAATCTATTTTTATATATATAGATTTCATAATATACCTAATGCGTAACCACTTTAATTTTAATCCATCAAAAAAGGATTTGAGAATACATATTATATATCATCAACGATATATACCACAATGTTGGGTAACCAGCGGCAGGCATGTGGGTAGTGCAATATCTTATAAAAGGAATCATTATACATACATGTATGCCCACACAATAATAGTCTCGTCTCACCGAAATAAACAATATTCGGAATGTATGGTGAACCTCATTACTGAACTACATCAGAGTTTTTGCTGCTTATACCACCACCCGATCAAATGGCCCTTTCACAGAATGAGCTATTTACAAAAAAAATGCGAAGCACGAAAAGTAGCTCATGGAGCCCTCTAGATTAGCAATGATGTTATCATGTTTCTTGAATTTTCGATTTCTCAGTGAAATATGTTTAACAATCTTTCTAAATTAATAAATAAATATAATATTATGTACCTGCGCAATATTGTTTAGTTAAGAATATCGAATATTTCCTTTAAATAAATAAATAAATAGATAATAATAAATGCTACACGGTAAAGGGCAGCACGGGTGTTAGTCCCCCCCTTGGAAATTTTTGAAACAATTTATTTGTCAAGTGTTATTTGTCAAGTAAATCAAATGCGAAAGGGATGCGAGCGGGGGTTACCGAAGATTAACGAAGCTCGTTCGTGGATGAATCGGAGACCGCCGCTGTATGATGGGTGATAATATTTCACTGGAGATCCACTAACGATGACTGATGGACCCTGTTCCACTAACGGCCTGGGAACATCCTTCCTTTGTACCGTCCTTCGTTTCATCTTTTCTTCTTTGTAATAACCAGAGACAAGAGGGGAAGAGGATTTCATTTTGAAATTTTAATTGTTCACTCTGTTTCGGCGAAAAAATGAATGGAATCCACGTCTCGCTGCTCTAAGAGCGGGCCCGAAACCCAAATTATACGATCATTTTGGTTTAATTACGAGAAAATTAAATTTGGGGAAATTAAAAATATAAGTGAAGTTTTTTGAAAACATTTTTCACGTCTTTAATTTTTGTAGAATAAACAATTGAAACATTATTTTTAACTACAATGAAATATACAAATAATCATGAATATATATAACCCACCCCTGTAGCAAAGTTGGCTTCTGTGCGGGCATCGTGGGTTCAAAGAAACTTATTTAAATTAATTAACACGAAAATATTGCTTCGCTGGGCTGAAAACACTAGTAAGTTGGAAGAAATTGCCAAACGGCAATAAACTCGCCATTTGCGCAGTGTGCAAGGTAGTTTACGTTATTATCATATTACGAGTTGGAAGCACAAAATATTCTCGGAAGTAAAACAAATTCTATATTTAAATATGAAAAAAAAAAAAAGTATGTTCAGGAGAGAGGGATCACTTTTTTAATTCATCAGAACTTTGCTAAGTTTAAAAAATACGCACAAATTAAAATTTATGTCATAGCTTAGTTAATTATGCATCAGAAAAATATGAAATAAATAAAATTAGTCTTAAATAAAAAACACTGATAATATTATTAATGTAACAAATCTCGAGATTGTATAAATGAATAAATAAATAAATAAATAAATAAATAAATAAATAAATAAATAAATAAATAAATAAATAAATAAATAAATAAATAAATAAATAAATAAATAAATAAATAAATAAATAAATAAATAAATAATAAATAAATAAATAAATAAATAAATAATTAAATAAATAGATAAATAAATAAATAAATAAATAAATAAACAAACAAACAAACAAACAAACAAACAAACAAATAAATAAATAAATAAATAAATAAATAAATAAACAAATAAATAAATAAATAAATAAATAAATAAATAAATAAATAAATAAATAAATAAATAAATAAACAAACAAAAAAACAAACAAAGAAATAAATAAATAAATAAATAAATAAATAAATAAATAAATAAATAAATAAATAAATAAATAAATAAATAAATAAATAAATAAATAAATAAATAAATAAATAAATAAATAAATAAATAAATAAATAAATAAATAAATAAATAAATAAATAACTAAATAAATAAATAAATAAAAGAAACAGACAATACCCAAGACCGTCACAGCCAAGAACAACATGTGCGCAGTGTCAATAGGTATAGTTGTCGCCAAATAACTTGAACTTTTAGCCGAGAAGGGGAGCGATTTGCACGTAAACCAACGAAGCAAAAAAAAAAAAATTTGCGCTCTGCGCAACCGGAACCTCGTACAAGATGTTTGGCGAAAATTAAATTATAGTTTTTTGGCACCAAGGCAATTGAAAAATGCTGGATGTTGAACGAAACATATCGCATGATGGGAAAAAATTCATAGAGACCTCGTTACTCGTTGGCTGAAGCAAATTGGTAGAAAGGGATCTCTACCAATCTTGGATTTCTGGAGATTTACAATGAGAGTTCTTCATCCTGGTTGTTGTTGTTTTGTCCTGTGTGGATGGAATATGCGAAGAAAAAAAAACAAACAAATCTTAACAAATCGCAGAGTAGCCATACAAATTTTAAACTAGTACTGCCTCAGAACATACTCTTGGTCTAGCAAGGCAGTAAAATTTCCATATGTGAAAAAAATTGTAATTTGGTATAAATTATAATTTTGTGCCTTTGTAATTTTTATACTATTAAAAAATATACTATTCATTAATTCGTTCGTTGATTCGTTATTATAGGTGTCGCCAAATATCTTGAACCATTTCGACGAGAAGGGGGGCAATTGGCACGTATACCAACCAAGCAAAGGGACACAAATTTGCGCTTCTACGCACCCGGAAGCCTGGTTCAAGATATTTGGCGAAAACTATACCAATAAAAGATGCACAAGTCAAATAATCAAGTTATCCCCACACATCAGTGTTTACACTTTCAATGGGACAATAATATGGAATTATTTTGTTTGCATTTTTATTTTTATATGTAATTTTTTATTTTTCCTATAAAAAATAAACAAAATAAAAAAAGTCATGTGATACCCGCTCTGCCATCGATCCTGTGGCAGCGCCTTGTGGGCTGCAACATGTATGGCCCGGGATTCTCGAATGCTCCCGAAGATTGACGAGGATCAACGAACCATATTCTACCGTCATACGTTGATACGAGCTGATCGAAATATTTTATTCATTTGTTGATCGCTCAATAGACTAGAGTCGCGTTTAATTTTTATCAGTTATAATCATACATACGTCAAACTAACCTGTCGTGCATTTTTCCGTCCCGGTATTACAGTTTATTTTTCGCAATAAACTGTGCGTGCAAGGTTCAAATTAAGTGCGAACGGTGGAATAAGTAATTGTGCATCTTTTGGATTATATTTTTAATTTGGATTATCAATGAGAGGTACGCAATACCATTTTTCATGCACCAAATAATCGTCACAAAAGCGACAGATATTCATTATTCACAATACGACAGTATAGCTCACTGTAGGTAACAAGAAATCCTTCAATTAAAAAATAATAAAAACTCTTCAAATAAGTACAAGTATTACGGCGCTCACGCTGTGAACCTTCGTGGCCCAGTTGGTAAAACACCGTACACATTCTACTTCAAAGCGGACTGACTGAGGAGAATCGAGTTCGAATCCCGTCGAGGACAAAAAGTTTTTTATTTTTTTTTGTATATATATATTTTTTTTGTTTGTACTGTTAACTTTTGAAGTAATACTTTATTTAAAATATAATAATGGAACATAATCAAACAAAATATATAACACGAAAAAATAACATCACACCTACAACATCTGAAGAAAAGAAGTCAAAGCATGAGAGCTTTAATAAAGCTATAGAAAACATTGACAACGAGGATAACAATGTATTAATGAAAACTTCATCGGACGCACAAATCAAGGCAAATGATGACCACTTAACCTATATTATAACAAGGACTATAACTGAAAAACTAAACGAATTTCAAACCAACATCATAAATTCTTTACAAAATAAGTTACAAATTATAACGGAAAACTATTCGGAAATTAAAACATCTATAGAGTTTCTAAACAACAAATACGAAGAACTCAAAGACACATGCCACGATATTGAAAATAACTATAAAAATGTACAAGTGATTAAATTGGAAAACGAAGAAATGAAAAGCAAAATTGCAATACTACAAGAAAGGCTCGATGCACAAGACCAGCAAAATCTGTCATGTAATGTAGAAATACGAGGAATTCCTGAACAGGCGAATGAAAATCTTAGGACATACGTAACAAAAATTTCCGATAAAGTTTGCTCTATAATTAAAAACGAAGACATTATTTCCATATGTAGGTCGCAAGGCAATAAAACAAAAACTTTATCAAAACCAATTATTCTGAAGTTTAAGAACGAAGAAATCCGAAACGAATTCTTGAAACATCCAAAAACCCACAACAGAAATCAAAAAAACAAAGAGAATAAACTCAGCACCTGCGATATTGGTTTGGAATACCCCGTATCACCAATCTTCGTCTCTGACCACCTAACACCACGAAAAAATTTTTTACTAATGCAAACTAAAAAGATAGCAAAAGAGAAAGACTTCAAGTTCGTCTGGTCCAGTGGAGGAAGAATTTTCGTTCGCAAAAACGAGACGACCAATCCAATCACCGTGAAAAATGAACAAACACTCCAAAATATTTGACTATATATCTTCTCAATTGATGAATTTGGCTGCCCTATAATCTGTATTATTATATCAAATGTTTTTGTAAAACTTAATGTAGCTAAATTCTTATTTCATATCTTTTTGGTTAAAATTTTTGTGTTGTTTCTTCATATAATAACTAATTTTGTATGTTTTTTACTATGTTTTCTTGTAGCTGCCAACATAAAATATATAACTATTGTTTATTTGGCATTACAAATCTCTCAAATATTTTATTGTATTGTATATTGTATATTTTTATGCTTCATTAAGTTTAACTGTACACCCAGATCAAACCGATTTTCTCTGATGGATCTATCTAGTTGTCAAAGTCGAAACACAAAAAATGTTTGATAATATATTATTAAATTCTATAGATTCTTTTGGCAATCCAACTGTTGTTGAAACGTCAGATGTTATGGTTTGTCGAAACAGCCTAAAGGACACTTCTTTGAAACTTTTGACACTTAACATAAGAAGCATTAACAAAAACTATGATGATTTTCTGGTAATGGTTCAAATGTTAAACATTGAATTCGACATACTCATACTCACTGAATGTTGGCTAAAAGCTACGTCACAGAATAAATTACTACCAGGCTATGATACCTTATCAACAAAAAAAAATAATATGCAAAATGACGGAGTTGTAGTCTTCATTAAACAAGAAATACCATATACTGCCTCTGAAATTGACTTGACTGGAGCAAACTGTCTCCAAATTAATATTTATAATTCAATATCTATATTAGCAACTTATAGATCACCGTCTACCCAAAATATTACAGCTTTCCTTAAATCACTATCAAAGACATTAGAAAAACTGTCCACAATGAAAACACTAATACTTGCAGGGGATATAAACATTAATATTATAAATAACCAACATCCGCAATCAATTGAATACTTAAATCTGATGACTCTGTATGGTCTAAGAGTAATGGTAAATAAACCTACTCGAAAAACATTTGTCAGTGAATCATGTCTCGATCATATTATGTGCAAATCAGAAGAAAAATCCACAACCGTTATTTACCAAACATCTACAACTGATCATTATACAATAATATTTTCCATTCACACATATATAAAACCCAAACATAAGGAACAACTCTTAAAGAAAAAGCATACAGATATACTAAAACTTGTCGAAAACTTACAAAAACAAGACTGGAATACAGTCTACCAAACACAAGAAACTAACACAGCATTTAACAATTTTCTAGAAATCCTTAATAGCCAAATAGCTAACTGTACTACAATAAATATAAGTGTTGAACACAAAAAAAAGGAAATTAAGCCCTGGATCACTGAAGGGCTCACCAAGTCAATACATAAAAGAAATGATCTTCATAACTTATGCAAGAAAAATCCTGATGATATCCTTTTACAAAATCATTATAAAAGATATCGAAATACTTGTAGAAATATTATAAAGGAAGCAAAAACAAAATATTATACGGCAAAACTAAACGAATCAAATAATGATATTAAAAAAAACTTGGAAAATAATCAATTAAGTAAACGATAGAACCACAATACCTCAAAAAATTAATGAAATAAATTATAATGGTGAAACGTTGACAATAGACGAAAATCCACAAAAAATCGTAAACAGCTTCAACGAATACTTTGCAAAAATCGGTAAACAATATGCCACTGACCTCCTTGAAACTAATAATACTACAGAGGAAATTTTGGTCTTAAATGAAAAACAACAGAATTCAAATAAATTCCCACATAAAATTATTACATTTGACCTGACATCTGACGTGGAAATAATATCAACTATCAATTCCATAAAACAGTCCACATCTACAGGAATAGACGGCATAGACTCAAAGCTACTAAAAAGTATAAAATTGCAAATAGCTAAACCTCTTAAACACGTTATAAACCTTAGTTTACAAAATGGCATATTTCCAGATTTTCTAAAAAAATCAGTAATAAGTCCTATTCATAAGAAAGATTCAAGAGTCGAAATTTCTAACTATAGACCAATCTCACTTCTTTCCATATTCTCAAAAATACTAGAAAAAATAGTGAAATTAAGACTCAATAAATTCCTGGAAAAAAGTTCTATTCTTTCAAATAATCAATATGGCTTTAGACAAGGCTTGTCAACGAATGACGCAATTTCAGAATTAACAACAATAATCGCTGATAAAGTAGACAAAGGTCAAAAATGTCTTGCCATTTTCTTGGACCTTGCAAAGGCGTTTGATACAGTCTCACATCCTCTGCTTATATCTAAACTTCACAATATTGGTATCAATGCCACAGTACTAAACTGGTTCAAAACATATCTTAGCAACCGTAAGCAAATTGTCACTATTGGAAATTATCGTAGTGAAGAGCAATATATTTCCTATGGAGTCCCGCAGGGTAGTGTACTTGGACCAGTTTTGTTTCTCATATATATTGATAATTTGTGCCGTCTTCCTGTAGATGGAAAAATAATAAGTTTTTCTGATGACACTGTACTAATAGTAAGTGAAAAAACTTGGAAACAGAGCTACAAAATAGCTGGTATGGCAATTAACAAAATAAAAAACTGTCTGGATAACAGCCTTCTTACATTTAGCGCCACACAAGCAGGGCAACCTTTACTAAATTCGATGTTTTCTATAAAAATACATTGTTGTGTACCTAGAGACTCTTGTGACTGTATCCCTTTGGAGAGAGTCACTGCTATAAATTATTTAGGTCTGACCATAGATAATAATCTAAGATGGCAAGATCACATAGAGACACTAACAAATAGAATTCTAAAACTTGGTTATATTTATAGAAACCTTCGAAAAATTCTAAAACAAAAAAACATTAAAAACTGTCTATTTCGCATTGACTCATTCATTGATCTCATATGGAATTGTTGGTTGGGGTGGATGTGCCAAAACTATCTTGGAAAAACTTTGTCTAGCTCAAAGATGCATTGTGAAGATAATTATCCAAAAACCGTTTGATTACCCTACGGAAAACCTCTATAACGATTTTAAAGTATTTGACCCGAGACAAATATATATCCAGCATATACTAACTTATTTTCATAAAAATATAATACATCACCAGAAAACACAACAATCCAGAACCACACGAACAAGCATTACTTTAAATTACATAATCCCTCATATGAAAACAACTTTCGGACAAAGAAATGCATCATTTATCGCTCCACGAATTTATAATACTTTACCTATGTCTCTCAAGGTAATAACTTCACATACATTATTTAAAACAAGAATAAAAAAATATATAGGGAATTACGGAAGGACAGAAATTGCCCAAATATTAAACATCCAACAATAATTCTGAGAAATAATATTAAATAATATAACTACACGCTACACAAGCTGGTTCGAGGATTGTCTTTACATTGCATCTTATTTTAAGACAAATAAACTCTAAAACATTTCTCTTTTTTTATTAGATTTATTTCAAAGAAGAAATCTTGATTTTGTTTTTTATTTGATTTGTGACTCAAGTCAAATAATATTGTTACTGAGTATATACGTTGAGAAGACCACAGAGCAAATTTTAATGTCAAACTGCTACATAACATAAATGACAACAACGGGTGTGCATATTATGGTAGAAATAATATTGGAATAATAACATATCAAAATTTACTGTATCAGTTTATACTTTTGTGTTTGAGATATTGGTAACTATGTAATATTGTAATTTACTGTGTTGTGATGTCTGGTGTCCGCTCTATGTAACTATGTATAACCAAAATGTCAAATATTTGGCTTAGTAAAATTGTAAACTGCTAGCCCTAGAATAGGGTTACCTAGTTGGGCAGCAGTAATCTTCATAATAGTCTTTGTGATAAAGGTGTGAAAAATAAATAAATAAATAAATAAAAATAATTCCGACCCACGACATCACAAATTAATTAAGTTATTATTATATTGTATTATCATTTGTTTCGAATAAACCAGTATTGATCATGTAAGTAGTTCTTTGATTGAAACCCTTGATCACAATAAATTATGTATTATAAATTATTTAACGAACCGACATAAGCATTATAAGCAATATCATACTTGGAGGTATATGTTTTAAATAAAATAGAATCCTTTTGAACACGCACCTTTGCAATATAATTTTTTTATTATATTTATCAATTAATATATCCTCAAAATCCCATGTCAAAAATGTAATATTGAAGCAACTAGTAGAAAATACTATTATTGAATCAGATTTTCATTGAAAATAAAATGAAAACTTGAGTAAAACCAAACTGTGTAATGTGTTCCGAAAGAATTTGTCCATTTGTAAGCGTTTCGGGCAATAAACTGACATTAGGGTATGGGTGTTGTTAGGGATGCTGGGTACATAGAGTACCTACATACATATAGAAGTCTTTCTCTTAATCTAGACCGGCCAGTATATTTCACTATTTGGGACAATTCTTGGAGAGAGAGAGAGGATTTGTCTAAATTCTTTCTATCACAGTAGAGATTTGCCACAAGATATATGGCCTCCACGTTACTAACATATTATATGCCTTTACAAAATACTAGGTACTCACTTTCTAATACACAACAAAACAATATTTGTTATCTTCAAAATATTGATTGTGACGGATTTTCATTTATTGTTTTTTTTTATCTGTTACTTTTGATAACATATATTGTTAAATAAACACAAGGGTTGACTTTATACATAGCTTATTAATGAACACAGTAATTAGATATTATAAGAGTGAAGTACAATAATAGTATATATATATATACATGAACCACTACGTGAGAGTACTATATCATCGATCAATCCACCCCCGGCCTTACCCCAGCCATTCCTTTATTTAAATCTCCCTACTCCCGAAGATTGCCGATCTTCTGTTCGTTCAATCTCGTAAAATGCTATACAGATTGCCTGTTGAAAGGCGCAACATCAATATATTACCCATTTCAATAACATTCATTCATTCATACCATCACGGTATATCCCATAATGTGGGGTGATCAGCGACAGGTATATGGTTGCGCATTATCAAACCACACAATGTAAAACAGCAGTATTTTTTTGAAATGAAATAAAATAAATAAATTCCATAATTAATTTCTATTAGTCAATATGTTTCTTATAATATTCAAAATTACTTTGTTCATACCACTTATGAGGACTAACGTCGACCGGTTTCGAAAACATCGTTCTCTTCTTCAGGAAGACTGTTTAAATTTTCGCGTTTTAAGTCAGATTTACTTCTTTGGCGTTAAGTGCGACAACGAGTTATAAAGTAACAAGGACAGAAAACTGCCACAGTCGAAACTTTTCTAAATGAGAATAAAGTCAACACAAGGATGTATTAAATTAATTGAAATTTGTATGTTGCTAAAGAAAAACGAAGTGCAACAAAGTTTTGGAGGAAGATGACTTTGAAGAAGAAGGATTTGACAAGTTATTGGAGCGTGCAAGGTAGAAGTTTAATGATACGAAGAGAATTGGTTCAAAACCTTTCAAATGTTTACAGTAATAATTAACTCGAGCCCGAAATCTTCTAATGTTTAATTCTCAATCTGACTATGTGAGACGATATCTATATATATATAAAAATGGATGTAATAATATTTGTTCGTTTGTTTGTATGTGGCCGATGGACTCACAAACCAACCATCCGATTGCGATGAAACTTTGGAAATTTGTTCAACTTTTTCCGGAGAAGATTAATGCATTATATATTTATTTAACTTTTTGTACATAATATAAACAAATATAATGCACACTGGCGGGCTTATTGCCATTAGGCAATTTCTTCCAACTAACCAGATTAAAGACAATGAAACCTACAAAAGAACAACCAAATATACATAACACCATAATATATAAAAAAAACAAAATAAACAAAACACCTACAAGTAAACTTATTTTAACTATCAAATACCTATTCATCGTCTTATTTTCAATATAAATTCCCTATACGTCAATTGGTTTTCATTATAAAATGCCTATAAATCAACGTATTTTCATTACAAAATATCTATATGTCAACATGTTTTCACTATCAAATGCCTATTCATCGTCTTATTTTCAATAGAAATTCCCTATACGTCAACTGGTTTTCATTATAAAATGCCTATACATCAACGTATTTTCATTACAAAATATCTATATGTCAACTTGTTTTCACTATCAAATACCTATTCATCGTCTTATTTTCAATAGAAATTCCCTATACGTCAACTGGTTTTCATTATAAAATGCCTATACATCAACGTATTTTCATTACAAAATATCTATATGTCAACTTGTTTTCACTATCAAATACCTATTCATCGTCTTATTTTCAATAGAAATTCCCTATACTTCAACTGGTTTTCATTATAAAAGGCCTATACATCAACGTATTTTCATAACAAAATATCTATGTATATGTCAACTTGTTTTCACTATTATGTAAATACCTATACATCAACTTATTTTTATTACATAATACCTATATGTCAACTTGTTTTCACTATAAAATGCCTATACATCTACGTATTTTCATTACAAAATATCTATATGTCAACTTGTTTTCACTATTAAATACCTATTCATCGTCTTATTTTCAATAGAAATTCCCTATACGTCAACTGGTTTTCATTATAAAATGCCTATACATCAAAGTATTTTCATTACAAAATATCTATATGTCAACATGTTTTCACTATCAAATACCTATTCATCGTCTTATTTTCAATAGAAATTCCCTATACGTCAACTGGTTTTCATTATAAAATGCCTATACATCAACGTATTTTCATTACAAAATATCTATATGTCAACTTGTTTTCACTATCAAATACCTATTCATCGTCTTATTTTCAATAGAAATTCCCTATACGTCAACTGGTTTTCATTATAAAATGCCTATACATCAACGTATTTTCATTACAAAATATCTATATGTCAACTTGTTTTCACTATTAAATACCTATTCATCGTCTTATTTTCAATAGAAATTCCCTATACGTCAACTGGTTTTCATTATAAAATGCCTATACATCAACGTATTTTCATTACAAAATATCTATATGTCAACTTGTTTTCACTATCAAATACCTATTCATCGTTTTATTTTCAATAGAAATTCCCTATACTTCAACTGGTTTTCATTATAAAAGGCCTATACATCAACGTATTTTCATAATAAAATATCTATGTATATGTCAACTTGTATTCACCTATACATCAACTTATGTAAATACCTATACATCAACTTATTTTTATTACATAATACCTTTATGTCAACTGGTTTTCACTATAAAATGCCTATACATCAACGTATTTTCATTACAAAATATCTATATGTCAACTTGTTTTCACTATTAAATACCTATTCATCGTCTTATTTTCAATAGAAATTCCCTATACGTCAACTGGTTTTCATTATAAAATGCCTATACATCAACGTATTTTCATTACAAAATATCTATATGTCAATTTGTTTTCACTATCAAATACTTATTCATCGTTTTATTTTCAATAGAAATTCCCTATACTTCAACTGGTTTTCATTATAAAAGGCCTATACATCAACGTATTTTCATAATAAAATATCTATGTATATGTCAACTTGTATTCACCTATACATCAACTTATGTAAATACCTATACATCAACTTATTTTTATTACATAATACCTTTATGTCAACTGGTTTTCACTATAAAATGCCTATACATCAACGTATTTTCATTACAAAATATCTATATGTCAACTTGTTTTCACTATTAAATACCTATTCATCGTCTTATTTTCAATAGAAATTCCCTATACGTCAACTGGTTTTCATTATAAAATGCCTATACATCAACGTATTTTCATTACAAAATATCTATATGTCAACTTGTTTTCACTATCAAATACCTATTCATCGTTTTATTTTCAATAGAAATTCCCTATACTTCAACTGGTTTTCATTATAAAAGGCCTATACATCAACGTATTTTCATAATAAAATATCTATGTATATGTCAACTTGTATTCACCTATACATCAACTTATGTAAATACCTATACATCAACTTATTTTTATTACATAATACCTTTATGTCAACTGGTTTTCACTATAAAATGCCTATACATCAACGTATTTTCATTACAAAATATCTATATGTCAACTTGTTTTCACTATTAAATACCTATTCATCGTCTTATTTTCAATAGAAATTCCCTATACGTCAACTGGTTTTCATTATAAAATGCCTATACATCAACGTATTTTCATTACAAAATATCTATATGTCAATTTGTTTTCACTATCAAATACTTATTCATCGTTTTATTTTCAATAGAAATTCCCTATACTTCAACTGGTTTTCATTATAAAAGGCCTATACATCAACGTATTTTCATAATAAAATATCTATGTATATGTCAACTTGTATTCACCTATACATCAACTTATGTAAATACCTATACATCAACTTATTTTTATTACATAATACCTTTATGTCAACTGGTTTTCACTATAAAATGCCTATACATCAACGTATTTTCATTACAAAATATCTATATGTCAACTTGTTTTCACTATTAAATACCTATTCATCGTCTTATTTTCAATAGAAATTCCCTATACGTCAACTGGTTTTCATTATAAAATGCCTATACATCAACGTATTTTCATTACAAAATATCTATGTATATGTCAACTTGTTTTCACTATTATGTAAATACCTATACATCAACTTATTTCTATTACATAATACCTATATGTCAACTTGTTTTCACCAAAAAATACCTATACATCGATTTGTTTTCAATAAAAATTCCCTATATGTCAACTAATTTTCATTATAAAATACCTACATATCAACGTATTGCATTTGAAAATATCTATACGTCATCTTTTTTTCATTATAAAATACCTATAAGTCAACTTATTTCATTACAAAATACCAATATTCCAAATTGTTTTCGATATAAAATACTTATTTTCATAAAAAGGTACCAACAGGTCCATCTTTTATCAGATAACAATCTGTACAATCTAGGAAATGAATGAGTGTAATTTTTTACAAGTCATGAATAAATTGATACATTATTTTATCAAATGCGCATGGAGTTGAAACAGCCCCATCTGTGAGTGTGGTCTAGAGGAGGAGACTCTGGACCATTTTATGTTTTTTAATTGTAATATCCGGTCTAATATCATTGGTTTGTATCAATCCTTGATTGACACTGTTGTTACATCTCCGATAAAAATTTCCCACCTGTTATCTCTTAACAATTGAAAAGCCTTTATGCCTAGTTGTTAAAATTTCTTAAAACACACAACATTGAACTGTAACTTTATTTTGAACTTTTTAATATTCTCTTGAAACTGCTCCTAACCTTACTTTTTTATTTATATTTTAATTCATTCTAAATAGGGTGCATTGCTATATTTTTTATTTTATTTTATTTGGAAAACATACATCATACATAATAACAATAAAAAAACAAAAATGATACATATAATTTCATGCATAAGTAACATGTTTTCATTTATATAAAAATAGTAATACCTAAACCTTAGACCTAAACATATTTTTTATTTAATCTATTTATTCATTATTTCTTTTTCTTTCATTGGGCGGGTACATTCGAAACACGATGAGAAAATTAACATCAAATTTTACTCCACCTAAAATTATTCTCGCAGCAAAACAAGCAAACAATAAAAAAAAACATATTTTTAAATTACTCTGGTTAAAAATAAAATGCACAAACTAGTGTTAAAATTGAATAATTAAGAGATAAGTTCAACATCAAATTCTTCTGATTACAGCTAAAGTTATGGAGGCAAAAAGTAGAAATAACAAAATAAATCAAAAAATACTCAGGCTGGAAAAAAGAAGTAAGTATAAATATATAAACTAAAAATAATTATGTGAAATTGGAAAACACGAAATTAGTCAAAAAATTTGTATTTTTGTATTTAAAATATAAAGAGAAAAAAAATAGCAATGCATGGGTGAAAATGATTCGATAAATTCAGTGAAAATGATTCGATAAAATCAGGATTAAAATGTATGGGGCTCAATTCTCTGTATCATACTTTGTAAGTAACACCAAAGAAATTGTCAATTTGAATATACTAAGCTTTAGAAATAAAATTAATGAAAAATGTTTGCATTAAATTTGTTTTTAAAAGTATTGCAACATTTTTAAAAGGCGAATCCGCGTATCGTATACTTTAATACATATACTATCGACTAAATTGGCCAACTTTTTGCAAAATACTCTTTTAAGTCTAATATTATAACGATTTGGGAAGTTTTTCTCTCTCCCGGTGGTATCAGAAATGAGGTTGGGGCACACCTAAAAGAAAATACAGTATTTTTTAACTTCTTATGCAAATTGCTTTTCAGTTAGTAAAAAGTTGGCGTACCCCTGCCGTCTTCTTTATTCCCGATACTGAACTCTTCAAGTTTATATAGAAAGCGTTCTCAAAAAGTTTTATAATTTAACCCATTCAATACAACCTGTTTCGCTGAAATGTATTTTCCGAGAAAGTCTAAATTTCCCTACAAAACTCGTATAGGTATTGGGATTTTTACTCGATTTCCGTAATAAACTACTTTTTGGTCTTCCACTATATTCGATTAGGTAACAACTTTATTTAATTCCCAATTAATGTGAATGATATGTTTATTCCTTGATATGATGATACCTAGGTTAAGATTTATATACTGTTTTAGTTAGTTTGTATGTTTTGTGAAATGTGACTTTCTTCAAATTACGAGAAATTCCCTTTTCGAAGTTGTCATACATAAATATGTAATCATTATATAATCTGTAAATATTGTGTATTTTGTATTGATTTTTTTAATAAATAAATAAAAAAGAAACAACCCACCCTATATTTTGGAGTCGAATTGTCCAATGACCTTCCTACAACACTAAGACAAAACAGTTTCTTGAAAATATTTTTTTTTTATTTTTTTAATAGAAAAAAATGAATATGTCCTTGTTAAACAAGTACATATACATCTTCCTACGTTCCCTAAAATAAACAAATAAATGCTTGTGCTATAGGTGAATGAAATCGGTCGAGGCAGGATTCGAACTCGTGACCACTGGATTACTAACCCAGCGCGCTAACCGCTCTGCCACCGACCCATCTAATTAAACGAGACATCAAATACTGGATCAAAGGGCCGAGATTATATAAAAAATAAATTAACCACCTGATATTCTCAGAACTACCAATCAAAAATGCAAAATAAGAAGACAAATCTACTTACATAGATATGATGTTCCGTTATCACTTGATATTATGATGTCCTCATTACAAGTACCGTAGTCTGTCATTTACAGTAATTTCCATTGTTCTTAATCTCTAACTGTTTTATTATATTCTACTGTACTGTTGGATATCCAAAATAAAAAAAATAACAATAACAATAGTGGACCATGAACTACACAATCATATTATATTACAGCTTACTCAGATTACCTAAGTATTAAATTATTAGTGCAATGCTTGGTGAATTATTAATACATTACAAAAGAGATATTTCCCTTTTTTCACACGAGATAAAGAGGGTTATGAAATATATCATGGAACTTATTTATCTTGTTAATTGTAATTTATGTGTACATTGTAATTGATTCCATTAATAAATCAAAAAAATATATATTATATGTAACTAGTCTAATACCTCAGAACAGGCCTGGCCTAGTGAGATGGTACAACCAACTAATTAATTTGTTAAATAAATTATATAATATATTATAATATTAATTTTTGGTATTTGTAAAAAAATGCAAAAAATTAAGTCATATTCCTGTCAAGATACGGACTGATTCTTCGATCTGCTGAATGTCAAACATTTATCACCTCCATTCACTCTACTAAAGTTAATTGCAATTTATTACAATCAGCTGGATAAGAAATAGCCTATGGATGATTATAAGTCGTTCCAACTTGGACAAAGATTTAGGAAAAAAAATATTTATCTTTTTGTACATACTATTTGCATGTAACACATGAGATAATATTTTAAGATATTTGGTTTTCTATACAACACATGTACCTAGGTATGTATGTCAAGATAGAATAGTATAGAGGTCAGTCCTTTGATCCTACCCAGAATATGAAAACAGCATGATGGTATGTATGTATGTTTGGAGATTAGTATCACTTCTTAGATATTGTGTGTAGGCGACTGCCAGACAAATTGTATGAAGCAATGTCGTCACTAAATTCAATTATTATAAAAATTGTTAAAAAAAAATCGAGATGTGCTAATACATTCTGAAAATTTGGGCTCTGTAAACTGAGCGGATCAAAAGTAATAAGGGGGGGGGGACACACAAACACACACACCCACACACAGACACACACACACATAACTCACATAAAATGTTCTACTCCGAATTCTGAGTAAATCCATGTAAGGGAACATATATGCTGCGAGGCCTCTAGTTGGTGTTATTAGCATGCAAAAAGTCCACTACACTATACAAAATTTTCCTTCGTACACGCATCTTGGCTTAATAATGTCGATTCATTCAGAGAATTGAATTCTCGTGAATGAATCGACAGTTGGAATATAAACAAATATAATGCACATTGGCGAGCTTATTGCCATTAGGCAATTTTTTCCAACCAATCAGATAACAAAGTATGAAAAAATTGTGTTGTATGTACAGCAACAAAGGAATGAAAGAAAAAATCAAAGAAAATATATGTAACACTAAGACAACAATAAAAAAAATGAAAATACTTCATAGTAAAAAAAAGGACGGGGAAAGGACAAGGAGAAGAAATTGGGATCAGGTGTTTTGGGATAAATATTGCTTCTCTAGTTTTTTCTTGAAAATACAAAGTGAGTTAGACGACGCAACATCCGGATTATTTTTAATAATATTAGGCAACCCACTTTTAGAAGAGTGATTTGTGCCAAGTGGAAGAAAAAAATAAAAAATATACTAATGAATACTACGATTTACAGATTAATGCCATTGATTGAGATAAATTTAGTCGCTTCAATGTAATAACCAGATTCGCCAATTCCAGGATCATGGTCAAAGTGTACCGCGATAGAAACGGGACAAAAGCGCTAAAGGGAAAGAAAAAGATTGAGATAAATTTAGCTATCGCGGAATAAATAGGAAGAGAGTTAAACGATAAGAAATGCGAATGTTGACTGGTAGAGGGACTTTTAAGTTGGGATAGATGTCATATTCGTAGTGCATCGGGCATTTAAAGAAAAGGGTTTTCTTTTATAGTAATTTTATGTAAGTGAGTAGCAATTGAGCAATGACCCAATCTCATTCTCGAGATATTAGAGATCTCTCTTTTAGACATTTTTTGAGATACCAAGGGAAAGATGGAATGTTTCATTGGATATTATAGTAGTATGTTCCTTTGGTTTCAGAAGATATTTTCCGCAGGTCTTGTCATTTCTTTTGGCAATGTTACAATGAGAACGAATTGTGCCTTGGATGGAACGGGAGATGTTAAAATAAGAGGCGTCAGAACTGGAGAGATGAATTAAATCATTTTAACTAAATTTTCTATATTTTCTACAGCAACCCTTTATTCCAATATTTTGAATACAATTTAACGACTGTTTTTACAATAATTTTAATAGGCTAACAAGACTCCGTTGTTGGATTTTGAACAAGCAAATTTTAATTCGGTACCAATCCTTTTAAACAATAACTTATTATTTTAACTGTCCAACTTTTTAACGATTCTGCAGTATCAAAATGGCATTTTAAAATAACAGAGGGGTAAGAGTTGAGATCAAATCGAGCAATAAAGAAAGTATGTAATTATTATTAAAAGCAAGAAAAGGGGTTTTCAGAGAGAAAAAGGTTATTTAGTGAAGTGTGAAAAGTACTAAGTGAGGTAGGTAATATTATTAAGTCTATCCGTGTATCGGGGGCTGATAAAGATTTACATTTTATGGACTTTAATATCGGTACATCCTCACCCTTAACTACCAGCCCCTGAATCATTTAATAATGCCGGCGATACTTATAATAATAATAAAATTGACAATTTATTATACGTAAAATCTTTTCACTCCATACTGCTGTTACGCTTATAACAAGTACATTTTTCACTTTACAAGATTATGTAGGATTTGTCAGAAATATACCACTTTGATTAACTCTTTTAAGTTTTTAAGGAATATAGTTTTGATACGTATTTTAGGTATACTGCTTTGATTAACATTTTTAAGTTAACAAAGAATTTGTATTTAATTTGGATGAATATGGTTTGAATTAAAATGTAAATGAAATGAAATGTAAATCTCTTTAAAAACTTAAAATCACTTTTAAGTTTTTAAAGAGTATAATTTTGATATGCGTTTGATTAGGATAAATACCTATGTATTTAAAGAATATGGCTTTGATTTAAATATAAATGATTTTTAGGAATACTTCTTTGCTCAAAACGTTTTAGTAGGTATACCTACAAAGTATACGGCTTTGATAAGAATTGATTATGTGTTCAAGCAATATGGTTTGATTTATATATAAATGATTTTTAGGAATACTTCTTTGCTTAACACGTTTTAGTAGGTATACCCACATAGTAAACGGCTTTGATTAGATTTGATTATGTGTTCAAGCAATATGGTTTGATTTAAATAAAAATGTTTTTTATAAATACCTTTTTAATTAACACTGTTTAGTTGATATACCTACAAAGTATACGGCTTTGATTATGATTGATAATGTATTCAAAGAATATGGCTTTGATTTAAATATAAATGTTTTTTAGGAATACTTCCTTCCTTAACACTTTTAGTATGTATACTTAAAAGTTTAATTAATGTATTTGATTTAAATATTTATATTTTTTTGGAAATACGGCTTAAATCTTAAACACTTTTAAGGCTTTATGAAAAAATTGGCTTTGCTTAAAACGTTATCGCGGGAATACGGTTTCAAATAAGAAAAATTCGTATGCATTTTAGGAATATGGAATATTCATGTATATTTTAGGAATATGGCTTGATTTTAACACTTTTTCGTATACAAAGAACATATTTATAATGAAATATAACCATGATAAATGACGTAATGAATGATGTACCTTTATCCTTTTTTATTGTAATGAATGTGAATATTTTTGCTGATTTTTTATACTTTTTATATGTACATATATTTTCATGTTTTTTTTACCTATGTGTAGGTACTTTAGTATTGACATAGATTTTTACCTGTGAAGATGTGTTTGTTCAATTAGTTTTGATATCAACATTTGATGTTTTTGTTTTTTTCGCTTTCCTATTGTATTATGTAGGTATAATAAAAAAAAATTAATCACCGTAACTTGAACAAGAAAAAAAAAAACTTTTATTTACCCAAACTACATTTTCAAACATCACACGAACTTCGCGTCAATGTTTTTTCAAACCACTGCAACCGATATACCGCGTTGTTATATCACAAATTTAATGTGAAACTTTGACAGGCAATTTACAACACTAGCTTTATTGTGAATATCGTTAAAGTGCCGCAGTTAAAATAGAGTTTTACGGTTTTGAGGACGCGCCCGGCCTTTTATAGATTTGTATCATGATAAGTTGTTATTGTTTCGGTTGTAGGTCAAGAAAGTCTTGTAGGCAATGTAAGATATGATGAGCAACTGGCAATAGACGAAATGACACGAGGATAATATATAGGAATGTGGCTAAGTCAGTCGAGGCGCCCTTTGGTATTCGCTATCGAAACAGATCTATATTAAAAGCTAGGATGTCCAACCTTTTTAGGTTGTAAGCCATTGGTTGAGATAGCCTAATTTTCAATAGCGCTGGTATTAAAAAAAAGATTTGCTAGAAAACGCATTACAAAGTTAGCAAAAGAAACTAGGGGCGGACTTTTGTTCAATACCCAAAAACATATAAACGAGTTATCTACCAAAATGGTAAGAAACCGGAATTTATTTTAATGTTGTAGATATTTTTCGCTAAGTTATCTTATATTCGATAGCGGCAATATTTATATATACTAGCTGCATGCAACACATGATACCCAACTATCGATGGCTATAGTATGTGTTAGAAGAATTGAGCGGATCAAAAGTTATAACGGGGAGACGGACACACACACACACAGACACAGTAAATGTTCAACTCCGAATTCTGAGTAAATCCATTTATAGAACATATATGCTGCGAAGCCTCTAAATTAGTGTTTTTTGACTTCAAATTTGAAAAAAAACGTAAAAAATATAGACCTGGCATACAAATCTCACACATGATACCCAACTATCGATGGCTATAGTATGTATGATTGAAGAATTGAGCGGATCAAAAGTTATAAGGGGGAGACACACACACACACACACAGTAAATGTTCAACTCCAAATTCTGAGTAATTCCATTTAAAGAACATATATGCTGCGAAGCCTCTAAACTAGTGTTTTTTTACTTCAAATTTGAAAAAAAACCGTGAAAAATATAGACCTGGCATACAAATCTCGCGTAACTTGCCTCGATACTTTGCCGATATGTTAAGAGGGCGCCTGCTGCCAACATGCCTATTTTTTCAATTAAATAAATTCTCTTGAACAAATTGACAGTTGGACTAGAGATTGCACAGAGGTTGATTCGACTTAAGTTTATTAAATTTAAAGTTTGTAAAGTCATTGGACCAGATTTATAATAAAACGAGTGGGTTGTGGCCAACACTAAACTCTCCACACCACAAATATTGACAATGAAATATTTTATTCATTCTAAATTTTACTACCAAGAATATAAATTTTCTAACGATAGTATATTTTCATGTTAAGATAGACAAACTATTAATGCAGTATAGTGAAGAATTATAATGTTGTATGAAATATTTTAATAAAAGCAGATAAATTTTGTTTTAAAGGACGTTAGAGCATTTTGACAATTTTGACACGTAATATCATATGAAGAAATTTTTGTTATTTATGAAAAGCTAATCAGTTCGATGTTCAAGCTCTTTACATTATAACATGAAATCAAATTACTGAACTTTTCCATACATAAGAAATTTATCTTATTATATACATTTTTATTCATACTAAATTTTACTACCAGGAAAATAAATTTTCTATCGACAGTATATTTTTATGTTAAGATAGACAAACTATTATTGCAGTATGGTGTAGAATGCTTATGTTGTATGAAATATTTTAATAAAAGCAGATAAATTTTGTTTTAAAGGACGCGAAAGCATTTTCCAAATTTTGACAGGTGATATCATATGAAGAAATTTTTTGTTATTTATGGAAAGCTAATCAGTTCTATGTTCAAGCTCTTTACATTATAACATGAAATCAAATTACTGAACTTTTCCATACATAGAAATTTATCTAATTACATTTTTATTCATACTAAATGTTACTACCAGGAATATAAATTTTCTTCCGATAGTATATTTTTATGTTAAGATAGACAAACTATTAATGCAGTATAGTGAAGAATGCTTATGTTGTATGAAATATTTTAAAAAAAGCAGATAAATTTTGTTTTAAAGAACGCGAGAGCATTTTTCAAATTTTGACAGGTGATATCATATGAAGAATTTTTTTGTTATTTATGGAAAGCTAATCAGTTCTATGTTCAAGCTCTTTACATTATATCATGAAATCAAATTACTACACGTTTCCATACATAGAAATTTATCTAATTACATTTTTATTCATACTAAATGTTACTATCAGGAATATAAATTTTCTTCCGATAGTATATTTTTATGTTAAGATAAACAAACTATTAATGCAGTATAGTGAAGAATGCTTATGTTGTATGAAATATTTTAAAAAAAGCAGATAAATTTTGTTTTAAAGAACGCGAGAGCATTTTCAAAATTTTGACACGTGATATTATATGAAGATTTTTTTTGTTATTTATGGAAAACTAATCAGTTCTATGTTCAAGCTCTTTACATTATAACATGAAATCAAATTACTGAACTTTTCCATACATAGAAATTTATCTAATTACATTATTATTCATACTAAATGTTACTATCAGGAATATAAATTTTCTTCCGATAGTATATTTTTATGATAAGATAGACAAACTTTTAATGCAGTATGGTGTAGAATGCTTATGTTGTATGAAATATTTTAAAAAAAGCAGATAAATTTTGTTCTAAAGAACGCGAGAGCATTTTCCAAATTTTGACAGGTGATATCATATGAAGATTTTTTTTGTTATTTATGGAAAGCTAATCAGTTCTATGTTCAAGCTCTTTACATTATAACATGAAATCAAATTACTGAACTTTTCCATACATAGAAATTTATCTAATTACATTGTTATTCATACTAAATGTTACTACCAGGAATATAAATTTTCTTCCGATAGTATATTTTTATGTTAAGATAGACAAACTATTAATGCAGTATAGTGAAGAATGCTTATGTTGTATGAAATATTTTTAAAAAAGCAGATAAATTTTGTTTTAAAGAACGCGAGAGCATTTTTCAAATTTTGACAGGTGATATCATATGAAGAATTTTTTTGTTATTTATGGAAAGCTAATCAGTTCTATGTTCAAGCTCTTTACATTATATCATGAAATCAAATTACTACACGTTTCCATACATAGAAATTTATCTAATTACATTTTTATTCATACTAAATGTTACTATCAGGAATATAAATTTTCTTCCGATAGTATATTTTTATGTTAAGATAAACAAACTATTAATGCAGTATAGTGAAGAATGCTTATGTTGTATGAAATATTTTAAAAAAAGCAGATAAATTTTGTTTTAAAGAACGCGAGAGCATTTTCAAAATTTTGACACGTGATATTATATGAAGATTTTTTTTGTTATTTATGGAAAACTAATCAGTTCTATGTTCAAGCTCTTTACATTATAACATGAAATCAAATTACTGAACTTTTCCATACATAGAAATTTATCTAATTACATTTTTATTCATACTAAATGTTACTACCAGGAATATAAATTTTCTTCCGATAGTATATTTTTATGTTAAGATAAACAAAATATTAATGCAGTATAGTGAAGAATGCTTATGTTGTATGAAATATTTTAAAAAAAGCAGATAAATTTTGTTTTAAAGAACGCGAGAGCATTTTCAAAATTTTGACACGTGATATTATATGAAGATTTTTTTTGTTATTTATGGAAAGCTAATCAGTTCTATGTTCAAGCTCTTTACATTATAACATGAAATCAAATTACTGAACTTTTCCATACATAGAAATTTATCTAATTACATTATTATTCATACTAAATGTTACTATCAGGAATATAAATTTTCTTCCGATAGTATATTTTTATGATAAGATAGACAAACTTTTAATGCAGTATGGTGTAGAATGCTTATGTTGTATGAAATATTTTAAAAAAAGCAGATAAATTTTGTTCTAAAGAACGCGAGAGCATTTTCCAAATTTTGACAGGTGATATCATATGAAGATTTTTTTTGTTATTTATGGAAAGCTAATCAGTTCTATGTTCAAGCTCTTTACATTATAACATGAAATCAAATTACTGAACTTTTCCATACATAGAAATTTATCTAATTACATTTTTATTCATACTAAATGTTACTACCAGGAATATAAATTTTCTTCCGATAGTATATTTTTATGTTAAGATAAACAAAATATTAATGCAGTATAGTGAAGAATGCTTATGTTGTATGAAATATTTTAAAAAAAGCAGATAAATTTTGTTTTAAAGAACGCGAGAGCATTTTCAAAATTTTGACACGTGATATTATATGAAGATTTTTTTTGTTATTTATGGAAAGCTAATCAGTTCTATGTTCAAGCTCTTTACATTATAACATGAAATCAAATTACTGAACTTTTCCATACATAGAAATTTATCTAATTACATTATTATTCATACTAAATGTTACTATCAGGAATATAAATTTTCTTCCGATAGTATATTTTTATGTTAAGATAAACAAACTATTAATGCAGTATAGTGAAGAATGCTTATGTTGTATGAAATATTTTAAAAAAAGCAGATAAATTTTGTTCTAAAGAACGCGAGAGCATTTTCCAAATTTTGACAGGTGATATCATATGAAGATTTTTTTTGTTATTTATGGAAAGCTAATCAGTTCTATGTTCAAGCTCTTTACATTATAACATGAAATCAAATTATTAAACGTTTCCATACATAGAAATTTATCTAATTACATTTTTATTCATACTAAATGTTACTACCAGGAATATAAATTTTCTTCCGATAGTATATTTTTATGTTAAGATAGACAAACTATTAATGCAGTATAGTGAAGACTGCTTATGTTGTATGAAATATTTTAAAAAAAGCAGATAAATTTTGTTTCAAAGAGCGTTAGAGCATTTTGACAATGTTTACACGTGATATCATATGAAGAAATTATATGATATCTATGAAAAGCTAATCAGTTCTAAGTTCAAGCTATTAATATTCTTCTATCAATATGAAATCAATGAACTGATCATTGCCAAATATAAAAAAATTCTCTTGTTACATATAAGTTTCATACAAATATCCATTAAATAAAATATAATTTTTGAAACCGTTGAATATTTTTCTTTTAACATTGACCAACTTTGAATACAATTTTATGAAGATTCTTGGTGTTGTATAAATAGTTGAAACCAAATTAAAATATCTCTAATTTCCAGGTCGTGAGAGCATTTTTTCAGTTTTAATAGATGAAATCATAAAGAAACATTGGGAAAAAATGAACCGTTGTCTATGGAAAACTAATCAGCTCTAAGTTTATGGACTTAACACATGTGATATCAATATGAAGTCAATCGGACTTATAGTTTGGGCTGCAGAGAGGACACAAAAAAAAAACAACGTAAATGATGAATTCATAGAGAAGAAATCAAAAGTTGTCTATGGAAAACTAATCAGCTCTAGGTCTTTGCACTTTACACATATGATGTTAATATGAAGTCGATCAGACTTATAGTTTGGGCTGTAGAGAGGACACAAAAAAGATAAATGCTACGGCGTACGGCGTACGGCGTACGGCGTACGGCGTACAGCGTATACGCCATACACACAAACACATCACGACGAAACTCATAGTGTGCATTCTCTACATGATACCCATTGAGAAATTGATGTAAAAAAAATACGCTTAAATTTTGCGAAATCATGACTCTCCCCTATTCCATAGTGTGGAGAGTAATAATAATAAACTGTTTTTTCTAGTATATAATTTTTCTTCCGATAGTATATTTTTATGATAAGATAGACAAACTTTTAATGCAGTATGGTGTAGAATGCTTATGTTGTATGAAATATTTTAAAAAAAGCAGATAAATTTTGTTCTAAAGAACGCGAGAGCATTTTCCAAATTTTGACAGGTGATATCATATGAAGATTTTTTTTGTTATTTATGGAAAGCTAATCAGTTCTATGTTCAAGCTCTTTACATTATAACATGAAATCAAATTACTGAACTTTTCCATACATAGAAATTTATCTAATTACATTTTTATTCATACTAAATGTTACTACCAGGAATATAAATTTTCTTCCGATAGTATATTTTTATGTTAAGATAGACAAACTATTAATGCAGTATAGTGAAGAATGCTTATGTTGTATGAAATATTTTAAAAAAAGCAGATAAATTTTGTTTTAAAGAACGCGAGAGCATTTTTCAAATTTTGACAGGTGATATCATATGAAGAATTTTTTTGTTATTTATGGAAAGCTAATCAGTTCTATGTTCAAGCTCTTTACATTATATCATGAAATCAAATTACTACACGTTTCCATACATAGAAATTTATCTAATTACATTTTTATTCATACTAAATGTTACTATCAGGAATATAAATTTTCTTCCGATAGTATATTTTTATGTTAAGATAAACAAACTATTAATGCAGTATAGTGAAGAATGCTTATGTTGTATGAAATATTTTAAAAAAAGCAGATAAATTTTGTTTTAAAGAACGCGAGAGCATTTTCAAAATTTTGACACGTGATATTATATGAAGATTTTTTTTGTTATTTATGGAAAACTAATCAGTTCTATGTTCAAGCTCTTTACATTATAACATGAAATCAAATTACTGAACTTTTCCATATATAGAAATTTATCTAATTACATTATTATTCATACTAAATGTTACTATCAGGAATATAAATTTTCTTCCGATAGTATATTTTTATGATAAGATAGACAAACTTTTAATGCAGTATGGTGTAGAATGCTTATGTTGTATGAAATATTTTAAAAAAAGCAGATAAATTTTGTTCTAAAGAACGCAAGAGCATTTTCCAAATTTTGACAGGTGATATCATATGAAGATTTTTTTTGTTATTTATGGAAAGCTAATCAGTTCTATGTTCAAGCTCTTTACATTATAACATGAAATCAAATTACTGAACTTTTCCATACATAGAAATTTATCTAATTACATTTTTATTCATACTAAATGTTACTACCAGGAATATAAATTTTCTTCCGATAGTATATTTTTATGTTAAGATAGACAAACTATTAATGCAGTATAGTGAAGAATGCTTATGTTGTATGAAATATTTTAAAAAAAGCAGATAAATTTTGTTTTAAAGAACGCGAGAGCATTTTTCAAATTTTGACAGGTGATATCATATGAAGAATTTTTTTGTTATTTATGGAAAGCTAATCAGTTCTATGTTCAAGCTCTTTACATTATATCATGAAATCAAATTACTACACGTTTCCATACATAGAAATTTATCTAATTACATTTTTATTCATACTAAATGTTACTATCAGGAATATAAATTTTCTTCCGATAGTATATTTTTATGTTAAGATAAACAAACTATTAATGCAGTATAGTGAAGAATGCTTATGTTGTATGAAATATTTTAAAAAAAGCAGATAAATTTTGTTTTAAAGAACGCGAGAGCATTTTCAAAATTTTGACACGTGATATTATATGAAGATTTTTTTTGTTATTTATGGAAAGCTAATCAGTTCTATGTTCAAGCTCTTTACATTATAACATGAAATCAAATTACTGAACTTTTCCATACATAGAAATTTATCTAATTACATTATTATTCATACTAAATGTTACTATCAGGAATATAAATTTTCTTCCGATAGTATATTTTTATGTTAAGATAGACAAACTATTAATGCAGTATAGTGAAGAATGCTTATGTTGTATGAAATATTTTAAAAAAAGCAGATAAATTTTGTTTTAAAGAACGCGAGAGCATTTTTCAAATTTTGACAGGTGATATCATATGAAGAATTTTTTTGTTATTTATGGAAAGCTAATCAGTTCTATGTTCAAGCTCTTTACATTATATCATGAAATCAAATTACTACACGTTTCCATACATAGAAATTTATCTAATTACATTTTTATTCATACTAAATGTTACTATCAGGAATATAAATTTTCTTCCGATAGTATATTTTTATGTTAAGATAAACAAACTATTAATGCAGTTTAGTGAAGAATGCTTATGTTGTATGAAATATTTTAAAAAAAGCAGATAAATTTTGTTTTAAAGAACGCGAGAGCATTTTCAAAATTTTGACACGTGATATTATATGAAGATTTTTTTTGTTATTTATGGAAAACTAATCAGTTCTATGTTCAAGCTCTTTACATTATAACATGAAATCAAATTACTGAACTTTTCCATACATAGAAATTTATCTAATTACATTATTATTCATACTAAATGTTACTATCAGGAATATAAATTTTCTTCCGATAGTATATTTTTATGATAAGATAGACAAACTTTTAATGCAGTATGGTGTAGAATGCTTATGTTGTATGAAATATTTTAAAAAAAGCAGATAAATTTTGTTCTAAAGAACGCGAGAGCATTTTCCAAATTTTGACAGGTGATATCATATGAAGATTTTTTTTGTTATTTATGGAAAGCTAATCAGTTCTATGTTCAAGCTCTTTACATTATAACATGAAATCAAATTACTGAACTTTTCCATACATAGAAATTTATCTAATTACATTTTTATTCATACTAAATGTTACTACCAGGAATATAAATTTTCTTCCGATAGTATATTTTTATGTTAAGATAAACAAAATATTAATGCAGTATAGTGAAGAATGCTTATGTTGTATGAAATATTTTAAAAAAAGCAGATAAATTTTGTTTTAAAGAACGCGAGAGCATTTTCAAAATTTTGACACGTGATATTATATGAAGATTTTTTTTGTTATTTATGGAAAGCTAATCAGTTCTATGTTCAAGCTCTTTACATTATAACATGAAATCAAATTACTGAACTTTTCCATACATAGAAATTTATCTAATTACATTATTATTCATACTAAATGTTACTATCAGGAATATAAATTTTCTTCCGATAGTATATTTTTATGTTAAGATAAACAAACTATTAATGCAGTATAGTGAAGAATGCTTATGTTGTATGAAATATTTTAAAAAAAGCAGATAAATTTTGTTCTAAAGAACGCGAGAGCATTTTCCAAATTTTGACAGGTGATATCATATGAAGATTTTTTTTGTTATTTATGGAAAGCTAATCAGTTCTATGTTCAAGCTCTTTACATTATAACATGAAATCAAATTACTAAACGTTTCCATACATAGAAATTTATCTAATTACATTTTTATTCATACTAAATGTTACTATCAGGAATATAAATTTTCTTCCGATAGTATATTTTTATGTTAAGATAAACAAACTATTAATGCAGTATAGTGAAGAATGCTTATGTTGTATGAAATATTTTAAAAAAAGCAGATAAATTTTGTTTTAAAGAACGCGAGAGCATTTTCAAAATTTTGACACGTGATATTATATGAAGATTTTTTTTGTTATTTATGGAAAACTAATCAGTTCTATGTTCAAGCTCTTTACATTATAACATGAAATCAAATTACTGAACTTTTCCATACATAGAAATTTATCTAATTACATTATTATTCATACTAAATGTTACTATCAGGAATATAAATTTTCTTCCGATAGTATATTTTTATGATAAGATAGACAAACTTTTAATGCAGTATGGTGTAGAATGCTTATGTTGTATGAAATATTTTAAAAAAAGCAGATAAATTTTGTTCTAAAGAACGCGAGAGCATTTTCCAAATTTTGACAGGTGATATCATATGAAGATTTTTTTTGTTATTTATGGAAAGCTAATCAGTTCTATGTTCAAGCTCTTTACATTATAACATGAAATCAAATTACTGAACTTTTCCATACATAGAAATTTATCTAATTACATTTTTATTCATACTAAATGTTACTACCAGGAATATAAATTTTCTTCCGATAGTATATTTTTATGTTAAGATAAACAAAATATTAATGCAGTATAGTGAAGAATGCTTATGTTGTATGAAATATTTTAAAAAAAGCAGATAAATTTTGTTTTAAAGAACGCGAGAGCATTTTCAAAATTTTGACACGTGATATTATATGAAGATTTTTTTTGTTATTTATGGAAAGCTAATCAGTTCTATGTTCAAGCTCTTTACATTATAACATGAAATCAAATTACTGAACTTTTCCATACATAGAAATTTATCTAATTACATTATTATTCATACTAAATGTTACTATCAGGAATATAAATTTTCTTCCGATAGTATATTTTTATGTTAAGATAAACAAACTATTAATGCAGTATAGTGAAGAATGCTTATGTTGTATGAAATATTTTAAAAAAAGCAGATAAATTTTGTTCTAAAGAACGCGAGAGCATTTTCCAAATTTTGACAGGTGATATCATATGAAGATTTTTTTTGTTATTTATGGAAAGCTAATCAGTTCTATGTTCAAGCTCTTTACATTATAACATGAAATCAAATTACTAAACGTTTCCATACATAGAAATTTATCTAATTACATTTTTATTCATACTAAATGTTACTACCAGGAATATAAATTTTCTTCCGATAGTATATTTTTATGTTAAGATAGACAAACTATTAATGCAGTATAGTGAAGACTGCTTATGTTGTATGAAATATTTTAAAAAAAGCAGATAAATTTTGTTTCAAAGAGCGTTAGAGCATTTTGACAATGTTTACACGTGATATCATATGAAGAAATTATATGATATCTATGAAAAGCTAATCAGTTCTAAGTTCAAGCTATTAATATTCTTCTATCAATATGAAATCAATGAACTGATCATTGCCAAATATAAAAAAATTCTCTTGTTACATATAAGTTTCATACAAATATCCATTAAATAAAATATAATTTTTGAAACCGTTGAATATTTTTCTTTTAACATTGACCAACTTTGAATACAATTTTATGAAGATTCTTGGTGTTGTATAAATAGTTGAAACCAAATTAAAATATCTCTAATTTCCAGGTCGTGAGAGCATTTTTTCAGTTTTAATAGATGAAATCATAAAGAAACATTGGGAAAAAATGAACCGTTGTCTATGGAAAACTAATCAGCTCTAAGTTTATGGACTTAACACATGTGATATCAATATGAAGTCAATCGGACTTATAGTTTGGGCTGCAGAGAGGACACAAAAAAAAAACAACGTAAATGATGAATTCATAGAGAAGAAATCAAAAGTTGTCTATGGAAAACTAATCAGCTCTAGGTCTTTGCACTTTACACATATGATGTTAATATGAAGTCGATCAGACTTATAGTTTGGGCTGTAGAGAGGACACAAAAAAGATAAATGCTACGGCGTACGGCGTACGGCGTACGGCGTACGGCGTACGGCGTACAGCGTATACGCCATACACACAAACACATCACGACGAAACTCATAGTGTGCATTCTCTACATGATACCCATTGAGAAATTGATGTAAAAAAAATACGCTTAAATTTTGCGAAATCATGACTCTCCCCTATTCCATAGTGTGGAGAGTAAAAAACATCAAAATAATAAGTTATAGGTATGAATAATTGTTTAAGAGCCAAACATTTAAATTGTTTCCCAGTAGCTTTTCAGTGGTCTAACCGGCGAAATCAAAACCTTCGTGATTACCCATATCATGGATGTAATTATAATATGGAGTTCTATGACATCTTATGATATTATAAAGCTCCATATAATAATTATATCCATGATATGGGTAATCGTGGGGGTTTTGATTTCGCCGGTTGGACCAGACTCGCCCCCCCAGATATTTGTTTTACTTTATTATGTTCTGAAATTAGAATTTAAAGAACTGCGTTATACATACAAAAATGATAGTTTAAACCTAAACAACGATCATAAAATAGAAGGGAAGACGTAGGTATGATTACAGCAGTGTGACTGTATGAGTATTTTGGCCACAATAGCTTATACTACGCGGGTGTATTAATGTTACGCTTTCCCTCACTTCTGGCATTTGAAATCTCTTCAGGGGGGCAGGTCTGGTTCAACCGGCGAAATCAAAACTTTCACGATTACCCATATCATGGATATAATTATTATATGAAGTTCTATAATAAATTTAGATGTCATAGAACTCCATATGATAATTATATTTATGATATGGGTAATCACGGGGGTTTTGATTTCGCCGGTTGGACTAGACTTGCCCCCCTGATGTAGAACTATTTTCTCATGTGGAATGACTCGGAAGATTCGTAGGTTAGCTGGTATATCAGGGAGGCTTTTTTTTGAAAGGTACATCCTCACAAAATTGTCTCTTTATTGATCGTGCTCAGTTTTAATATTTTGTGTAAATGTTTATTAACTGTTAAAAACTATTTAATTATTCTTTTAAAGACATCCATAAAAATTATGAATCAACCTTATCTATTTTAATGTGTATTTGGCGCTTGTGTTTTATTATTTGAGAACGACTGTTTTAGATGAAAGACTTCTGATTTCCTGGAATAAATTGAACTGTAACACGATTGTACCTATCGCAATAAATATAACTACCACACCACATCACATCACATATTGTATTGTCACGAATGTGTCTGTTTGCCAAATGCTTTTTATGTTTCAAATTCATATTCAATTTATCTATGTTAAATATTATTTATGATATGACGTTTATGATTACATAACTATTGCCTAGACGATTGGTCACGCGAAAAGTAATTACTATAAATGAAAATTTGGTTGGTACCTTTCCGTTTTATTAAAGTCACCAGGAGGGCAAGTCTGGTCCAATCGGCGAAATCAAAACCCTCTCGATTACCACGGATATAATTATTATATGGAGTTCTATAATGTTTTTAGATGTCATAGAACTCCATATGATAATTATATCCATGATATCACGAGGATTTTGATTTCGCCGGTCGGATCAGACTTGCCTTCCAGGATGCACACATACTTTTTAGGGTAGGTTAGGTTTTTTATGCCTCCACTTGAACTAGGCCAAATTTGAGTCAAACCTAACATAGTGTAATCTAACCTAACTTAAATTGTAACTAAACCTCAATTAAAGTTTGTGAGGGTTCTAGTGACGTTCATGAAATGAAAGAGTACCTAACATAACTTAACCTAAATTGAAGTATGTGTGTACGCGGTAGTGGCGTTCATGAAATTAAATGAAAGAGCACCGAACCTAACTTAAATTGTAAATAAACCTCAATTAAAGTTTGTGTGGGTGCTAGTGGCAAGTAAAGTTCATGAAATGAAAGAGTACCTAACCTAACTTAACCTAAATTGAAGTATGTGTGTACGCGGTAGTGGCGTTCATGAAATGAAATGAAAGAGCACCGAACCTAACTTAAATTGTAAATAAACCTCAATTAAAGTTTGTGTGGGTGCTAGTGGTAAGTAACGTTCATGAAATGAAAGATCACCTAACCTGACTTAAATTGTAACTAAACCTCAATTAAAGTTTATGTGGGTGCTAGTGGCAAGTAACGTTCATGAAATGAAAGATCACCTAACCTGACTTAAATTGTAACTAAACCTCAATTAAAGTTTATGTGGGTGCTAGTGGCAAGTAACGTTCATGAAATGAAAGATCACCTAACCTGACTTAAATTGTAACTAAATCTCAATTAAAGTTTATGTGGGTGCTAGTGGCAAGTAACGTTCATTAAATGAAAGAGCACCTAACCTGACTTAAATTGTAACTAAACCTCAATTAAAGTTTGTGTGGGTGCTAGTGGCCTTCATGACATGAAAGAGGACCTACACTTAACACATTACCAAACTTATTTAAATGTAACTTAGCCTTAAATTTTCAAGGTATGATTTTGAAATTTGGGTAAACTTAAAATTCTTGCAGATTCTTAACATCCTTTTCTTTTCTTCATCCTTCTCCCGTATTTGTTTTGGATTCTGCTCTCCTTATATTTCTCCTCCATGGTCTCGCTATCGTTTCATCCAGTTGTGCCTTTCTCAACTCCTCTATTCCATTCCACTATGTGGCTCTACCTCTCCTGCCTTCCTGTATTCCCAGTGCAGTATGCACTGCATGTTCTTTATGCCTCATCACATGGCCATACCATCTCAATCTTGATTACTGGGATTCCCCCGAAGCTGCTTTTTGTTCGTGTACCCTCTTCACAGTCCAACATTCGGCGCTATAAATCATTCCTGGTCTTACAGCAGTCTTATTTACATTTTCTTTTGTTCTTGCAAATTTATATTAAACAAATAATATGTTTCGTTTATAAGTTAGTGTCTCCTTATAATAATATTTATTTATTTATTAATTAAGTTGCTTCTCGGGCAACTAACAGGTACTATGTCAAATATTAATTTAACACGCACCCAATCACAAGTTGCCACATTCTGGAGACTAACGATATTAATCGTCTCACAGATCCAGACTGAAAACACAATTGAAAACTGTGTCTCCATCGGGAATTGAACCCGGGACCTTTGGATCAGCAGTCAGGAACCCAACCAACTGAGCCACGAAGGCCGACAATATTGTATATCAATAGTGATGAGATAGACTCCCGGTCTTATTCTTGCATTTGCAGATGTGGTCTTGGTCTTGATCTTGCGTGCGTGATTTTGGTGATTTATATTCAGTTTTGGTCTTAGTATTGGAGTCTTGCAACTTTAATAAAAAAAAATGTTTTTTTTTCTGTTAAGATTCCGTAAATATAGGTACCTAATGAAATATGACAAAACACACAAATTTATAGTATGTACGAGTAGTTGATTGCTTACTTTTTAAATTTATTTTTACGTTAATGATTTTTTTTGAGACCGCAAGACTGGTCTTGGTATTGAGGTGACACACACGGTCATGGTCTTGTAAGTCTCGCAATGCAGTGACTGACCAAGATTTGCAAGATCAAAACTAAGACCGAGATATGATAGGCTAAAACCAAGACTTTTTTGCTCATCACTAGGTATATATAAATCTACCTCCATTAAAAACAAGCATATGTGACTTTAAAAAGATTGCGTGACTTAAACATACACATTTGACAAACGTCGACAAACATAAATAATAATAATAATATGAATTATGTTTTATTTGACCTAATTTATTTATCGTAGATTAATTATATCTTGAAAGACATATTGTTGTCTCATGTTTAAAATATACTAACATTAATCATACATTTTAACATGTGTATTAATTTACAAAATAATTGTTTATCACGAAACATGTTTTGAAAGAATCGGTGATACGTTTATGATAACAGAATAAATAAATGAATTTTCATATTATTTGAAATATGGCTTTAATACATAAATTAGAAAAATTGACATATTTGTTATTTACCTATGTCCTGCAGCATAATTATAAATCGCACACTTGTCTGTCACTAATACGCACGCGCACAAAATACACTGAACCGTGATTGGTTGAACTATATTTGCAATGGTTGCGAGTTTAATCATTTCTTAAGTTATTCATGTTTTTTTTTACAAAAAGTTTGGTAAAAATAGGTTAGTTAAGTTTGCCTGTAGATCTTAAAAAAGTTACAAAATTGGTGTGAATTGTAGGCAAATAATAAGTATTTTTAAAGCTCTCTGAATTGTCTCCTAACCACCAATCACAGTCAAATGCTTAACGCTAGTGACATAATAGTTGCAGATTTAAATGATGCTGTCATGCAGTTGGCAACCAGGCTGGTGTTGATGAAGTATAGCAAAATATTGAATTAAGTCATATAATAAGGGGACAACAATGAAACTTCAAAATAATACTCAAACTTGCACTGTTTTCCATTTTTTTAAATATACTTACTAAGAATGATGGAAGGGAAAATCACCTTCCGAAGTTTGAGAACAAATCTGACAGGAATGTAACAAGATAACAAAGTAGTGTAAGAAAAATATGACACGATCATATTAATGATAATTCAAGAGCGAAACGTACACAAACAGCTTTAACAACGGATGTGTATGATACGATGCACGAACGCAAATGAAACAAGGGCTACTTACAGTCAAATATTAATTTAATACCACACAATAACAAGTCACATTCATTCCGGAGTATTCTGATGTTTATTGTCTCTCAGATCCACACCAAATACACACTTAAAAACTGTTCCAAACCAAATACACACTTAAAAACTGTTCTTCGCAAGGAATCGATCAAAAGATATTTGACTCAAGTGTCAGATATCTGACTGAGTCACGGAGGTCAATAAATTTACAAGTATTCCTGAGTTTTATTAAAATTACACACAATTCTTATGTCTTTATTGCCTTTTATTTAAGAAAAACATACCTTTTATTGCCTTTTAGTTTTCAAACCGGATGATATTCAAACATCCATTTGTGCTAACTCAAAAATGACATTTTTTTCAAATAGTTTTTTCCGAAAACTCAACACGATCGGACAATAAATAACTCGCCAGCAAAACGAATGCCCTCAATTTTGACAGTTGTTGCAGTTTACCGCCAGATGCGGTCTTAAAACTAAATTTGCAACGATCGGATATCGCGTTCGTAAAATCACTCGTAAAAAAAACTGCTTCGAACGAAAAATATTTCGAATAAAGAATACAAAATAATAGTTGAACAGCGTCACCCGGCGGCCGCGCTCCGAAACCCGGCGTTCCTTTTATATTAATAAAAAAATAATACAAAACCCAGCGACAATTGAACGCGGAAAAAAAAACCATAGACAAAATAACCTTGCCAGTTGATGAAAATGGCCACTTAGATAATTAACGTTCGACGTATTCATAAAAACTAAAGGGAACGTTGGGGCAGATTTTCGCCTACAGCTACAACACCCACGTTTATACATAATGATTCCTATCGGAATAAAAGGTTTTTAGACTTTTCAATTCGCAGTCGGAATATTATTCGCTTTGAATGTTTTCATGTTTTCTGTCTTTATTTCATTTTGCGTCGAGTTTTGAATTTTGCTAGAGCGAGAGGGAAGAAGATTAATTGATGTTATTCAATGTTAAGTTGTAGAATGTATAACGATGAAGACTTAATGATATCTTTCATCTTGCTTTTATTCCTATCGTTCATTTCATGTCTATTGTATAATCACTCAATTAATGTACTTTTGTACAAGGGGCCATTTGTTTATATAATGGTGTAAAATTTCGCCTTCATTAGCAGAGAGAGATTAATTATTTGTAGTCTCAAAAACAAAAGTGATGCTTTTCAAATCATTAGGTTTATTTTTTGTACTTATCTCCTTAACGATTGCACCAAAAAGTTGGAACTAAAGACCATGTTTGTAAGTTATATTGAAAAAAAAAAAAAAAAACGCTTCTTTCACTTATTTATGTCTTTAGCTGTTTGCTGCTATCCATGACTCACATACCGGAAATTGCCACTAGGAACATCAGTTCTGAGACGGGTCCTTGGTCAAGACAGTTTCTGCTCTTGCAGTATTATAACTTAGAGCGGTTAGCGCGATTAGATATATTTCATTACATCTGATATTATAAATTTCAGATGGGTGATCGGTTAGCGTGCTGGGTTTGTAATTGAGTGGTCGTGAGATCGAATCCAGCCACGACCGATTTCGTTCGCCAATAGCAGAGCATTTATGCTTTTCTTAGGGATTAGATCTTTACGAGGACATATTCATTCTTAAAAAAAATGTATATAAATTAAAAGAGACCATTTTACAAAGTTTTGAAAGCACTGCCATGTTAGACGGCGTACCAATCACTATTATTATTTTGATATGAGATCGTTGTATGGCGAATACGTCCTGCCCCAGCATACTACACTACACTCGTCTATTATACCTGTTCCGATTGTACGATGTTGTAACTTTGTGAAGTTTTCATACAATACCTTTACAATTCTAGGTCATGTGTGGAAAATACGAACCTTTCTAGGAATATCCTAAGGATATGATCGTCAAGTATGGTATTACTACCAAGAATGCACTACAAAATCTATTTGAATAAAATTGTAATACAAGTATTTCTTTTAGTAAAGATTTGTGAAGCTAAGTATAATATCATATAACCTATTGTTATAGTTTTCATTGGTTTTTTTTTAGTTTATATTTCTATAGAAAAAGCTAACATCTGTATTCCATGATGTAGCCCCATCTCTGCGGACTGTCGAACGCTGGTACTTAGAATTCTAACGTGGACATAACAGTCTAAGTGACAAATCGTCCAAAATCCGCCTTCACTGAAGAAAACATCATTGTTGTGAGACAATTATTTCTCGAAGATCGTCATGAGACATTTTGAGAGATAGAGGCGTTATATGGCATCTCAGGTACAACCATCATTCAGAAGATATTGCATGTGGCTTTTAGTGTGAGAAAGTGCCGAATCCAACGTCGGTAAAATGATAAATGATAAGTTGGTTTATGTTCCAATAGTGTACTTACTGCAGCTTATAGTCTTAGAATGATTCTATACTTTTATTTTTTGGAAAATATCCTATCAAAATATAACTTATAGCTTTTATTGTAGGTACATATTGGAATATTAATTAATGCACAAAAAGAAAAATTAATATAATAGTTCACTTATAGCAATATTTTTAGTGTACATATAGGAATATTAATTAGTACACATATAGGAATATTAATAATCACACAAATAGGGATATTGAAAGCTTGAAAGCTTGATGATGCGTTTTTTGCATTTTATTTTGCGCTTTTAAATAATTTACAATTTGCGCATTGATCTGCTAATTCTTTTGAGGAAGTGTATAATGGTAATAATAATAATTGAGTGTTATTATTTGTAGTGCTTAATTGTTATTAATATCATTAGTAAATCGGCCAGCGCCGTAAATAAAAACAAGTACTACTAACAAGAATATAAATTTTGAAAAAATGTGTATGTAAATATATATGTTTGCATATGAATGTATATGTGTGTGTATGTATATGAATATGTACATTTTTATTTTTAATCTCTAAAATTAATTAAAGATTTATTTTTTTTATTGACGTTTTGTTCTTTTTTGTTTCGATGGATTGTAAATCCTTTCGCATGATGTAAAAGCGTGGTGAAAAATACATAAGTACCTACACACATTTAAATTGTCTGTCTTAAAACAGGAATTATTCCTAGTTAGATAGACATAGATAAAATGATGAAATGATGCCAACCAGGGAGCACCCATATTTTTTGTTTAATTATATTTTTTGTTTTTTATTATAGAAATACTGAGACTGTGTTTCTCGTACAAAAGAAAAAGTAGTGATATAGTTAAAATACTTTGATTTCATAAAATTGTGCAATACTTTTGGTTGTTATATTGAAATGTAATGCCGTCAAACGACAAAATTTTGAATAATTTTATGAAAACAAAGTATTTTAACTATACTTTTACCGATATTTTTGTTGAAACAACCCAGCCTGAGTGGTCACTGTGTATTGTATTGTTTTTGAAAATTTTCTTTTCTTATGTTAAATAAATGTAGGTATTATTATTATCATTAAAACGGAAAGGAAAAGAAATATTTTTTACTAAATTCGAAACATTCTTTTGCTATATTTGTTAAGGACCAGTATTGCTCAAAATTTCCTTAGATATATTTTGTATTTTCAACCTCCGTCTCTGATACAAACGAAATTTCGCAATAATACTTGACTATCGTCACATTGAGCCGATGCCAAGTTGAACTGAGGTTAATATCGGCGGTCAGAGTGTTCAGCAAATGCACCTATATATGAAAATTGTAAACATTACTAATGGCTATATGGTTGTATATGACATAACCTACTGTGGTGGCGTGAGATGTTTCTATAATATTGTCTACCATAGTCTTGCTAAATATGGTTATCAGAGTGTACAGGGGGATAACTTCAATATTGGTTGCCAGGTACGGTTATGGCCAAACTAATCTACACATGTGCCATATCGATATTGACAAGCTTTTTTGGTAAAACACATATATGTATGTGACCTTCCTACAAACATCACGTATCACAAGTCACATAGGTATACCGGAGATATAATGTACGCCCATCCAGTGCAGTACCTATGTGTATTATTTAGATAAAATCAAATTATTAGATTAATAATTTAACGTACCTCCATTCCTCTTTAGATAGAACGATCGTTTCGTCTTGTAAATGACTTAGGGAGTATTAGCGAAAGAGGATCGATGCTTTCGAAATGTGGTGCTGGAGGCGTATGTTGCGCATCCCATGGACGTCCAGAAGGACGAATGTGTCAATTCTGGACGAGCTAAAGATTGAGGATCGTCTCGACGATATGTTTCAGACGTATCCTTCAATTCTTTGGATACATTGCCAGAAGGTAACCGGACTTCCTCGAGAAGCTTGCTCTGATGGGAAGCGTGGAAAGACGGAGATCTCGTGGTCGCACACCGACCAGATGGAGCGATTTGATTAAGTCCACAATGGGGTCTTCGGTGACTGGTGCTCTGCGTTCAGCCCAAAACAGATTGGCATGGAGGCGGGCCATACGTGTGGAGACGGACTGCAACCGCTATCCTCAGTAATGAGGTAAAGGACGAATATATACAGGAGGTCGAAGCCGCCCAAGAAAAGGATGGAACGACCATGTGAACGATACTCTTAAAGACGATGCATGAATGTTGACGAGGCGATGAATGTGTCAAGATTGAAATATGTGGCGTTCGGTTCTTTCTGCTTACCTCGTGAAGAACATGGCGTGATGGAATGTATGAATGTATATAATATAATTCATGACTCACCAATGAATATAATTCATCTGTTGGGCAATGATTATGGTTATCTGACTGATGTATTCTTCGTATAAGGATACTTTATTGAAACATTTGCATGAACATTACCTTGCAAATGTTTGTCGGCCTTCGTGGCTCAGTTGGTTGGGTGTCTGACTGCTGATCCAAAGGAGACACAGTTTTTAATTTTATTTTCAATGTGAGACGATTAATATCGTAAGTCTCCAGAATGTGGCAACTTGTTATTGGGTGCGTGTTAAATAAATATTTGACATAGTAGGTACCTGTTAGTTGCCCGAGAAGCAATATTATTATTATTATTGTTATTACAGATTGATCTCGGTTATGGTCCGGTAATTTCCTTCACAACGGAGCGTACTCAAGTTGTGAGGCCATGTGTTTGTGTGTCTGTGTGGTTGTGTGTAGTTGTTTAAAGTGGTACCTGCAGAAATTTTCTGACTATTGTGCATGTATTGATAATTGTAGTTTTTTGTATGTTGGTGATTACGTATGGGGGTAACTTTAGTATGTCTATATTTTTTTGGAGAGTTTTTGGTATGATGCCTGTAGACGATAATATTATTGGGACTATTGTTACTTTTTCTTGTTTCCAATGTGATTTTATCTGTTCTGCTAAAGGTATTTATTTATCTATTTTATTATTATTATTATTATTTATTACTTCTCGGGCAACTAACAGGTAAGTACTATGTCAAATATTAATTTAACACGCACCCAATAACAAGTTGCCACATTCTGGAGACTTACGATATTAATCGTCTCACATATCCAGACTGAAAACGCAATTAAAAACTGTGTCTCCACCGGGAAATGAACCCGGGACCTTTAGATCAGCAGTCAGATACCCAACCAACTGATCCACGAAGGCCGACAATATTAAATAAATAGGTAACCTTAAATAATGTGTAATTTTCTGGTCTACATATTAATATGTATGTATACAATTTAAAGGGGAGGAAAGAAGATAGAAATTCAATTATGTTATTGATTTTTTTTCGTTTTATTATATTGGTATATGGATATTTTTTTTGCTTTAGTTTATTATAGTTTTCTTTTCTGTGATTTTTTCCATGTGTTTCTTATCTATGTATTTTTGTAAAGGGCAATATATGCCGAAAATAATTTAAAAAGTACATAAATAAATTATGATACAAAATAATGAAAAAATGTAAAACAAATGAAATATTTAAATTGGTTGAGAATAAGATTGAGGGCTGCTTTGCTGACCTATGGAGAGCTGCTTCATATTATTGTCCTAAATAGATAGGCATTATTTGCTGAAGTGATTTCCAACGTCGCGGTCGGGTAGACCTGGCACGATATTTTAATAAGAAGTAACATTTGATTTGCTTAGATTTTTTTGGAATAAAACAATATAAATTATATTTTTTTTTAGTGAGCAATGCGTATAAATAAAATGAGATACTTACCATTAGGAGGGGTTTCTTTGGATTAAAAAAAATATACATATGTGCAATTTATCTTGTATAAATTTATCTAAGTATAAAATAATCTTGGATTTCTATTATCTAAACGCTGTACTATCCCAATCACTAAGGTCAAAAGTTTTTTTCTATATATTTATAGCAGTTCATTATCAAAAAAAATAGTCTCAAACAACCAGAGTAAAGTAAATTTATTTCTTTTTTGCATTGTATAATATCAATAGTTTTAAATGACCAATCACAAGAACCTGTAAGCTCCTCCTACATAATTAATCTATAAATATAAGTAAAATTTGTCAAAATAGTCATAAGCTAGTTAATGCCCTAACAAGGCGAAATAGGCCTATCGCGCTCAATTAAATTAATGTAAAATCAAAAAGTCTTTACTTTTTATTATAGATATAAATACAAGGTGTTTCAAAAGAAAGTTTATATTTGTATTCAGAGCGTTATGTGCCTGAACTGCAAAACTTTTGTGACTTTAACCAAAGAACATGGTTCCAGCAGGACGGAGCAACGTCACACACGTCCAATACAACTCTCGTGAAATGTTCCCAGGCAAATTGATCTCCAGGAGAGGTGACATAAATTGGCCTCCACGCAGTCCTGATTTAACCCCTATGGACTTTTTGCTATGCTCAATCTTAAATCTAAAGTTTACGCCAGTTAACCTACTTCCCTGGCGCATTTAAAAGAAAATATCCATCACGAAATGGTAGCCATAACTGAGTCCACCTGCTGAGCCATCATAAGTAATTTTACTGTTGGATTAAATGAGTGCTGCGAACGTGAGGATCCACTTTGAACGATATTATTTTTAAGGGGGGGGGGACTGCTGCCAACGTACCTTTTTTTCAATTTGATATAGCATCATTATTTCTTATCAAATCGTTTTGAAAAAAATAATTTAGATAGTTTGGGTATTAATAAACAAAAATATACCTTAATTTTCTGATAATGTTGTGTATAAAATCTTGTAGAGAAATAATGGCATACCCCGATTTTCAACGTTTATCTTATATTTTTAATAAACTATAAGGCGTAGAGTAATATATTTTTACTCTCCACTACTATGGAATAGTGGAGAGTCATGATTTTGCAAAATTTAAGCGTATTTTTTTAAATTAAAGAAGACAAAAATATCTAGAAAAATATGATGTGACGTTGCAGTAATTCTTCAGGTTTAGTAAATAAACCTAAAAAACATTTATTTTCCATTCAGCGCCATTGCGTAATAAAATTTTTTTTGGTTTATTTACTTAACCTGGTGCATTAATGCAACGTCAAATCATATTATTCCAGGTATTTTGTTCTTCTTTAATTTATAAAAAAAAAAATATTGTTCTATACCTTATATTTTTTTAGATATTTAAGATAAATGTCTAAAATCGGGGTATGCTTATTATTTTCTTACAAGAATATATACAGAACATAATCAAAAAGTTGAGGTATATTTCTCTTTATTAATATCCAAAATCAAATTGAAAAAATAGGTACGTTGGCAGCAGTCGCCCTCTTAAGAAATAAATTCCCAAATTTTGTTAATAATTAATAAACATTTTTTCGATACACCGCGTATTTTTTTTTAATATGAACTAAATATAAACTTTATTTTGAGACACCCTGTATACTCAAAATAAACAATAAATTCGAGAGGATTCGTAGATTTAGGTGTGTGTATGGGAACCTATTAACAGGAGCGCAGAAGTGTGAAGAGGTGTAATATCTCAAGGAAATAAATATTGCGTATAGGGTATAGGTGAGGTGAGGCGATGTGATGTGAGGTCAGAGGCAGTAGTGTAGTGTGTAGGGTAGGCTAGGGTTGTGGGCACATGATTGATGGCTCCTAGAGGCACCATTCGCAGAACAAACGACACGGTGGTATCTGTACCATAGTACATTACCATTATTTCATATTACAACAGGAATAATATCTCCAGCCTAACTCAGTTTATATGTGTACCTATACTTACCTACGTTAGCACTGGTGATCATATTGTGTGTAGTGTCCGAAGGTCAGATTATGCCGAAACCGAAGCCAATAGTTTGACTTTATTTAGAAATTTTATATAACTAGTTGCACGTAACACATGAGATACAACTGTCGATGGAGATATTATGCAAAGTTAAACAATACGTACCAAAAAATAAATCCAAAAATCCAAATGATTGAATATTTTAAGATAAATTGTTTTCTATACACAAAACATGTATATCAAGGTAGGGTAGTGTGGAGGTCAGTCCTTTTTAATTGCTCCGAAAGCTTTAACAGCTTGATGGTATGTATGTATTTATGGAGATTAAGTATCAAACTATTGATTACCCGTAGATTATTATACTGCCATACAAACGATGTCGTCACTAGTCTTTGAAAAGTTTGAGATGTACTTCTATAATGTATGTAATTTTTATAGGAAACTAGTTGCATGTAACACATGAGATCCAACTGTCGATAGCGATAGTATGTATAGTTGAAGAATAAGTACCAAACTATAAACCCATAAATCCAAATTATTGAATATTTTAAGATATTTTGTTTTCTATACAACACATGTAGGTATGTATGTCAAGATATGACAGTATGGAGGTCAGTCCGCTTTTCCTACCCGGGATATGAAAACAGCATGATGTTTGGAGATTTTAGTATCAAACTATACATATTGTGTATAGGCGACTGCCATACAAATTGTATGAAGCAATGTCGTCACTAAATTAAATTTTTATTAAAATTGTTAGTAAAAAATTGAGATGTACTTCTAGAATATTGATATTTTTTTATAGAAAATTAAATATATCTAGTTGGGGTGTTTCGGCTTTTTTCGATATTTTTTAAAATAATGGACTGTCACAAAATGAACTGAATTAAACTAGGTTGATATTTCGTTTGTTATTTCTTTGGCATAAATATTATTTTCATTGTTTTTAGATAATGCTCTCGTATGTAACGAAAATAAAACTGGCTTATTCGGCATTTCGCGAATCTGAGGCAAAAAGTGTGGGTAAATATATCAAGAAACTAACATAGACACGAATCACAAGAATAAAATTATCATACATCGCCGTGAGTAGGACGAAGTATGCGAACAAAAGGGGTTATTTGTGCTGGAAATAAATGAGTTAGAATGAAGTAGGAAAAAGAAAGAATTCTGAAAAGGAGTTGGGCGGTTATACGTCACTCCCTTCAGACCCATAGTCTTGTGGTTAGTGAAGGCCAATTACGGACCAAAATACCTTTTATGTGAGGTCCCGTTAAATAGTATTTAAAAAATGGAATTGATATTATACTAATTATTTTTATATATACTTATTTTATAACTTTTTGGTTGAATAAAATGTTAGATTTATAATAATATATTTTGAGAGATGTCAATGTTTGCTGTTTATTCTTAATTTATGTATTAAAAATGATCAATTGAAATTTTCTTTAACAACATTTCTCATTAATAACTATTCTAAAAAGACACATTTTAATTTTAAATTTTCAGATACTTAATTAGGCCAATGTTGTGTGCTTCCTACTCTATGCAGTGTGGAAGACCACATCTCGAAATTTCTTTCGAGCGCGCGCCTAGCGACGGCAAGTACATTTGTTTATCGCTAGGCCGAGTTCATCGCCCGCAACGTCAAACAAGTGACAATACTCCTCAACTGGGTATGACACTTCAAATCAATAAGTCTAGAAAGTTCGAGGACATTGAACTTGCTACCCCCAGCGCAGCACTATTTAAGGGAGTCTACACCTCTACACGTCGTCACTTCATTTCCGTATTTCCGTCACTTCGATTCGTCACATCACGCCGCCGTTCTCGACCACGCCGTCTCGCCGACACTTCATCTCTCGACCACCGGTCATCTCTCGACCCCGCGAGCACGATGGTACTTCACCATGCGAAGATTCGGACACTTCGAACACACCCGCTAACTCGCTCGTTATACCTACTCATCGTGAGAAAGTTCCTTTGTAAGTTATTTCATCAATTGTAAATTTACCTTTAAGCAAACTATTAATTGTGATCAATATACTCATTGTTACTTTTGACCATTCTTTCTTCTTCTCTCTAAACCACTGTCCTTGTGTTCTTATTTCAAATAATATCCTCTTGGGATATAGTAAACTCTCTTTACTGGTAACCCCTCTGGTTACCACATATATTTATTAGTAACCACTCTGGTTACTAACTACTTTTGATTGGTAACCCCTTTGGTTACCAATCAGCTTTAGCAGTATTACAGTGAGACAGCAATATATTTATAAAATTGTATCTGCAATAAAATAAATGATATTAGGACACGAGGCACCGGCTTAGAATAGTGCTTCCATTCTTTTAAATCATTGTTTTCGAGTGTCCCGTAAGAGCCGGGTAATCGAAAATACAACAGGCAACAATAACATCTCACATAGTTCAGCAATGAGGTTCACCACCCACTCTGAATGTAGTGCCTTTTTTGGTGAAACAAGACTGATGTGTGGGTATACATAGATGTGTTGTTCTCCCTTTTATACAGCACACCCGCACACCTTTCGCTGGTTACCCCACATTGTGGGTTATGCCGTGATGGTATGAATGATTTCATAATTTTCTCGTTTGTAGTGAACATTGTTTCGATTTCCATCAATTTTTTAATGCATTTTCTGCTTTATCCAGAAATTTTACACAATTTGCGTTGCATTCAAATATCTTATTTATTTTGAATTTAAACTAAATTTATTATTTCATGACATTACTAATTGTGGTCCTTCGAGTCGGATGTCAATTCGGACTTCGTTGCCGTCGTGGCCCATCAAGTGCCCGTTATAGGAAACATTCTTTTTGTTAATTTTCTGAAATCGGCCGAATCCAATCATTCATTCGTGGTTTAAAAGATGATGAATTATTTATAATAATAGAAAAATGGCAAGTGAGACGTATGTGCATCAAAATAATTAAAAATGTGGATGTAAGATGACCGCAAGATAAAAAAGGAAGAAGAAAATAATTGAAGTTAAATTCACTGAGGAAGTTATGAAAATTAGCTATACGGTATCGAACGAGAGACACAAAAGTATGTTCATATTGTACATGGTAGGAAGAATCAAGAACAACAGAGTAGCCCTATTTGGCTTTTCAACACACCACACATATCACTAGTAACACTAAAAACTTCAAACAGGAATAAGTCCTATTACAGGAAAGCGCAAATTATACAAACATGGTTATATAAATTCAACAAGTAAAAAAAAGACTGGTCACAGGAAGGAGGAAATGGAAAACGGAAAACGGAAAAGGAAGGACAAGGGGTATGACGTATAAGAAGAAAGTCGCTCGGATATTGGAGATGTGCTATGTCATGTCAAATAGTGTGGTGTTGAATGAAATAAATAAATTAAAATGAAATCTGATTTATGACACAAAACAATGTCTCTTTTCCAAATGAGAAGAGTTTTACCATCAGCATCATACGGCGGATAGGTACATCCGTCGCAAGTATTATCTTATTTACGTTCAATTTGTACTAAGACGAGGTCAGTAACCGGAACAGAATATTGACGACAATAACATTGCAAGTGTTACTTTTATATGGAGGAACGTTCTAGAACCGGATTGGACATTGACCACCATCCTGAGAGTATAAAAGGCCATGTAGCGCTCGACACTTCATCGTAGTAACTGACATCGACCGTGAAGATTAACATTTCTTATTTGATTAATTTTTAGTAGCATATATTTTTATTTATTAATTTAAAAGTTTGTATTAAATTTTGATTTTTAAACATAAATGTATATAAGTAATCAAACGTTTCTATTCTTTCTCTCTCTCCGTTTGATCCTACACTGATTGTTTTAATTCTAGTTAAAAGATCTATTCTAGTTTAAAGAATGACACAGTCGTCTACTGATTTAACGATTTTATTTTTATTTATAATTAAGTAATCACTCCGGTGACCCTAAATAGTTAAATTAGTAACTCAGCTGAAATAATTTTCTTCTTTCCTTCTTCTTCAATGGCACTGCAGCCTAAATCGGGATTTGGCCTCCTCCAACTTTCGCCTCCAACCATTCCTGTCCTCAGCCACTGTTCTCCATCCGGTCACTTGGAAAAGCTGGTACGTATCTTTGGTTACTTCGTCTTCCCATCTCAGTCTTGGTCTTCCTATCCTCCTCTTTCCCCCCGGATGCCCCATCATCACCCTCTTGGGTGAGTTTGGCATTCTATGCACGTGTCCAGCCCATCTCAATCTCGAGAGCCTCATTTGGGTTGAGATACTAGGGTCCTGGTAAATGCTGTACAATTCATCATTGCGCCGAATGCGCCATTCATCGCCATCCCTCACGGTCCCACAGATTCGACGAAGCACTTTCCGCTCGAATGTGTCCAGGGACTCAGCTGCTTTTACTGACAGTGTCATTGCCTCGCATTCATACGCTAGTACCGTTCTGACAATTGTCTTGTACAGCGTCAATTTTGTTTTTTGAAATAATTTTAGCAGTCTGAAACTCGTTTACCAAACTGGTCACGATATATTGGTCGTAGACCAAATAAATGACTCGACAGACTAAAATCATCATCAGTGGCTCCGCAGCCTGTTGCGATCTTTGGTCTCCTCCAGTATTCCTCGCCATCTTTCTCCATCCTGGGAGACTATTGATTGGTATGAATACCATAAAATAAATGATTGTTTAAAAAATAACAAAATTGTATTCGCCCACCCCTAGTATCGGCTCGGCCCAATTTTACGTGAACAATCCTTTATATCGAAAAATAATTCCACTTTTTGACAAAATAAAATTGGTTTATATGTGAGGTTACTGCCCCTATACACGGAATGGATATAATGAGTGGATATAGTTGGTACCTACATATTATATAATATTATATTGAGCACACTTGTAAGCCTAATATTTTTACTTTCTTCCACATATACACGGTTCAAACTTTTTGTTTGAGTCTTGTGACGTTTGTACGATGAATTCTCTACGATGAAAAACTATACGATAAACGATCTTCGACAATGAGTCAAATCAATCGTCGGCGTCTTCTTTTGTCTCAATCGCACACATTCTCAATCCGGTGCGAGAGAGTGAGAGACATAGTCGTGTGGAACGAAGTCCTTGCCGAGTAATTCCAAAGCCTATATCCAGATCGTCACACTTATCACAAAAAACACCCTAAATAATTTTTGATAGTTGAACCATGAACAATGAACATGTACCTCCTGATAATACATGACTATATTAGTAAAAAAGAAGCGCGAACAACAGACGAACATGACATGTTTAAGACGACGCATGATTGTTGACGAGGTGATGTATGTGTGCCAAGATAGTAAAATATGGGGAACGATTCGCTCTGCCTACCCTGTGTGGGGCTTGGCGTGATGATATGTATGTATGTATATAGTAAAATGATCGCTACTCCCCCACCACCCGCTCTGCATATGATTCTTCACAAAACGCCAAGTGAGCGACAAAAAAAAATGCATAGAACGAAAAGTAGCTCATGGAGCACTCTGGATTGGCAATATCGGCACCATAGTGTAAAAAGAACAATCGACGAATGTGAATAGAAGATTCATACTCGTGAACTGTCATTGTAAATGACAGGACAATTGGAATTGATCAATTTTATAGTGTCGGCCTTCGTGGCTCAGTTGATCAAAAATCCAAACCTGGGGGCGAGTTTGGTCAACCGGCGGAATCAGTACCATCCATGTGAAACCATATCATGAATATTTTATGAAGTGTTCCAACTGTCGATTCGTTCAAAAGAATTTAATTCTCTTAATAAATCGACAAGACGTGTGTATGAAGGAACATTTTGGATGGTGTAGTGGACTTTTTGCATGCCAAAAACACCAACTTAGAGGCTTCGTAGCATACCTGTCTAATAATTCTTAACTGACACCCCATATCCATCTTCCCTCCCCTCCCTCAACCTCTATTTCCTTCCTTCCTTTAATGCTATGAATTTACTCTTAATAATGTTATGTGTTTCTTTCCGTTTGTTATTAATTTACCTAGGTACCAATATACTATCTATGGCCTCACGTTGATTTGGTTGGTTGGAAGAAATTGCCCTGTGGCAATAAACCCGCCATTGTACACAGTATTGTACATGAAGTTTAATAAATAAATAGAATATTTTGTGTGTTTTTGTGTGTCTGTGTGTCTCAATGCACAGAGCCAAAAAAAACTGAAAATATAGAAAATTATAAACCTGCAATATCTTAATGTTATATCTGAAGATGTTACAGAACACCAAATGATAATTATTTATTTTATTTTTATTTATTTTTGATCAGACTTACCCCTCCGATTCAAAAGTCCCGGATTTGATTCCTGGAGGAGACACAGTTTTTAATTGTGTTTTCAATCAGGATCTTTGAGACGAGTAATATCTTTAGTCTCTAGCATGTGGCAATTTTGTTTGCGAGTTAAATTAATATTTGACATAGTACCTGCTAGTCGCCCGAGAAGTAATATAAATAATAAAAAAAGAAATAAAATAAGATTTTCTATTGCATTCTGTCAAGCCTTGAATATTATTATTATTATTTTAATGTAGGCAATACGAACATTTAAGGTCGATTTGTGCCATTTGACGATGTGAGGATTTTATACAAATGAAAACAAAAAACAGTTTAAAAAAAGACAAACAACGCCTACAAAACTACCATGTTTTTCTCAATGTATTTTAATATTTCTTTGCAGACTATCGGGGAAGCAATTGCAAGAAGGTGTCGAATCTTTAGTGGAAACTGCACTTCGTTAATCTTTCCACAAAAAAGCCCTGAATAGGATTATAATCTAGATCATTTTATAATCAGTTCCTTTAACACAAACAATGGTAAATAAAACACGAAAAGCGGTTCGTTATTTACATATAGTAGAGTACGATATAATTTGTTCGACTGCGTCTCCCGAAGACGGAAGATCGGTTTTATTCAACTTGCATGAAAGAACAACTTGGCTGCTTTGTGAATTAATTTAGTATGAAACTCGAGCAATATTTCCGCGCATTTTCTCTTGTGGAATTTCTTGTCGTTGCTTTCTTTGATAGTGTTATCTCGAAGGTAAAATTTCCCGAGAAATTATTTAATGATCATCCCGGCTTGGATATTGGCAACGGTTTTTCAGTCGCTTTTCAGTTCATAAACTCACATATAGAGGAAAATTTTAGAAGAAAAAAAAACACAATAAAGAGAAAGAAAAAGAGTTAGGTAAACTTAAAAATTTACAGAGGTAATAGTGCGCTGAACGATCGTAGACAAGCTTGCGGATGTTTTCGAAATTAAACTGAAGGTTAAATTTACTGTAAAAATAAATCTTTAATCGTGCCGTTTTTGCTAGCATATAAAGAGGGCGTATAACGGTAAATCTAGTAACTGAAAACATGATTTTTTGCAAATATCGTAAGTGTAAAACCGCCTAATGAACTTGAATTTAGTAAAGGTAACTATCGCATGCATCCAAAAGGGGTTTATACACGATTTATCACTTTATACACTCTGTAAGTACATAAAAGATTTATTTTCGTGTCCTGTACCAAACATCCTAGCTTGTATGCATGTATTTATTTGCTTTATTAATATTGATGGTTTTTTGTTTTTATCCTAATTTGTTTTTTCTCTTTTGTCATTTTGTACACATATACGGAAGTTTTCCTTGTTTTTGTATACAAATATATATATATATATATATATATATATATATATATAGCTGTATATTTTTTTGTAAGACCGTATATTAGAAATTGGTGTTACAATATTGGTTTTGTAGTTGTTCATTAATTTTAAGATTTTAATATGTTTAATAAAAAAAAATGTATGAAACCTTGAATAAATAAAATAAAAAATAAAATAAAAATAAAATTCAAATTCTCTATAACATATATGTAGGTACATAGTTATATAGTAAATCAAATGTTGTAAAAGATATTTAAAATATTTATTTAATTTTTTTTAAAGGATTTTATGCTGAATTTTAAATATTATCTGACAACATTCACTAGAGAAATGTTGTAAATACTCATTGTATTATTTTTAGAAACACACTGTTTAACATATTTGAGAAATTAGATTTCAAATTGGGGTGTTAATGTTTATATGCCCCCTTAAGCAAAAATTCATAAATTATATTTATTTATAGTATGGGGCGTCATAGAGATTATACAATACAAAATTCAAACAATAACAGATCTGGATTACCTTGCAACTGGCTCAGATCATGATATCCCCCGCTGAAAACAGCCAATAACTTCATAAATTCATTGTAACACCATGGAGACATAAATTCATTTTAACACCAGGGCCAGATGGGACGAAGCCTCGGACCTGGTAAACCACTGTCTTCTCTGTATATAGATAAAACCGCCTGGATTAGATCAGCCGGATAAAGTATGGTCCGCTGCGTAAACAGAATTCGACCAAGACACGGCAGATGTGCTGATTTCTTCCACAAATATGGCTGGTTGGACTCCCCTAGATGCATCTGCGGTACGGAGATACAGACTATAATATGTAGACCATAATTTTGTATTCGAGTAAGGCCTCAGAGCGCACGCGGGAAACTTCAAGGACTTCGATTTACATCCTTTTCTTTAACTTCACTTGTTTGTCTATCTTTACTGGAATTTCGAAATTGATTTAAATGGGTGGTGGCAGAGCGGTAAGCGCGAGTTCAAAACCTGCCACGACTGATTTAGTTCAAATATAGCAAAAGTATGAGGACGTATATGTACTTGTTACAAGGACATTTTCATTCTTTAAAAAAAACGATTAGAGCTATGAAACTTTAAGAATTTGTGTAGCGACTCCATATATTTTGTGTAGCGACTTCATATATTTTAAACATTGCCTTTTACCTATGACAAACAAACTATCTTTCACGCATCAACATACATATCAACACATAATTATTTTTAGTTTATATTATATACTTACTTCTTTCTTCCAGCTTGAGTATTTTTTGATTTATTTCTACTTTTTCTTGAATTCTTATTTCTACTTTTTGCCTATATAACTTTAGCTCTTAAAATTAATAATTTGATGTTCAATTTATCTCTTAAATTTTCAATTTTTTGCATTAGTTTGTGCATTTTAATAATAATCAGAATAATTTAAAAATATGTTTTTTTAATGCTTGCTTGTTGCCTTTACTTTTGCTATGAAAATTGCAAATTTTTAGCAGGGGTAATATTTGACGTTCCTTTTTTCATCGTGTCTTGAATGTACCTACCCTCCCTACGATGATGAAAAAAAATAATAAATAAAATAAAGAAAAAAAATATGTTTAGGTACTACTACGTTCACAGTTCATGCAGCTCGGATGTGGAATCTATTGCCGGAGAGTATCAGAGATGCCACTAATTTAATAGCATTCAAAAAGCGTCTGAAGTCACACTTTCTATCCACATAAACACAAATTCACGTCTTTTTCCCTTTATCCCTCTTCCTTTCTCCTCTCCTATCCTCCATCCAATAAACATAGTGTATCTATCTGATGTATTTTTTATTATTCTTATTTTTGTTCTTATTTATACATATATTATTTTTTGTTTCTTATATTTATTTTGTATTTTTAATTTATGATTGTTTTATTTAATTTTTTTTTTTTTTTCTATTTCTCTATTTGTATTCTTCTATCCCTGTTACTGGTAGAGATTGCCTGCGGGCAATAAGTCCGCCACGTTGTATAAAGCAATAAAAGTCTTTTATTATTATTATTATTATTACTTTTTTATATAAGCTTAAACATGTATGTAGGCATTAAACTGTATATATCATTTTTATTATTATTATTATTATCTATTATGCTGTATGTTTTATAATAAAAATAAAAATAAAATAAAGAAGGCAATATAATAGTTGAGATATAAATATTTCAAATTGTATGAAATGAGGTAATTGTAAAAATAATAATCAATGTTTGAATATTACAATTTTGAAGAAAGATATAAGGTATAGGCTTCTGCACAATACAAAACCTGCTTGAAATTTTTATGTTATTTACGTTCAAGTATTTTCTATTAAAGTCTATATTATTAGATTGATTTTTTATTTACGTTAACATACAATTTTTTATTTACGTTAACATGCAATGACACACACGTGCACCTAAATCACATACTTATAATCACATAATCACATACTCACATAATTATAATTATAAGCTGCTTCAGAACAGGTTTTTAACCTAGTGAAGCAGTTTACGTTCCGCATCTAGTTCTTAAGTAGTTTTTTTGTAAAAAAAAAAGTATTGTTAAACTTTGATTTGTATAAAGTGTATATTATTTCTTATGTTACAAATAAAAAAAATAATCAAATACATATTATGTGAATTATTTTACAAAAATAATAATGATCAAATTTTTTATGGCGCCTTTTTGTGATTATACATACTCATTAGGTAGTGTAAACCTTTTACATAATATATTCTCCAAAGATACACAAACTCTGAATATTTTTTTACTGGAACCATTTACATTGTAAACATTCTTATTTTCAGAACGTCAGCGAATTTGATCTTATTTTATTTATACATAATTATATATATATAGTTTGGTAAAAAGTCTATACAAGAATTATTTTGGGCTTTGATAACACAAAGCCATCGCAACGAAACACATTCATTAAAAATTGCTGTAAAAATACATCGTCGTGGAGTGTTGACATTAAAAGGGTTAACTGAAAAACTGTGCCATAATAATGAGGATAAGTAGGGGTGTCACGCTGAGGTAACTGAAGTGTAAATGTAATTTTCTATGTACCATACAGTACAGTACAGGTGAGATGGGATGATACTAGGTACCTACTGTTAGTTACCTACGGTGGCTTCCCAAGCTAATTCTCTTGCCTCACGATACCTACCCACGGCCATTGAAGTGACTCTGCGAGCTAATTCCTTTAGTCTTCGTAAATTTAAGTATTTATTTATTTATCGTATGATACTAGTGAATCAAATGTTAGTCAAAATGAACAAAACACAGCACTGACAGCAGGCAAACACAAAACAGCACGATATATCAATCACACATTCACGTCGAGGGCTCCGAGCCAATCCACAAATGCTGGTGTCAATTCGCAAATGTCCGACTTAAGTATATAAGTATATAATCAGTCAATAAAACTCCGCAATGTTTGACTATGAAAAACATCTCTTTCAAGAATATTAGTCGTGTACTTACTTTTTAACGCTGCTGCCAGATTAATTAAGGGCTCATCAAAATATGAACATATCACTCCACTATTGAGAGACCTGCACTGGCTACGTGTTCCGGAGCATATTTTGTTCAAAGACTGTTGGATGGTGCATAAAGCGGTAAATGGAAAGGCACCATAATACATAACGGAGCTATGTATACCACAGCAGATGACAAACCGGAGGACAAGGCTTCGATCTGCAGCAACTGCCGCTGGACGTTTATCTGAGAAAAACCGGTGTCACTTCACTAAATTCGGTGAACGTGCTTTTGCTATAAGGGCACCGACTCAGTGGAACAATCTGCCACCAACCATCAGAGTAATTAATAGTGAATTTTGTTTTAAAAAAAATTTAAAAACTCATCTGTTTAAAAAAACTTATAGTGTTTAATTCCTAGTTGTAATTGTAAAGCGCCCTTGAGGTGGACACACAAAAACGGCGCTATATAAGTAAGCCAGTTTTATTATTATTTATTATTATCATTATTACTTCTTTAGAAGGATTTTCAACAAGAAAAACAAATTGTTAATTCATTTATACGTAAAATATTGGTCTGTACTTCTTTCAAAGGATTTTCAACGAGTAAAAAAAATTGTTCATTCATTATGTTCTTTTTTCTAATTTGTGTTTATTACTTATTGGGTTTTTAAATAAATGCACGTGGGTATGCTTGTTTTTTGGAATTATTGTTTCTTTTTTACTGTTGTTATTTTTCTTTTTCTTCTTAAACAACTGTTCTTGTGTAAAAGTACAATAGTATTTTTGTAATTTTTTTATATTAATTGAAATTTTATATACTTATGTATATGAAATATGTGTTGACTGCGACATTCATGTCTTTGTACTTGCCAAGTATTGTTGCTGTCGAATGCGGTTATAATATTTGGTAGGACCGCTGTTTTGTATTTAACTACCTATTGATTTATATTTATTTTTTGTACTTATATGTCTTCCGCTTTGCTATACTTTCATTTTATATCGTTATCTGATTTTATTAACAAAATAATTTTGTCTACATTTTAATAGGTATACTCACAGGCATACCTATTAAAATGTAGACAGGCTTTGCCTTGTGGGATTTTTTTGTGCGCGGTTTCTTTGTTTTGATATTATGTAAATGTGTATTGTATTTTAACCTTGTACCAAATGTTAAATAAATAAATAAAATAAACTTATGAACTGGGTGATAATAGTTTCCGCTCTTCATACATTAGGTAGGCACACAATCAAGATACTTTGTACTAATAACTAATTAACCACTACTTCAATAAACATCAGACAAAACAGACACATAGCTCACATTAAACAGTGACAATATACTTATGAACTGGGTGATGATAGTTTCCGCTCTACATACATTAGGTAGGCACACAATCAAGATACTTTGTACTAATAACTAATTAACCACTACTTCAATAAACATCAGACAAAACAGACACATAGCTCACATTAAACAGTGACAATATACTTATGAACTGGGTGATGATAGTTTCCGCTCTACATACATTATGTAGGCACACAATCAAGATACTTTGTACTAATAACTAATTAACCACTACTTCAATAAACATCAGACAAAACAGACACATAGCTCACATTAAACAGTGACAATATACTTATGAACTGGGTGATGATAGTTTCCGCTCTACATACATTAGGTAGGCACACAATCAAGATACTTTGTACTTATAACTAATTAACCACTACTTCAATAAACATCAGACAAAACAGACACATAGCTCACATTAAACAGTGACAATATACTTATGAACTGGGTGATGATAGTTTCCGCTCTACATACATTAGGTAGGCACACAATCAAGATACTTTGTACTAATAACTAATTAACCACTACTTCAATAAACATCAGACAAAACAGACACATAGCTCACATTAAACAGTGACAATATACTTATGAACTGGGTGATGATAGTTTCCGCTCTACATACATTAGGTAGGCACACAATCAAGATACTTTGTACTAATAACTAATTAACCACTACTTCAATAAACATCAGACAAAACAGACACATAGCTCACATTAAACAGTGACAATATACTTATGAACTGGGTGATGATAGTTTCCGCTCTACATACATTAGGTAGGCACACAATCAAGATACTTTGTACTAATAACTAATTAACCACTACTTCAATAAACATCAGACAAAACAGACACATAGCTCACATTAAACAGTGACAATATACTTATGAACTGGGTGATGATAGTTTCCGCTCTACATACATTAGGTAGGCACACAATCAAGATACTTTGTATAACTAATTAACCACTACTTCAATAAACATCAGACAAAACAGACACATAGTTCACATTAAACAGTGACAATATACTTATGAACTGAGTGATGATAGTTTCCGCTCTACATACATTAGGTAGGCACACAATCAAGATACTTTGTATTAATAACTAATTAACCACTACTTCAATAAACATCAGACAAAACAGACACATAGTTCACATTAAACAGTGACAATATACTTATGAACTGAGTGATGATAGTTTCCGCTCTACATACATTAGGTAGGCACACAATCAAGATACTTTGTACTAATAAATAATATTAACCACTACTTCAATAAACATCTAAACAGACACATAACTCACTTAAAAACAATCAGGTCGAAATGCCCGTCAGAGTATCTAATCGTCAGAGTATCAAGTCATCAAATCGATCCCCGACGAGATTTGATATTTGAAAACCATAGGGAATATATTTTATGTCAAATTTTTAACATCTCAATAGAGACAAAGTTGGAATATATATTTAATTATTTATTTTATAGAATACCCCAACAGACAATAAAAATTGATACAACTATACAACGATATTTTTTATATTGCTAATTGAAGTAGGTATTCTTAAATATATTACAAGGTGTTAATAATTTTGAATAAATTTTATCAATTTTGAATGGGAAATATTTTATCAATAGGATGGGAAAGGAGAGATGTAGAGGGGAGTGTGGGGAAGCATCGACCACTGGAAACTCATATTATTATTTATACCCCACGTGTCTCAATATATGAATAATACTTATTTAAATAATATTGAATTAAATTAAAGGGGCACAATTAAAAAGGTAAAGATGAGCACAACAAAACAGAGCATAGATTAAATATCCGACAAAATCAGAATTTTTTTAATATGTATAAAAATTCGAAGCAAACATTTCCAACTCCGGATCACTCAAACAATTTCTGTTATACCCAAACCCAAGTAGGTACATGAATTTAGCATATAGTTTGTTATACAAGATTCAATTATTATAGGAGAACTGGGAAATCAAGTCACCTACTGGGCTTACGACCTATTATTGGATGGTTGACGTGATCAATTTGTGATCGTGATTTTCCTATTAATCCAATTTTTGAAAGTTCTGTACACGTTAATCATGAAAATCTTTTCGTTTGAAAATAATCTGGAAAATCATCGCCATCGCCACCTATGTATTTAGAAATTGGTTTGTAAACAATGAAAGCAACAGTACTCATATATGAGGGGACAATGCTTTCTCACAGACGTCACCCCTGAACCGCGCCAGAATTATAACTTCAATTTTGGCTTGTTTACTTGCTTGTACCAATGTGTATATAAATCCAATATCAAATTTTTGCGATTATGCAGTAATAAAAGTATTAGATAAAGAAGGGGTGGTATATTAATGTCGTTAGGTGCGTTGTTTTTTTTTTATATGACTCGCATGCATCCCAGATCAAATCAAATTCAATTTCAATCAAAAAATATTTTTTTGATTAGGTATTTGGGTCTTACTGGACACCTGTTAAAAAATGATGTGTAGAAGCACTATACCTATTAGTTGAACAGGAGCCAGTTACTGCCAAACTAACGTAAAAGTATAAAGGATTTTTTTTCGGTGTTGGTTGGAATGCAGAAAACAACGATTGGATAGTACGAACCTTGAGTAACTTCTAGTAGTGTTGGCGCAGATGGCAGATACTTTCTAATAAAAATGTACCTATCCTCATCTTCCTGACATACCTAAACCTCTTCATACCTTCATCCATACCTGAACGTGGCAACAATAATTTCGCCTCTGTCCGCGCGCGAGTAGGCTACATTCTTCAGACTCGCAAATACGCGTCTCCATACACCACTCATGTTGTGCAAGCGCCGTGCGTAAATAAATATAAAACTTTCGCGGCATTCGCACGTATATTGCTTATATTACAGACAATTGGTGAATCATTTGTTGAACCAGTGACAGATAGAGGGAAGAACAACGCGACCGAGAAAAAGACGAAGACAGCTGGCTCAGTAAGTCCACTCCCTTCATACCTTCCATCTTGTCCAATCTGTTTCTTTTGCCGATATCGCACAAGTAGCTTTCGGAGAAAACATCCTTCAAAGTGTGGAAAATTGTGCTATTTCAACACTTTTCAATCCTAATCGGACCTAATCTTTATACAATGCCAAAAAGCCATTATATTATGACTGATGTCGGCCTCAGTTGGTTAGGTATCTGACTGCTGATCCAAAGGTCCCGGGTTCGATTCTCGGTGGAGACACAGTTTTTAATTGTGTTTTCAGTCTGGATCTGTGAGACCATTAATATCGTCTCCAGAATGTGGCAACTTGTTATTAGGTGCGTGTTAAATTAATATTTGACAAAGTACCTGTTAGTTGCCCGAGAAATAATGTAAAAAAAAAGTCTTGCAGTCACTGACTGTCGTTATATAGGCTGGTGTCTCAGCATCTAATAATACATATAGCATATATACCATCACGCTGTTTCCCTTTTTGGGTTAGGCAGAGAGAACCGAACTCTACTATGCTGCCATACATGTTTTGCCTTATTCACATCCATGTATAGCTTTATACATGCTCTTCTATTATTTTGACGTATGGTGTATTATTATCCTAAAATATATTACTGTAGTAAAATGTTCTATGTATTAAAAAAGATCTAAATCTTTTTATCCGTTTACGGTAGCTTAACCTAATTCTGAAAATGAAATCTAAATATCTTATGAAGGTTTTTACAAAATATTATCCGCACCAAACAAATCCTAAGTAATTGATCCGTATTCCACAGTCGAGGTTACCTTCGGGCAGCGGTTGTATGGGAGCATACCAGGAAAATGGTTTAAGAGGGGAGATTCAAATGGTAGAGGAGAGAAAAAAATCTCCAGACAAGTTTAGGTCAGCCGTGAGTGTCTCTAGTTTCATCAAAATAAGGTTTTATTGAACACACCCTTAACTTATACTTTTACTTCTGTACCACGAGCATGCTGACAAAATATTGAATTTTATCAAATAAAATCTCTGATTTAGTTTTACGAACATATTTTTTAATCAATGGGTGATTGACTTACTTAACCTTTGTAAAATTACATACAGAATAATTTACTTTAATTTCATTTTTAACATTCTGTTTTAGATTGTATAAAAGATACATACGTACATTTGTAACATTCTGTTTTAGATTTTACAAAAGATACATATACCTACCTTTGTTACGTCGATGCCAATTTTCATTCTCATTAAAACGTTACTATCTTGATAATGTTCAAAATGATTGAAATGGTAAAGGAAAAAACAATATTTAAATAATGCATGGGTTTTTCACGTGGTCCAATCAACAAAAAATGTAATATTTCATATTTTTACACAATTTTTTAAGGGGCAGGGTAAGGCAATGTAGGCAAGTGAAATGCAAACTTTGTTACCTATTGTATGAGAATGAACGTCCTTAAAGATTACAATCGTGTGCGCCCTAGTTAGTGTATTTAAACAAGCGTTACATAAAACACTACGGTTTATTTGATTTTACAAAAAAATTGAAAACATTGTGTAAAAACGTATCCAGCCAATGTTTAGATTTATAAAATACCTATCATTTAAAAAAACATTATTGTTTCTAAGCCTTGTAAGTTTTGAGTTATGGATATAAAATCTGAGAAAGATGGTATTATTAAAAAAAATATTATGAAAAAAGTATACAAGATGAAAGAAAGTGTATCGGGCCAATGTATAGACAAATAATGAGAGAATAATATATATTTTTATTGAAGACGTAACTTTTAAAAGTAAAGCGTAATGAACATCCAAAAATTACCTTGGAGCCTACCCCGTCACCTTAAAGACCGGATACCTGGTTCCAATTAATTATAATGCTTTACTTAAAAATTCGTCATAAAATATTAGGTAAGATATAAATATCCAAACAACATAGTTCAAGATATTTGTAATTTCACATTGATTGATCGGATTTTTACTAATATCGGTGTCCTCTCTGGAGCTCAATTCTCTATACACACCAATGGGTCATTACACTCGTAAACACCAATAGAGGATTTTTAGACTTCCGAAGCTCGACTCTCTATAAAAACCAACGGGTGCTTATGCTCGTAAACACTAGTATAGGATATTATCTTATGTTTCTGAAGTTTGACTATCTATTATAACAAACTGGTTTTTATGGTCATTGAAAGCAGTAAAATGTGTTTTTTAGGCTTCTGAAGCTAGATTCTTTATAAAAACTAACAGGTGTTTATGGTCCTCAAAACCAGTAAAAGGTGTTTTTAGGCTTCCGAAGCTCGACTCTATATAAACACCAACTAGTGTTTATGGTCGTCAACACCAGTAAAATATGATTTTTAGGCTTCTGAAGCTCGATTATCTACAGATACAAACGGGCGTTTTTAGTCGTTATTAGGTACCAGTAAAATATGTTTTTTAGGTTTCTGAAGATCGACTCTATATAAACACCAACGGGTGTTTATGGTCGTCAACACCAGTAAAAGGTGTTTTTTAGGCTTCTGAAGCTCGACTCTATATAAACACCAAAGGGTGTATATGGTCGCCAACACCAGTAAAAAGTATTTTTGTAGGCTTCTGAAGCTCGACTCTATCTAAAAACCAACGGGAGTTTATGGTCGTCAACACTAGTTAAAGGTGATTTTTAGGCTTCAGAGGTTCGAATCTAATAAACAACAAGGGGTTTTTGTGGTCGTAAAGGATGATTATTAAGATTTCAGATCGCGTTTCTTTCGAGCTAGCCGCGGAGTGAAACACCAGTTTTTAGACAGTCGGACTTCTTCTCTGTGTCGGTTGTGGTAAACCACAACGAAAAGTATGGTAAAGTGGATATTTTGTTGATATGCTCACTATATCCACTTCCTTTCTTATCCCCTAGTATCTGATCCTATCTCATTCAACCTGAATCTTAGTAGGCTCTATCTCACGCAATATTACGTTGTGTAATTGGATACCTCTTATTGTACCTACAATACCAAGGTAGATTTTCCCAACACCTACACTCCACACAGGATCATATCAACAATTTTAGGCGCCCCTCTGCGTATTCATCGCAGGGTTGTTAGTAAAAAAACATATCCATTTCTATTAATTGGCGATTATCTATTCGGTAAAACTCTATTTTGCAGATTAAAATTCTAGTCGGTAAAACTCCATTTTATACGAATAAGGATATATTTTTGATTCTAAATGCAATATATAATTTAAAATCGATAACAATTTAAATTATGATGAATTAATTTTGTTGTTGTATTGATAATCAGTCAACTTAAAGATAGGTAGGTATATTTATCGTCTCACAGATCCAGACTGATAAGACAATTAAAAACTGTTTCTCCAACAGGAATCGAATATGGGTATTTTCACTCAGTAGTAAGATATCCAACCAACTGAAACTCGAAGGTCGACAATAAGCCTAAAATAATGGTATTAATATTATGCATATAAAATAATTCCCTATTTCATTGTAATGTAGGTATTCAACATCATTTTTATTTGTATTTTCATAATAAATATAAAATTAAAATTTACATATTATAACATATTTAATAACATTTTAAAATCACTGTAACTCGGCCCACATATTTGGCAATATTGTAAATATAAGAAGTAATGTTGGATAAGTGTTAACAAAATTAGTTTCATTCATACCTTCATAATGTCGATACCCCTTGCCGAAAACGTTCGGTCGTAGTTAAACAAATCTTTATAAAAAATATTACGTCCTATTTTGTTTGTTTTTTTCTTTATTTCGTTATTATTTTCGATTCTTTTAATAACATTGAGTCCCCGGATTTTTCGCGCCTAGTGCGAGTACAACATTTGACTTTATGGTGGATAAGGCCCTGTCAATACCCTCCGATAAAATATTACAGATTCTCAAATGAAATTCAAACAGGGTTATAATTTTAGGCGAAATTATTTTAATTGGAATGTTTTAAAACTGTCCAAATAAAACTAAACTATGGATGTAATTGGTGCTTTGAGATATTGAGATAATTTTGGACAATATTTGACGTCGTAACGTCGTGGCACGATGGTTATTTGTTTGACCTTTTTATCGGGGTCATAGGTCCAATTCCCAGTAGAGAAGAATTTTTTTCGAAATATTTAGATTTTTTTGAAATACCTATAATTTTTAAAATACATAACTTACATTTTTTTATATTATTCTGATAACTATTATGACTTAGCCTTTTACCTGATTCCGGCTTGACGTTGACTTATGGGACACTCTGTTTATAATATTTAAAAAAAATATATATATTGTAAATTATTATTAATAAATGAAAAAAAATGTTTCACGCAAGAGTCAATTAAAATGTTGAATATCAAAAGTGTTTAGATGTAACTTTGCCCGACTCTTTATTAATGGTAATCTATGATGTTAGAAAATTGAACGTGTGAAGATAAATAATCATTATTAGGAACATATAAAGGCATTATATTTAACAAACACAAGCAGGAAAAGTATAAAATATGAGATATGTTAGCGCTGCAGGTGCACATTAATTCACTTTGGTATACCGCAGTTTCCGGTGGAAAATATAGATGGCGCTAGGTGTTTATATTCTTGGCTGTGAATGATAAAACTCTAATGATAAAAATATTATTATTATTTATCATCGTTTCATATCAAAAATGAGTCATGTGACAAAATTCTTCAAAAGTTCTGATAAAAATATATTGTGTGTAAATATTATCAAATAAAGTATTTTTATGACAAATATTCAATGTTATTTATTAAAAACAAAAAAAAACTTATTATGTAACTTGCATTATACAATAATTATAAGATTTTTTCAATTTTCTCCTAATTTTCCTGCTGTCACATGACCCGTTTTTAATATGCAACGACGTTATGATCGTGATGGATATTAATTTTTTGTATGTAAAAAAATACGTTGTGGATAAAAGAGTTATTATGTCATATTATTATGTTAAGAATCAAAATATATTCTTTATTTTAAAAATATCAAAAGCAAATCAAAAGTTATGGTGTTTGAAAAGAGTGAAAGCAGAACAGTGTGCCAAATAAAAGTAGAGAACGAATGACTCTAGCAAGTCGACGAATATGTCTATCTGGGAAGCATATTTCAACGGAATGGACGGATTGATAAGGAGATCGAAAGATGAGTTGTGGCAGGAAACAGAGTGAATGGAGCACTAAGACCAGTTATGAATGATCGCAACATATCAAAGGAAGCTAATGTTGCCATTCATAATGCTATCTAAGTGCCAACCTTGACGTATGCAAGCGAAACCTGGACATGGCAGAAGTCGCACGAAAACAGAATAAATGAGATCGCTAAGAAGAATCTGTCATAGGACGATGGACAGGAAAAAATGTAAGATAAAGAAAGATGTCATCAATAGAATGAAAGTGAACACATTGAGATGGTTTGGCCACATGGGGAGAACGAATGAGGATCGCCTGACGAAGAAAATATACATTGCGGACAGGAATGGAATGAGAGGTCGGGGCCGCCCAAGAAAGGGATGGCACGTCCATGTGAACGATATTTTGAAAGAAGGAAATGTCAGAAGCATGAATAACAGACGAACATGTATAAGACGATGTATGAATGTCGACGAGGCGATGAATGTGTGTCAAGATAGAAATAAGTGGCGTTCAGTTTTCTCTGCCTACACCGCGAGGGACATCGCGTGATGGTATGTATGCATGTATGTATATGTACATTATAATTCTATGGTATATGTATTTTAAAAATAATATTTGTTCGACCGTTTCACATTGAATTAAAAAAAAATGATTCGTAGAATTATTAACTATATGAATTTACACCTTAATAATTTTGTAGTTTTATAATATTGTAAACGATTTCAAAGTTATTATATTTAATGAGCTTAGTGAAAACATGATCTTATTTATTGTATAATGGGTTCAATTCTGAAAACACACTAAACTTTTGATGACATTATTTAATGTGATTTTTTTGTTATTCTGAAAATTGAAAAAAAATAAATAATAAGATTAAAATATTAAGATTAAAATGAAAAAAAGAACATCACTAGTGTATTATAAAATGTACATATTTTTTTAAAGTTACAGTTCTGGTGAACACATTTTTGTTATTAATTAAATAAATTTTGATTAAACTGATGTTTTCAACTTAACTAAAATATTCCAAACTGCTGTGAAAATAACAAGTACGCTTCCAATTAGGTGTGAACTAAAATAAGGCAAGTTTTGACAGTTGATTCGATTAAAATGTGGTTATATATATATTTAGGAAATTCAACTAATTCATGACTTACTTGGAGAAAGAACGCTCCTAAATAGGAACGTTCTTATTTCAGCGTTATAGAATACCCTCGACGCTGTCCAAAGGCGTGGTATTCGTCTGATTGATGATACATCACTGACTGATGGATTGCAATCACTAAAACACAGACGCAAAGTCGGTATTTTAAGTTTATTCTATAGATACTACCACGGGAATTGCTCAGAAGAACTTGCATCTTTGGTCCCTCCTCCACCCACTCGCAACATATACGATCTAGTCGCTTCTCGAACTCCTTTATTAATACAGCAGCCCGACTGTGGAATGATCTTCCGAATTCTATGTTTCCACCTTCGTAGAACCCGGGTCTTTTTAAAATCCGAATTAATAAACTCTTTTCTAGATTACAAACCCCTCCCAACGCTACGTAGTGAGCTTCTTCGGAATAGTAAAATGGACCCAATTCCTAATAGCTGGTGTCCCCTACGTAGACATGTTAAAAAATATCAAAATGGACTAAGTGGAATAGGAACACACCTATTTTAGTCGGAACGTTCTTAAAAAGTTATAGAATTGGACTTGTATCGGAATAACAAACTGGAGGAGAGCGGCGAAGGACAGGGACGGTTGGAGAAGGATTCTGGAGGAGGCCAGGGCCCACACAGGGCTCTAGTGCCAGTGATGATGATTAATGTACTTGTTAGTTACCCAATTAGCTTTACAAAATAAAATTAAATAAATTTATTTTTGAGTCGTTCCGTCAAATATTTTTTTTTTAAATAATGTCTGTAGACTTACAACTATCGAGTTATTAAAATGCATGGTAAAATATTGAACAGGTTTTTTTTCTTCCTTTGAAAATCATTATTTGACAAAAGCTACGTACCAGGATTGTATATAACCATAGAAGGTTTACAATAGACAACAAGTAAAACCATATCAAAATATCCCAGCAGAATATTTACTCAAAGCTTCCGTGTTTACTGAATTGATTTTCATCACACTTCCTTCCAGTTCTGCTCGCCTGATAGTTTCATTCTGTGCCAAACCCATCGTGTATATATTACAGAGGCTTCCTTTTTATTAGAAACTAAAAAAAAATAGTACAAATCTTTGAGAAACTTCATAGGTATTCATGGGAATGAAAAATGCCATTTTTGTGGCTGTTGCAAGCGATTAGACATTTTCAGTGTGATTTTAGCACCTCCTAACATCAGACGAAAAGTACACTGCAGCGTAGAACTGGACAAAATCCAACACCAACCCTTGCACTGCCTCCACAACTGTGAGACTACCCAACCCAGGCTGAAATCCTGCAAAGTATACAAAGGCATACCAAGCCACTAATTAATAGTAATTACATCTCCAGAGGAAGCCAGGCTCATCTTGTGGAAAGAGAAATCATCCAAAGATTTTATCGAACCACACGAGTGCCTCTCGCACTCGTGTGGTTCGATAAAATCGTGTGAACCACACGATTGGCGTACCTGGAAATCACTTAATCACAATAATTTAAAGATATGGGGGATCTTAACGGATGATGATTACCTCTCTTGTGAATGCGCCGATGCCGCAGACTACAGGCTATCTGTAAACACTTACCACTTATAAAAATGTGTCTCCACCGGGAATTGAACCCGGGACCTTTAGCTAAGCAGTAAGACATCTTACACCAATTGAGCCACGAAGGGCGACCTGTCGCTGGACATCCCACATTTTGGGATTTGCCTTGACGGTGTGAGTGAGTGAGGAGATCTGACCTAATTTTTCAATGAGTCTAATAATATGACCGGCCTCGTAGATTGTCCAACATATCATTCAATGCCAAAGCAATCATACACGAAGCCAAATACGGTAAATTCCAAAGCCAGTTGCTGTTAGTTTGAACAGACGCACTTCATGTTGATATTAGATTGTACTCACAATAGGCGTGATGACAGTATGAAAAAATCATTGAAATTATAATTTTATAAGATAAAATAGGTTATATAGATTGGAAAAAATATATTTATTTTCATTTTAAAAGAGCGAATAATATTAATATTATTAAAATAAAAATACAAAATATGTAAGTCCGCCATTTTATGAGAAACACCAATCAGAGTGAATCAATAATTATGACGTCACAGTTTCAATACAATATATGAAATTACTTTGCATCGAACAAAGACTTTTGCTCGTCAGAATTTAGAAACGTAAAAACTTACATATAAGCGTATTATTATTATTCTATGCATATAAGTACTTTATTTATCTATAATTTAAATACAACTTACATCTCGAAAATCGATAAAATATGTTCCTTCTTCTCGCTACATTATGTGTTCATAAACTAAAAGCATACCTACGCGGTACTGTGGTAGACATGACAGTTGTAAAGCTGCGTTGCACCGCTCAATTGCGTCGATTCTGTTCACTGCGACGGGTGTGTTAACTCACTCCTTCGAAATGTATTGGCTCACGGCGCAGTGAGTCGTGAGTGCTAGACAGGGAGAATGCGAACAGTGTTAGGGTATTGAGTTATTGAGTTGCCTGCTTTTTAACCGACAAACTATTACTTTTAAAAGTAGAATCGGGATTTTTAACCGACATACTATTACTTTTAAAAGTAGAATCGGGAAAGTTGTGATATTTTTAAACATGTAGGTACATGAAATATAATGAATTCAATAATAATCTTTGCTTATATAAAATACAATACCTGCATATTATACTTTTATTATTATTTATTAACTAGCTTAATGACCCGGCGCAGTGAATAGGCGTGATGAGAGTAAGAAAAAATCATTGACATTATGATTTTAAAAAATAAAATAGGTTATTGAGGTTTAAAAAAATGTATTTATTTTCATTTTAAAAGAGTGAATAATATTAATATTATTAAAATAAAAATACAAAATATTATAGACTGCCATTTTATGAGAAACGCCAATCAGAACGAATCAGAGCGCATGACGTCACGATATTCTAGGTTCACGTCCAGTTTTGCCGATTTGCGGCACTTGTGCCGATTTCGGGAAATTCAGACTTGCGTCGGCACTTAATCGGGAAACGCTTTAATTCGGCACTTTTTGGGATTAGAATGTATAAAAAAAAATTTATATTTTTGTTTATACTAGATGTATTAATTTTGTATTTTTTACGTCTAAATAAAAGTTACTATTATTATTAGTAGTAGTAAACATACAAAGTAAATATAAGTTATTTCATTTAAATAAATATCATTCTATTATTTCACTGGTGCTTACATAGTTTAAGCTATTTCTTTTTGTTTGTATCTTTGTTACTAGCCCCGTCACTAGGCATGGCCTGTGCTAAGGTAAGCTAATAGTTTTATGTTATTGTCTATTACGTTGTTTATTTAGTAAGTATGTATGTAGGTATGTCGGTTAAAAAGCAAGCAACTCAATAACTCAATACCCTAACACTGTTCGCATTCTCCCGGTCTAGCACTCATGACTCACTGCGCCGTGAGCCAATACATTTCGAAGGAGTAAGTTAACACACCCGGCGCAGTGAACTGGGTCCATGCAATTGAGCGTCGTAACGCAGTGGTGTTACACAGGCCTAATGCCTAATTCGCGGGAAACTTAAGATGGCCTATTTTGACGTTTGGACATTCATGAAGTTCTTTATATGCTTATTGCCTAATTAATGGTAAATATTTAGTAAATTAATTATAGTATTGAGAGCTAAATGTGGGGGAACAAATACTGTACTTCATTGTAAACGCATACTTAGTAAAATACACTTTCTGTGTCTCGCATTGCCAAATTTAACTACTTGTTTCTCGTTTATATTCGCGTGGGACGAAAACAAATACCTCAGTAGGTGTTTTTTTCGACGTGTTTGTACATTTAGGGACCGCACAACACTTATGCACTTTTGAATTTATTTTAAATACAGAAATCGTCTTAGAATACATATAGTACATATAGTAGTGATATGCGGTCTACGAAACCGTGACGTCACCGTCAGCTCCGACGGACGCCATTACACTGCAAGCGTTTTTTGACGTAAATGTCAAATTGGATTTTGAAATGGCAATTTTTGCTACTAAACCTTTATTTTATGTTGAAATGTGTATATATTTGAAAACAGTGGATGCGTAAAAACATCGTGAGATAGTTTCTCAAAATTAGTCATCATGCCTATTGTATGGCAGAAGTGGACAACTATCTTTTCTGTAAACAACTTAAAATTTATCGATACATAATATACTTTTACTCTCCACACTATGGAATAATCATTTCACATTTTTTAATCGTATTTTTTTTTACATCAATTTCTCAACAGGTATCATGTAGAGAGTGCACGCTATGAGTTTCGTCGTGGCTTGTTTATATGTTAGGCGTACGGCGTTCGCCGGATTATCCTTTTTATGTCCTCTCTACAGCCCAAACTGAAAGTCAGATCGACTTCATATTCACATCATATGTGTAAAGTGCATAGACCTAGAGCTGTAGCCTTACTCTTGAAACTCGAATCCGATCCTTATTTCAAATTTTCATTTAGAACTTACCTATCTGTCGCCTGCGTACATTCAAATTATCGATTATTACTATTAAAACATACCTACCTACCGCATTCATTCTACGTTACAAAGGTAGGTTCTTAGCGAATGGGAGCGTATTGGGATCGGATTTGTAGTGGAGAGTAAGGCCGCTGATTAGTTTTCTATAGATATCTGTTAATTTCTTCTGTATGATTTCATCTGTCCAAATGCTCTCACGGTCTTAGAAATCAAGGTATTTTAATACTGTTTGAAATTTTGATACAACAAAAATGCATTCAAGGATTGTCAAAATATAATGAAAAAAATCTATGGTTGTCTAAAAAATCTAAATCTATGGCACGGTGTGGAAAAAAGAGGTTTTTTTATACTGTTTGAAATTGTGATATAACAAAAATACACTCATCAAAAATTCATTCAAGGATTGTCAAAATTTAAAGAAAAAATCTATGGTCCGCCATATCAATGTGTAATAAATTTCATATTTGTATGAAAAATGTATATAACAGAAGTAAAATAGCTTTTGTATCGGAAAATTGGGTGATCAACTTCATATTGATATTGTATGTGTCTCTATAGACAAGTGTATTTTTAAATCTCCACTTCTATCTTCCTCAAGGGGTAGGCAGTGAGAACCGAACACCGAATTCTTCTATCTTGACACAGACATACATCGCCTCATCAACATTGATACACTGTCTCATACATGCTCATCTTGCTAGTAATGCAATTTTTTCACGTAGAAAATACCTATATACTATGAGTTTCGTGACAATGTTTTTGTGTGTATGGTGTATTATGAAAACTTTTGTCCTCTGGGAATCTTATATTTGTTTAAGAATCTAATAGAAATGTACTTCATCAAAATGCATTAAGAGATTGTCAACATTTCAAGAAGAAAAAATGATCGCTTATTATGATGTGGAGAGTTTAGTGTTGGCCACAATACACTCGTTTTATAATTAATCTTGATAATTTGCATTTATAAAGGTTAAAATGCTATTGATAAAGGTTCCTACATGGCGCTAGAGAAAATAAGAGGATAATATATATACATATTATTTATTTAACTTTTTGTACATAATATAAACTTATATTTTGTACAAATATAATGCACACTGGCGGGCTTATTGCTATTAGACAATTTTTTCTAACTGACCAGATAACAGAGTGACAGAATTATACATGTACATAAACAAAAAATGAAAGCTACAAAAGAACAAAGAAAATATATATAACACCAAGATAAATAAAAAAAAACATCACAGCAAAAAAAAAAGGATTGCAAAGGAACAAGAGGAGGAAATCGAGATCAGGTGTTAAGGGATAAATATTACTTAGCAAAAGGAAGGAAGGAAAAGGAGAGGGATCAGGTATTTTCGGAGAGATATCCCTGCTTTAGTCTTCTCTTGAAAATAGAAAACGAAATTGACGAAGTTATATCAGGACTCAAATTATTCTTGCTGAACGTACTTCAAAGGAAGAGCTTAAAAAATCAGTGTTGTGAATGGGGATAGGTAATGTAGTACGTTCAGCAGATCGAAGCGATAGGCCGTGATTAGATAAATAGGTGAATTTGGTTTTAAGGTACTGCGGTGAATTAGGATTAAAGAGCGTTTTATATAGAAGTAACGAAATATGTATATTTCGCCGTTGTCGTATCTTAGGCCAATGGAGAAGATTACGGTATGTTTCCGGCTAAGCCCAATTTTAGGTTTAACTATGTTGTCCTAGGTTAAATTGGTTAATCCTACGCGTGTCATGATATACTTGTTAAACCAACCTATTAAAACCAAAATTTTGGTAATAATAGATTTTAAAGGATTTGATACTCAGTTTATAATAAATTAACACACGCGTTTTCACTACCACATTTTATTACAATTTACAGTAATTATTTTAACAGAGAGAAGTACAATTAATATCAAAGAACCACAACGTGAGAGCACTATCGTTTATACATCCAAACAGCAAAAAAGCCCCTAACAAACCCCGACCTACCTTTATATTCAATCCCGAATATTCCCGAATCATCATTCGTATGATCTCGTAACTTGTTATACAATATGCCTAATACCAGGCGCAACATCAATATATTACAGTACCTATGTATAAAACAATCAGAAATATAAACATTGGAAGAAAACAATCAGAACTAAACTTAACGTTTATATATGTTTAAATGTTTCATACACTTTACTTTGTATATTTTGATATATTTTTTTTGTGTTAATAAGTGCTTTTCCAGTTGATGTGATTTGTAGTTTGTTTCATGAAAAAAAAAATAAATATTTTTTTTTTTTATTATTATTATTATTACTATTATTATGTTTTAAATCTAAACTATCTGACTTAATCTACTAGATATTTATGGTCAATCTGTTTCTTAAGTGAAATATTTTTTTTTTTTTATTTCTTTTTTATTAAAGGGTGCAGCATTTAGATATATTGTTTAAAATGTTTTCATCATTCAGAACATATATTTGTTTCGGAAGAAAACTGTAAAATAAACAAAAAAATAAATTGGCTGCCTTAAAACGGGAATTATTCCTAGTTAGGTAGACAAAGGTAAAAAGTGGAACACACCCTATATACCTACCACAAAAATGGTTTAATTCATGTATTATATACTTATTCATATATATATTATTATTTTTTCTTTGTATACATTCAATATTGTTCCAATGTAATATGTTTTTAAAAAGTAAATAAACAATTATTATTATTAATTGCGAATCGTGTAAGCGAGTATCTATATATAAAAATGGATGTACGTATACTTATTTGTTTGTTTGTATTACTCCTAAACCGACCGTCCGATTGCGATGAAACCTTGGGAATTCGTTCAGCGCATACTGGAGAAGGTTTTTGCATAATAATTTATTTAATTATTCGATATCTAACAAAAAAAATCGTAAAAAAAAGTTTGGTATAGGAACGAAACATTGTGGGTTTGTTTAGTGCGCACACAAGAAGGTCGAAAAATTAAAATTTATTTTTTTATTTAATATGTCACACAAGAATTTACGAAAAAAATTATTTATTTGGAATTGTAATTGGATTTTAGGGATTCATTTAGCACATAACAGATAATGTATTTGAAGTTTAATTTATTTATTTGATATCTCGTATAAGACGAGTGGGTTGTAGCCAACACTTAACTCTCCACACCATACTAATTGTTAATTTTTTCTTCTTGAAAGGTTGACAATCTCTAAATGCATTTTTAAAAAGTACATCTATTAGATTCTTAAACAAATATACGATTTACAGAGGACAAAAGGTTTCGCAATACACCATACACACAAAAACATTGTCACGAAACTCACAAATAGCAAACTGCCTTTCCTAAATAGGAAAATGGCGTGATTGTATTGTGTAATAGGAATATTTTGAAAAGTGGTTCGAGCACCGAAATTGAGGTATGCCTGAAAAGTTATTTGAAGCGTGTTATGACATATTATAAGTATCATATAAATATATGTATACATATGTATATCGCCTATCAACCTATATAATATCCTGTAGGTATAGATTAAATACAAACACATCTTATATTGCGACTAGTTAAAAGCCTGTTGTAACCGAGCATGTCTCGTATTTATATTTTGAAAAAAAAATCAAAACAATTTTTTTTTTTTTTTTATTTTATTTGTAACATAAGAAATAATATACAAGGTACACATCAAAGTTAACAATACAATATTTTTACAAAAAAAGATCCTAAAGAACTAGAAGCGGAATGTAAACTGCTTCACTAGGTTAAAAACCTGTTCTGAAGCAGCTTATAATTATATAGGTATATTGTTTAGGTGTGCGTGTGTGTCATTGTATGTTAACGTAGAGTTGTTTATTTATCACTGTCTTGTCTGTTTCTTTTACCCACTTCTTTAATCCACATTTAAAGCTGTTTATATTTGCAGTTTTCTTCAATTCAATTGGAAGCAAATTGAAAATTTTTACTCCAAGGAAATGAAAATTTCTTTGTCCATAAGTCGACTTGGTTCTCGGTATCTGTATATTTGCTTGTCTAGTCTGTCTAGTCTGACGTGTAGTTTGGGTCGATTGGAAGTCGTTAAGGTGTGAATAGATATAAGTGCAAATCATGATCATCAGCCTGTATTTGCCCACTGCAGGATATAGGCTTCCTTTCTCCTTCTCCACTCCTCCCGTTCCTGTGCGACTCCCATCCACTGTGGTCCTACAAATCTTTTAATGTCGTCCATCCATCTGTTAGGTGGTCGCCCTTGTAGTCTCTTGTCGCCTCTCGGTCTCCACCAGTCTTTTCGTCCATCTACTGTCGGTCATTCTTGATACTTGTCCTGCCCATCTCCACTTCTGCATGGCTATTCTCTCAACCACATCGGACAGTTAATAAACAATAAGTTAGCAAGCTATATGACATTTTTAAATTTAATTAATTAAAAAAATAAACTATCTCTCACAGCATTGAGGTGGACACACAAAAATGACGCTATATTTTTTTATTTTTTTAATTTTATTTACATAATTAAACTGCACACACACAACATTAGGTAAAAAATTACAATGAGTAGACTTAATATATAATTCTTAAACTATCCCTACCTAGTGTCAATTACTTGTGGCAAATCAATTCATATAATTAATAACATACTGGGATTAACATACGAAAATTATTGGATATCTCATATTTATATTGTATAATTCTTCCGTACGTGTGTATGTCACTGAACTCCTCCCAAACGCCTTAACTAATTTTGATGAAATTTTTTGTGTGTGTCTGAATGAATCCCTAAATGGTTTAGATTTACAATTTGAATCAAAATTGTAATAAGATATGTAAAAATATACGCCTGGTACTATATAAACAGTATGACTGAGATGTAAAATAGAATGAACTGGATTTTCATTATTTTATAATTACACTTTTATTATATAGTTTTTGTTTTTTCTTCTTCTTTTTGAATTTTTTATTTCTTTTTGAATTGTCCCTTTTTATTGTAAAAAGTTGATATTTTGGTATATACATATATTTTTTTCTTCTATTTTTTTTTTTTTTTTTTTTTTTTTTTTTTTTTTTTTTTTTTTTTTTTTTTTTTAATATTTGAATTATCATAAAACATTTGTTCTTTATAATGTAAAACACATTTAAGTCGTATACTGTTATCAATAAATAAATAAATATTGGATAAATCAAAAATGGATTGTGTTTGATAAGTGTGGCAGCACTCCCAACCTTATCCTCTCCCAAATAAATGTCTACCAACATGAGTAGTCAGCTGTAATACAATCGTCTACAACTCGTCGTCGTGACATCACTGACAGTTGATGTAGTAAAATAGTTTCGATACATTTCGTGTTGATCAACTAAAAACTACACGCCGTGCGCCCCGGTGTGTATTTCACCAATATTTTGTGTTGTGATACAAGAGGTAAATTGAGTGCCTTTCGTGAAGACCTTCCAGACGAAGAAAGAAATTCGCCACCAGGTAGGTGCAATATTCCCTTCTCTCTTTATCCAACAGATTGCAAAACTCCAGTAGGTACAGACAGACGTGTGAAGATGAAGAAAAGGATAACAGACTAAATAACTTATTATTAATTTTTGTTTAATTATAAGTTATTTATTACACCCTTGTGATCTTGCATCACTAAATGGCGCATTGTAAAACATAAAACGAGTTTGGGAGTTATCGCTTTTATACATTTTCGAATTTTGGACCTATATTTATAATGCATATTATAATATAATACATAGAGATATTGAGGTAAAATATAATATTATCTAATAAGAGTTTCTAATATTCTATTCTCCGCGTTTGTGGTTTCCTCTCAAAAGATTAATCGCGTGAAAGATTTTTGAGAATAATAATAACACAGAGTGGAAGAGATTTTCATCTTTTTATGTGACAAAGTTTCTCTGGGAGATTTTTAAATTATTATCATCAAACTTTAACTTTCGCACCAGCCAACCGTAATTGTATATTACAGGTAACTTTTTTTTGTTTTTTTTTGCAATTTCAAAATTTATTTCAGCAATCGATTTGTCAACGTTACAAAATGACAGTTGTCGTAAATTTTTATAAATTGAGTTTAATGGTGTTTTGAAGGTGTCTTGAAAATATGTTGGTAGTATAGGTAGTATATATGGTGTCGGGATTTGGTTTATTTAATTATGTATTTAAAATATCAAAAGGTTGCGATTTAATGTTGCGTGTTCAAATTACCTCCCAACAACATACACCAACTATATAAGATATTTGTAATTTAATAATCAGTTAATTAATTGAAATAGTAATGATGGGTTTCATATTAAAAGAATACTTACTTGAATTACATTTATTATTGATTCACAGATATAAATAAACTTAATAAATTTGCCGAAGTCCGCGATCTTTGGGTCGATATGAATATAAGTAAATAATGGACACAGTTCATCAGTCGTCGACTGGCGCACAGACTGGCGCGCAAAAGGCGGGCAGGATCTATTGCCGTGGCTTCCCGACTGTCAGGGTTTGCGCGTGCGCGTTGCAGCTGCGCAGAGATAAGTAGGTACCTCTGTGGTCGTTATACAGCGGCGCCACAGTAGTTTACATACGTAGGTACCTATATTAAAAATAAAAATGAGTTAAAATACAAATATAAATACATAATACATCGCGCGAGAATGAATGTGAATCATTTCGAAATTGAGACAAATCTAGTTGAATCAAATACATCTTCAAATATAAAAATCTCGTGTCATGATGTTCGTGCATGCTTATTTTATTTTATTTTATTTAATATTGTTTCTCCGGCAATTAACAGGTACTTTGTCAAATAATTATATAACACGCACTCAATAACAAGTAGCCACATTCTGGGGACTTACGATATTAATCGTCTCACAGATCTAGACTGAAAACACAATTAAAAACTGTTTCTCCACCGGGAATCGAACCCGGGACCCTTGGATCAGCAGTCAGATACCCAACCAACTGAGCCACGAAGGCTCAGTTTGATTTTGATTCAAGGTTGATTCATCTCAATCATCATTTTTTTTCTAATTTTTGTAAAAAAAATATTTAGTTATCTTCGAAAACACCCAATTTCAATGAAATTTTCTTAATTTGTATGGTTAGTTCTGGACTGAAAGATTTCGGACCCGATAAAAGATTAAAAAAAAAACATTTTTCAATGACATTTTTTTAGGATTATATTCAGATTTCTCATTCAAAAATAAACATAAGACTTCCCTACACCCTCCCAAAAGTTTTTATAGGAAAAAAGGGTCTTGATTCCTTTTTAAGTTCTGTAATATTTCAATAGATGGCGGTGTGGACAAAGCTATTGAAATTGTATTACGCATCTAGGAAACGAAAATTAAAGTAAAATACATAAAATGAGGTCTATATAAAATGCAATATACATAGAAGGTGGTCTATGGCAGAACAATACATAAAATTAATGAGGTCTATAAAAACGCGATCTATTACAGAACAACGTTTGCCCGTCTGTCTGATATAAAATGTAATGCAAACATGTCACTGATTACCTCAAAAAAAAAAATATGAACATATCAAATCGAATATTTTTATTATTGCATATGCGCAAACATTGGATTTTTTTCCCTGTCGGGAGTCAAAGATATTTTTTGACAGATTTTTAATTATCTCAATAGAGACGAAGTTGGAATATTTATTGTAGGAGAACCGGGAAATCAAGGCACTTCAGGGCTTACGACCTGTCATCGGCTGGTTTACGTGATCACTTTATGCGCTTGCGCAACGTTCACCAATTATGCCTATTTAATGAGATCCCTATCAATTCAATTTTGAAAGTTCTATATATTGTAATACTGAAATTATTTTCGCTTGAAAATAAGGAATTTTTACTACAGCCATCTATGGGTGAAATTATGAACAACAATCTTATTATTTTTTATTTATTTTGTTGTAACGCCATCTATTGAGAGAATTGGTTTTTTGTAAATAATGAAAGCTACAATTCTTATATTTTTTTTTTTTTTTTTTTTATTTATTAATTTCCATAATACAATATAAAATAAAATATAAAATATTGTTCATGAAATATATAAATGGAATTTATTACCTCACTAGGCAAAGCCTGTTCTGAGGTAATACTAGGCAATAAGTAAGCATAAATTTCAGCTACGTGAATTCTTAACATCTAAGGCACAAAAAAATATAAAAAATACAAATAATAAAGTACAAAAGTACACATTTTAAGTCATAAAAAAATATAAAAAAGTACATATAAAATACAATTGTAGGTATATGAAAAAAATTATTAGGTGTCTTTGTGTTTTCGTTAATGTGAGGATGTGTTTGCATGTGTGGATATGTGTAAAAGGGTGTATGAAAAAGATTTTGATTGTAAATTATATTAAAATTATCTTAGGACAAACTGAGGTGACAATGCATTTTTTCGCCTAGAAGTCACCCCTGAATTGCGCCAGACTTATAAGGTCATTTTTGTCTTATTTACCTACTTGTACCAATGTGTAAGTAATCGAATATTTTTATTATTGCATATGCGCAAATATTGGATTTTTTTCCCTGTCGGGAGTCAAAGATATTTTTTGACAGATTTTTAATTATCTCATAATTAAAAATCTGTCGCAAGCGCATAAAGTGATCACGTAAATCAGCCGATGACAGGTCGTAAGCCCTGTAGGTGCCTTGATTTCCCGGTTCTCCTACAATAAATATTCCAACTTCGTCTCTATTGAGATAATTAAAAATCTTAAAAATTAAAAAAAATTGGAAATATAGGCAGTTAAACTCATAAATTTATCATAAAAAATTTTTTTCTTAATAAAAAATGTTTGAGAAACCCTGAAATTTAAAAAAAAAAAACTAATTTGAGATTATATATTTGTCTATGTTTATAGCTAATTTCAGCGTTCTAGCTTTTATGGTTTCTGAGATACATGGAAAAATAAACCAAAATTTCAAAATATGATAACCCCTGACTGGAACAAAAATTCACGATTCTGAGTATAAAAGTTTTGTAGGCCTATAATTGTCTATATATTATGAAAATTTGGGCTCTGTAAATTGAGCGGATCAAAAGTTATAAGGGGGGGGGACACACACACACAGATACACACACACAAAACTCACATAAAATGTTCTACTCCGAATTCTGAGTAAATCCATGTATGGGAACATATATGCTGCAAGGCCTCTAGTTGGTGTTATTAGCATGCAAAAAGTCCACTACGCCGTACAAAATTTTCCTTCGTACACGCATCTTGACTTAATAATGTCGATTCATTCAGAGAATTGAATTCTCATGAACGAATCGACAGTTGGAATATAATACTTTTGAACACGCACCTTTGCAATATAAATCATTCTAAATAAAACTAGTTGCATGTAACACATGAGATCCAACTGTCGATAGCGATAGTATGTATAGTTGAAGAATATGTACCAAACTATAAACCCATAAATACAAATTATTGAATATTTTCAGATATTTGTTTTTTATACAACATATATTATGTAGGTATGAATGTCAAGATAGGATAGTATGGAGGAAGTTCCTTTTTTCCTACCCAGAATATGAAAATAGCATGATGGTTTGAATGTATGTTTGGAGATGAAGTATCAAACTATTAAGTCTTCTTACATATTGTGTATAGGCGACTGCCATACAAAAAGTATGAAGCGATGTCGTCACTAAATTCAATTTTTAAAAAAATTGTTAAAAAAAATTGAGATCTTCTGCTACAATGTTAATATTTTTTATAGAAAATTAAATTATCTAGTTGGGGTGTTTCGGCTTTTTTCGATAATTGTATAAGTTTTGGAAATATAGGCAGTTAAACTCATAAATTTATCATAAAAAAAATATTTTTCTTAATAAAAAATGTTTGAGAAACCTTGGAATTTTTTTGAATAAACTCATTTGAGATTTTGTATTTGTCTATATTTGTACCAATTTTCAGCGTTCTAGCTTTTATGGTTTCTGAGATATATGGAAAAATAAAGTAAAAATTCAAAAGTTGATAACCCCTGACTGAAACAAAAATTCGAAATTCTGAGTATAAAAGTTATGTAAGCCTATAACTGTTTATATATTCTGAAATTTTAGGCTCTGTAAATTGAGCGGATCAATAGTTATAAGGGGGGGACGGACACACACACACACAGACACACACACACACACACACACACACACACACACACACACACACACAGACACACACACACACACAGACACACGAAATGTTCTACTCCGAATTCTGAGTAAATCCGTGTATGGAACATATATGCTGCGAAGCCTCTATGTAAGTTGGTGTTTTTTGACTTCAAAGTTGGAAAAGCCGTGAAAAAAGTAGACCTCTCCATACAATTCTCGCGTATTCTGGCTTGATACATTGTCGATATGTTAAGAGAACAAAGTTCTCCTGAACAAATCGCCAGTTGGACAAATAAATAAACATTATACCCCCAAAGGATCACAAAATTCGATTTCACAAAATGTATAGTACGTAATGCATCATCATCACTGGCACTACAGTCCGCTACGGACCCTGGCCTCTTCCAGAAATTATCTCCATCCCTCCCTATCGGCCGCTAGTCTTGTCCAATTTATACTAGAACCCTCTGCAAAATTGAGACCTGTTGAAAAGTAAATTAAAAAATACTCACGGGCTATTTCACCACCTCTGGATAAAGTTCTAGATAACTATCCATAAGATAAATTTATCTTAAGGATAAATGAAGCGAGCGTTTCACCACCTGCAAATTTCTTACAGATTGTTATCCGACGGATAAAGGGTGGCAACGTTGTAATTTCATCTATTTCAATGGTCTTGTCTATGGGTTGATAAAGCTGTCACATTGTAAATCGTAAAAAGTCGCAGTAAACAACGGACAACGGTAAATAAACACGCGGTCAAAACGAACACGTGGACACAAAATAAGATATTTCAAATATTTTGAGAATGTATAAAAGAGAAAGAACTATGAATTTCTGAGAGGATGACATCAACGTGTTGGTGGATTTAGTTTGTCAACATAAACATGTTATAGAAAATAAGATATAAGAAAAAATAATTTCTTTTATGAGTCCTAAAATGTTCTGTGCAGACGTTTTCGTCAATCTAAACCTCGCCTTGAAATCAATATTGTCGAACTCCGAAAAATAATCTTTTCGCATTTGGAATAAATCTCTGACGCCGATTTTGTCTCGTATTATGTAAAAATACGATATCATCGTCGATTTGGTCATAAATTTTGATCATTTAAAAAATATATACTCAATAACTTATACTCAGTTTAACTTATCTATCACTTATCGCGAACCTATTCCGCTAGACAACATATCTAGAACTTTATCCATGGGATAGAGCTATCAGAGAGTCGTGAAACGCATTTTTCGGTTTATCCGTTAGATTTGTGTTAGATTGGGTATCGGGCACTTTATCCAGAGGTGGTGAAATAGCCCGTTAAAATTAAATATATCTCCTATATCACAACTCAGTAGAGGGATTGGTATATCTGAAAGAAGAGTGGTTGGTTTTTCGTATGGTTCATTCTGAATGGATTCATTTGCGAAGAAGATTGTGAATAATATCTTTTTATAGGTATTTTTGAAACCTTGAATGAGAAACCCTTGCAGGATGATAGTGTTAGTACCGGGGAGCTGATGGGCCATACTGTGTCTGCGAGGAATTTCAATGGATAACGGAGAATGAATGGAGAATAGAGAATGCAAGACAAAATGATCCTTTCACGTACTCTGTACATTGAAATATCATCCTAATTCACAACTTCGAGAGCTGAATAACAATTTATTTTTAAAGGTAAAATACAACTTCTCAGTATTTCCTACATACTTCTTATTCAACGCTGTCTTTCGTATCATCTTCCTATCATTATATTTGAGAAGAAATTCAATAGGTTCAAGATGTTGAAACAATGCTAGTTTTTTTCATTAACAAACTGTTAGAAACAAACTGTGTTTTTTTCATTAACAAATTGTTTCAGGCAATAATCCACGATAAAGCAAACATGGAGATTGTTAGAATATATAGAACTTTCAAAACTGCAATGATTACGGAACTCAATAAGAAGGCATAATTGGTGAATGTTGCATAAGCGCATAAAATAATCACGCAAACCAAGCGATCACAGTTCGTATGCCCTTTAGGTGCCTTGAGTTCTTGGTTCTTCTATAACAGGAGTGGCCAACCGGTCGATCGCGATCGACCGGTCGATCGCGACTTTTAGTCCAGTCGATCGTGGCAAGGCAAAAAATATAAACATACATAAATACATAGAACAGACTGCGCAACGTAATCACCACCTGCTGAACCCATCACGTTACGTTCACGTTATCACGTTACTTTATGGATCTAGATTTCTGGGCATTGGTTTCCAACGAGAAATATCCATGTTTGAAGAAATGTGTTGAACAATTGCATTCGTGTTTTGGTTCAACATATTTATGTAAGTCAGCATTTTCCTTCTCAAAACAAACAAAAAATAAACACCGTTCTCGCTTGACAGACGTTCATACACTGGATTCTTTAAAGTTGGCAATTTCCAACTACAAACCTGATTTTGCTAATCTAGCGGGAGATGCTCAGACGCAGTGCTCACACTAATCCAACTGTCGATTTGTTCAGGAGAACTTTGTTTTCTTAACATATCGACAATGTTTCAAGCCAGAATACGCGAGAATTGTATGGAGAGGTCTACTTTTTTCACGGCTTTTCCAACTTTGAAGTCAAAAAACACCAACTTAGAGGCTTCGCAGCATATATGTTACATAGACGGATTTACTCAGAATTTGGAGTAGAACATTTCGTGTGTCTGTGTGTGTGTGTGTGTGTCTGTGTGTGTGTGTGTGTGTATGTCTGTGTGTGTGTGTGTGTGTCCGTCCCCCCCTTATAACTTTTGATCCGCTCAATTTACAGAGCCTAAAATTTCAGAATATATAAACAGTTACAGGCCTACAAAACTTTTTTACTCGGAATTTTGAATTTTTGTTTCAGTCAGGGGTTATCAACTTTTGAATTTTTATTTTATTTTTCCATATATCTCAGAAACCATATAAGTTAGAACGCTGAAAATTGGTACAAACATAGACAAATACAAATTCTCAAATGAGTTTTTTCAAAAAAATTCCAGGGTTTCTCAAACATTTTTTATTAAGAAAAGTATTTTTTTTATCATAAATTTATGAGTTTAACTGCCTATTTTTCCAAAAATTTTACAATTATCGAAAAAAGCCGAAACACCCCAACTAGATAATTTAATTTTCTATAAAAAATATTAGCATTGTAGTAGAAGATCTCAATTTTTTTTTACAATTTTTTTAAAAATTGAATTTAGTGGCGACATTGCTTCATACATTTTGTATGGCAGTCGCCTATACACAATATGTAAGAAGACTTAATAGTTTGATACTTCATCTTCAAACATACATACAAACCATCATGCTATTTTCATATTCTGGGTAGGAAAAAAGGACCTTCCTCCATACTATCCTATCTTGACATACATACCTACATATGTTGTATAGAAAACAAAATATCTGACAATATTCAATAATTTGTATTTATGGGTTTATAGTTTGGTACATATTCTTCAACTATACATACTATCGCTATCGACAGTTGGATCTCATGTGTTACATGCAACTTGTATACATATTATAAGTAGTTACTAAGAATAATTTTCAGTTTTATGTTTTCCCTCTTAATGAAATAAAAAATACTTCTTAATTGTGTACTGAACTCTGCTGTTTCATTTAAAATTTCAAAAAGTATGTAATTGGTAGATCGCACAGGGCTTCCTCAGTAAACAGTAGATCTTGGATCTAATCAAGTCGGCCACCCCTGTTCTATAATATTCCAACTTCGTCTCTATTGAGATTTTAAAAATTTGTTAAAAAAACATCATTGACTCCCGACAGAGAGAGAGAATCCAATGTTTGCTTAAGTAACATTTTATATGCAAATTAAAAAAAAAAAAATCGATTTACATACATATTGGTACAAGAAGGTAAAGAAGCCAAAAATGAAATGATTTTACTGGCGCAGTTCAGGGGTGACATCTCTGCGAGAACACTATAATCTCTTATAACCAATTTCTCAATAGATGGCGTTACAAAAAGGTTTCTTTGTTCCTTCATAGATGGAGATAGTAAAAACAGCTTATTATCAAACGATCTGTTTCTCATTATTAAAATATATAAAACTTTCATAATTGCATTGATAAAGGAACTCAATAAGAAGGCATAATTGCGCAAGCGCATAAAGTACTCACGTAAATCGGCCGATGACAGGTTCTAAACGCTGTAGGTGCCCTGAGTTCTAATTTATATAAGTTTAATGTAATACAATATATGCAGATATTAATATCTAACAATTCTCCAAACTATTACTCGTTTCGAACAATCATGTGAAGGGAAGTATTTTTGTTTCAGAAAAATAAATAAAAAAAATAATAAAAGAAATAAAAAATTAAAATTAAATTAATTAATTAATTAATTAATTCTAGTAATATTATAAAAACTTTTGATGAAAAAATTAGAAAATACACCGTTTTAGGTAACGAGATTAAAAGACTTTGGCATTCTCGTAAAATAATAATATTACCGTTCATTATTTCAGCCACTGGCATTATTCCAAAATCGTTAATCCGTAATTTAGAAATTATAGATTTATCGAAAAACTTAATAATAAAAATGCAAAAAAAGGTAATAATGAATACATGTAGAATTGTTAAAGATTTTTTAAACGTTAATATTCGGGAATCAGTAGGGTTGTTAGGTAGTATAGAGACCTCCTCAGAGCCTAATCCTTTGATATGTTAAGTATCTGGATGGGTGAACTATTCCCAATTGAAAGCTTGATGATGCGTTTGTTGCATTTTATTTTGCTCTTTTAAATAATTTACAATTTACGCATTGATCTGCTAATTCTTTTGAGGAAGTGTATAATGGTAATAATAATAATTGAGTGTTATTATTTGTAGTGCTTAATTGTTATTAATATCATTAGTAAAAAAAAAAAAAAATTTAATTATTCAATTATTGATTAATTACATAATTAAAATTATATTAATTAATTATTAATCAATTAATTATTTAATAAATAAATTTAATTAAATAATTAAGATCTCATAATTATGAGATCGTAATTTGAATGAAAATAATTTAAGGTAATTGTGATTTATTATTTTTGATCACATAAATAAATTCACAAACATCTTTGCATCGCATTAAATGAACATTTTTTGTTTAATGTATCTTTGTCTATTCAACTCCTACCTAGAAGGTATGGTTTGATTAAATTCACAAAACATTGAATATGCAGATAGAAGAGATCTTTTTTGTACTTCAACAAAACAGTATGTTTTGAAATGAAACAGATATATATTTACGGTTAAGTCTTAATATACGTCAATTTCACATTCACGGATTCAATTATTCGCAATATACATATTTGAAATGATCATTGAAATTACAAAAAATGAAAAATGAAGCCTTATACATAAATATTTAAGAGGGTGACTGCTGCCAACGTACCTATTTTTTCTATTTGAATTTGCATCATTATTACAAAACCAATCATTTTGAAGAAAATAACCTAGTTAGTTTGGATATTAATAAAGAAAAATATACCTTCACTTTTTAATTATGTTCTGTATATATTCTTGTAGGAAAATAATAAGCATACCCCGATTTTTGACATTTATCTTAAATTTCTAAAAAACAATAAGGTATAGAGCATTATATTTTTTTATAAATTAAAGAAGATCAAAATATCTGAAAAAATACGATGTAACGTTGCATAAATGCATCAGGTAAAGTAAATAAACCAAAAAAACTTTTATTTCGCAATGGCGCTGAATGGAAAATATTTTTCTTTGGTTTATTTACTAAACCTGAAGCATTAATGCAACGTCACATCATATTTTTCTAGATATTTTTGTTTTCTTTAATTTAAAAATAATATGTTGAACTACGCCTTATATTTTATTAAAAATATAAGATAAACGTTGAAAATCGGGGTATGCCGTTATTTTTCTAAAAGAATTTATACAGAACATTATCAAAAAGTAAAGACATATTTTTCTTTATTAATACCCAAACTATCTAAATTATTTTTTTCAAAACGATTTGATAAGAAATAATGATGGTATATCAAATTGAAAATAGGTACGTTGGCAGCAGTTCCCCCCTGAACATTTATAAACAACATTTTATAATTCTGTAAAAAAATTAGGCCAAATTTAATTTATTTGAAAGTATATCGCGAGCATTTGACCGGTAGTGTCAACGTTTGATTTGACACTAAATTTACTAAACCTTGAACACATAAAATTAAAAGTAAATTATTTTGAAACAAAAATTACTAATGAAATACCACTTCATTACACATGACATGTTCTTAATACGTTCTTATCTTGCCTTAATCAATAAAATGTATTGACCAGTACTCGATCAGAATCTAATTTTAAACTTTTCTACATTTAATCATAAAAATAAGTTATATATATACATATACATACCATCACGCCATGTCCCTTGCGGGGTAGGCAGAGAGAATCTAACGCCACATTTTTCTATCCTGGAACGCATCTCTCGCCTCGTCCACATTCATGGATCGTCTCATACATGTTCGTCTATTGCTCACACTTCTAACATTTCCGTCTTTCAAAATGTCGTTCACATGCTCGTGCCATCCCTTTCTTGGGCGACCCCGACCTCTCATTCCATTCTTTTCCGCTCTCATATAAAAATAAGTTATTATCGAATATTCTCTAGAATCCAAACCAACGACAGTACCTCAAAAACAAATTCACTTGTTTATCCAATTATGGACTTCCAATCCGATCGGCTGAACGTACAACACTCACCATCCCTATCCATAATACAGAATTTTACAGCTCGTCGTTCGAAGAACAATCAGCAAGATTATTGATAATTCCGAATATAGCATCGTCTGACTCACTTTGTATTTTCAAGAAAAATCTAAAGATGGAATATTTATCCCTGAACACCTGATCCCGATTTCCTTTTTTGTAAAGTGTAAGTACCTACATTCACAATTTTGTCATAATTTGTAATCTTTGTAATCTGGTTGATTATAAGAAATTGCCTAATAGCAATAAGCCCGCCATTGTGCAATGTATTTTTTTATATCATAAACAAAAATATAACTAAATTAATAAATAGTGATCGAATATTTTTATTATTGCATATGCGCAAACATTGGATTTTTTTTCCCTGTCGGGAGTCAAAGATATTTTTTAACAGATTTTTTAATTATCTCAATAGAGACGAAGTTGGAATATTTATTGTAGGAGAACCGGGAAATCAAGGCACCTACAGGGCTTACGACCTGTCATCGGCTGGTTTACGTGATCACTTTATGCGCTTGCGCAACGTTCACCAATTATGCCTTTTTAATGAGATCTCATTAAAAAGGCATAATTGGTGAATGTTGCGCAAGCGCATAAAGTGATCACGTAAACCAGCCGATGACAGGTCGTAAGCCCTGTAGGTGCCTTGATTTCCCGGTTCTCCTACAATAAATATTCCAACTTCGTCTCTATTGAGATAATTAAAAAATCTGTTAATAAATAGTGATGGGCTTTGAGCTTTGCCCATTTTTAAGTGGTAAATTTCAATACATTCATTTATTAATAGTATGGTTTGGTCTCCAGGTCGTATAAGCAAAGAATTATTGAAAGTTAATCAAATTATTCTCATGTGAAATGATTTTGATGAATAACATGAATAGAACTTTCAAAAATTGGATTGATAGGGCACTAAATGAAAAGGCATGTCGAACGTTGCGCAAGCGCATAAAGTGATCACCTAAACCAGCCGATGACAGGTCGTAAGCCCTGTAGTTGCCATGATTTCCCGGTTCTCCATCTTCGTCTCTATTAAATTTTTAAAAAATTGTCCTAAAATTTTTAAATACATTTCTCCTTTGTTGGAGACCGAACCCAGGACGCCCACACAGAAGTTAAACGGCTTACCAAATATGCCACGGTGGTCGGCGTGCTTTTCGATTATTAACCAATAATTCATAAAATGTATGATGTGTAGTGGGTTCCGACAAATTTCGTATAAGTGAAATTTTCATGCCTCTCTCATTAATTCCATTTGTACGGTTCACTCTAAAAAAAGGGAATTCCCTGTAGAACCAAACGTAAACGAGTTTTGCTGCTTTAGAATACCTGAAGTAAATGCGAATGGGATATCATGTGAAAATGTCTTTATGTCTTGGATTATCAATATACGGTCTGCGATAGTAGAAGAATCCTTTAACTCACCACAAAGGTATTTATGTAACAACATTTTTATTACAATAATTAATTATTTTCTGTTTATATTATAATTTGATAAATTTTTACCTTTTAATTCATAATACTCGCTATAGTCTTCAAGACTCTAACATTAAGTTCGCCCGGATAACAGAGTACAAAACCTTTTTTTTTTTTGAAACCAAAATTCATAATGTTGCCGACGGCCGTGGCACACTTAGTAAACCGTTTGGATTTGGTGCGGGCGTTCTGGGTTCGATTTCCAGCAGAGTAGAAATTTATTTAAATTCATTTCTCACGTAAATATTGCTTCTCTGGGCTGGATATCTGATAAGTTGGAAAAAATTTCCTTTTTGGCAAATAAAAATGCCACTTGCGCAGGGTGTAAGGATTTGTTAATTATAATTATTATTTATTTATAATACAAACCATAAATACAAGAAAAAAACAATTCAAAATAATCAATATGATATATTTTTTTTCGGTTTAAACCACCTCACTAGGCTGAGCGTGTTCCGAATGGGCAGAAAATTACTTGCATTATACATATATCACAGAAAAAAGCATTTTGAATTTGTTACACTATTATAAAATATTTTTTTTAACTATTGTTACTTGATCATGTTTCGCAGTTTATTATGAACTTGTTTTTAATCCATGTTTCTATTATTTTCTTAAGTTTCAAATGTTTCATCAACTGTATGTCCTTTAGTTTTTATCGTTTTATTTTTTTTAAGCTAAATTGTAGTTATGTCTTTGTCCGAATGTCGTGTTTGTCATTTTTTTTTTAATCTGGCTATTCACCCCGATCGGGTGTTATTTGCCAAAAAAGGTATTAATGATTTAGTTAACTGTTTTGTGTGTGAAGTTTATGAAAACTGTTTACTTTAGATCTTAATTAGGTTATTTTTAATAAATCTGACAATCAAGATGTATGTGTTTTTGGAATTGGAAGCCAAAAGCGACCTCATATTCGACCTCGTATAAAAATTTGGGTACGCGTTTCTTAATGGACATTCAAAAAATATATGATCCAGCGTTTCAACGTTTGTTCCGCACTCGCATAGATTCGACTCAATAACTCCAATCCTTGCCAAATGCTCACCAGTAGAAGTGTTTGTCATTGGAGTCATGAAAAGATAGTTGTGTGTCATCTCGTAATTCATTTTGTCATTATGAAAATATTTTCAATTACTTTGTCCTGCTTATCTACTGCCTATGTGTCAAATAAAGTATATTAGTTTGAAAACGTAATGTCCTGCTTACCTCCTGCATATGTGTCATTTAGTTGATTTTATTGGGTGTATGTCTTTATTTATATATCAACCATTCTCAATTAAAGTATATTAGTTCGAAAAGTAATGTCCTGCTTACCTGCTGCATATCCGTCATTGTGTTGCTTTGAATTGGGCATGTGTTTATATGTCAACTCATCTGATTTAAAGTATTTAAGTTTGTAAACTTAATTTCCTGCTTACCCGTTGCCTTTGTGTCATTGTGTTGATTTATATTGTTCGTATGTTTATATGTCAAATGTTCTAAATTAAAGTATTTTATTTTGAATACCTACTTAATGTCCTGCTTACTTGCTGGCTATGTGTCATTGTATTGTATTGGGTATGTGTTTATTTGTCAAATGTGTTGCCTTGTGATTTTTTGTGTATTTTGTACCTACTAAATCAAATGAGTGAGTTTGCTTCCTCCGACACAGGACATTCCTTGTGGGAGGAACTACGCTATTTTTTAAATAAATAAATCTGTGATTGGACTGAGATGGTTTGACGGTCCTGGCCAATATGGTTGGAAGGGAGCCACAGAGTTTTTCTTTTGAAAGCACATTGCTACACAACTACCTATGCAGTGTACTGGATATAAAGTGCACACAAAAGACCACCACGGCAAATGCATAAATGTATTAACGCTTGTTTTTTAAACAATTAGCGCAGCGCTGCTGGATGTGAGCATCAAATATGCATCTCGTTCAAAACTACAAAAAGGAATCGGCAAAACTCTGGGATGCCTACCGTTGTACTCTATGAATCTCTGATGTTCTTTTGGAAAAATTTGAAAACAATAACGATGCAGAAAATACGAAACATATTTTTCGTACACGCTGTTACTATTTTAGTGATGAGCAAAATTATTGCTATGTATTTTAACGATATTTTTTTAAAATCTCAATAGAGCTGAAGTTGGAATATTATTGGAGAACCAAGAACTCAAAACAGGGGTTTCACCAATTATGCCGTTTTATTGAGTTTCCTATAAATACAATATTAGAAAGTTCTATTTATTTTAATCATGAAAATACTTTCGCTTGAGGATAAGCTGAAAAAAATATAGCCATCTATGAAGTGAAGTACTTATAAACGTTTTTGTAGCTCCATCTTTTGAGAAATTGTATTCTCACAATGAAAGCAACTAACAGTCCATTTAATAAGGTGACAATGATGTCATAGATGTCACCCCAGCACCACGCCAGAATTATAAATCTTAAAATTCTGGAGGACTGTTATATAGTTGCATTCATTGTTAAAAAAATAATTTCTCAATAGATGAAGTAACATAAAAGATTCTGCGTCACTTCATAGGTGGTGATGGTGTTTGGGTGTGATAGAACATATTTTCTCGATTAAAATATATAGAAATTTGAAAAATTGGATTGCTAGCGAACTCGATATGAAGGGATAGTTTGTAAAAGCCCTGTAGGTTCCTTGAGTTCCCAGTTTTCCTATAATATTCCAACTTCGTCTCTATTAAGATGTTAAAATATTGTCAAAAAAAAAACAATATTTGCGCATATGTAACTATAAAATTTTTGATTGTGGGTAGTGTTGCAGTCTTTGGCACTATACGGAAGATCATGACCATGATTTAATGTCTCACTGAAAAACCATGGCCAGGGGAGCAAGACACTTATAATTTTTTTTTTCATAATAACCCTCTTTAATTGAGATCTCGTGTTAAAAGAGGGGAGTATCTATTTAATATTGTTACATTTGCCAAAACATTGTAAATCTACTAAAAAAATATGAAGCTACACAAAACAAGAATGAAATAACATAAAATAAATAAATAAATCAGTACAATTTTTTAATTTATTTTTAAATATATTATAATTTTTTTCGAGTCTAAGACTCAAAGGGAGTTCATTAAACCACTTAGTACCTTTATACTTATAGAAATGTTGTGAGGCAGTTGTACGTAAAAGAGGAACGGTAATACATCCTTGTGAATTTATTTATTCTGCTGCTTATAGAAAATGACAATTGGTTTGAATTTGTAAGAATATCACATCATCGACAAACGATTGTTTTTTACTTTGTGGTATCATTTTGAAATAATTAAATGAAATAAAACACAACTTTGTGTACACCACTACAATTATAATTTTTATTCAAATGAATAAAAAATTTTATATAGGAAAGACTACAAGGAAAGACTACGAGTGAAGGAACATTTAAGATGTCTTAACAGCAATAATTATTCAGAATTCGCAAACCATTTGATCGAAAATAACCATAGCTTTATTAATAATTTAGGCGTAATAATATTACATAGTAATTTAAGTGATAGACAATTAGATAGCCTGGAAATCTTGGAAATCAGAAAAAACGTAAACATGAGAAATAATATAATTAATAATCAAACACAATTTCCTAATAACCCTATATTAAATATTTTCCCAATACAAAAATTAATTTACCAATAACTTCATTGCTCCCCCCACCAATAAATAGTTTAACCCAGCCCACACGACACCCATTATGTTTACCTTAAGTCTGTATATTGTAATTTATTTTAGTATACTTTGTATCCTCCTGAGGAAGGGAACTTTGTTCTCGTAACATATAGAGGGATTTTTTATTCATTTGAATAAAAATTATAATTGTAGTGGTGTACACAAAGTTGTGTTTTATTTCATTTAATTATTTGTAAGAATATCTTTATGAATTTGGAACAATGAGATTTTTTTGTAGATATTTTCAACAGTTGAAACTTTAAATTCTTGAAATACATTAATAGTTGGATAATCAAATCTCTTTTTTAATATAATTTTAATAATGATTCTTTGAAAAACTTCTAAAGGCACTAAAGTGGTTTTGAAAGCTCCCCCCAACATATAATGCCATATTGTAAGATGGATTGAAATAATGAAAAATATATTTTTTTAAGCAAGTTTGTTTGAAGTATATTTCTAAGTCTCAGAAAAATAAAAATTAGCTTTTTAAGGAGTTCAACAGTAGTAGTTATATGCAATTTCCATTTCGTACTGCTTTCAATAATAATGCCTAGGTATCTGATGTTATTTTTAGTTGATAATTTAATACACGCTGAGTTACAAGATATGGAGTTGTTGAAACAGGAATTGTCAATATGAATTTTAATATTAAGGTCTTCTGGGATGTTTTTATCATTTGAATACTGAGGTAACACTGAGGTTAACACTGAGGTAAGGATAAGGCTTGCAAGACGAAGAATCTTTCATCAAGGTTACCATACTTAAGTAAAAATAAAAATTTTGATGAAGTCGATGCGACATGCCATATAACCAATAATCTTATCTCCGCTTAGTGACAACTAACAGCTAACTTTTGAGTGACTGCCCGTTCCCACTTGTTATGTGTGTCGGGCACGATAAAAAATCGTGTGATCTAGTGGCAATACATTTAAAAAAACGAGTGGGTTGTGGCCAACGCTAAACTCCTCACTAACAAGTCATCCTATAAAGTATTCAAATTTTGTATGGAAAATTTTCATCATTTTCATGAAATGACTTTGTTCAATTATTTTTTATTTAAATATGTTATTATGAAAAATTAATAACTCTTCAATGCCATTTTATGAAAGTGATGTGCCTTTTTACCTATTTGAAAATAAAAATTACAAATTTTAATTTTCCTGAGCTTGGGGTCACTTTGAAATATTTGACAGTTAAAAAAATTGAGAAGGACTTCAAAATCTAATGGGGTCTAAGTGAGTATTAGACATACAAATTTGCAAAGTTTGAATAGAATCGAATGAGTACTTTAGTCTATAATCGATAAAGTAAAAATGAACACGCCGTACATAGCACATAGCACACTGCACATAGCACACACACACACAGATACATTGTGATGAAACTTTCAGAATACAATCTCAGCATGATACTAGTTGATAATCTGCAATAAAAAAAATAGCCTTAAAAATTGCGAAATCATAACTCCCACTATATCCCCTTGGGTTAGTGAGGAGTAAAAAACATTTGAGTACATTCCTGTCTCATATTTTTGTGTACCTACACCTATTTTGTATTTCAAGACATTATTTGCTGTGAGGCACCAGCTTAGAATAGTGCTTCTAATCTTTTCTATTATTATTTTAGAATGTCCCGTATGAGTCGGGTAATCGAAATTACAACAGGCAACAATAACATTTCACATAATTCAGCAATGAGGGTCACCACCCATTCTGAATGTAGTGAATGTAGTTTAGGTGATGTGAGATTGGTGTGTGGGTATACACACATGTATCGCGCTCTCTTTTATAAGGTAATGCACACCAGGACACCTGTCGCTGGTTACTCCAAATTTTCACAAAAGATGATCGTGTTGTGCTCTAAAGTACTTTAAAAAAATGACATTGAAATCATAAATTTGAGGACGAGTCGTCTGACACAATGATTAGAATTTACGATTATATTATTTTCCTTCTCAACATTCTTCATAAAATTTCATATTATTCACGTCTGATTCATCTATGAAGATTTGAACGTCAGACGTATTCATGTTATTTACTTATTGTTAAAATGAAAAGCGTTTGTTCAATTCGTTCTGAATAATATTCAGGCACACAAATATACCTGAAGGCACACAAAAAGACTTACTGCCTTTTGGAGGCAAATCCCTGTAAAAGATTGCAAGGGGTGAAACCACATTCCAAATACTTGTAATAACCTTGACAACGCCCTACCGTCAGAGATAGGTAACTCAATATTTTGAAAAACCAGAGTGACTCACCAATAAAAATTCATATTTATTTATTTATATTATTTATTAAGAAAAAAAATTACATATCACACATTTACATTTTTGTTTTATACATATAGTTGATATATGATGCGTAATTTAGATGGGTCGGTGGCAGAGCGGTTAGCGCGCTGGGCTAGTAATCCAGTGGTCGCGAGTTCGAATCCTGCCTCGACTGATTTCGTTCACCTATAGCACAAGTATTTATTTGCTTATTTTAGGGAACGTAGGAAGATGTATATGTACTTGTTTAACAAGGACATATTAATTTTTTTATAAAAAAAAAATACATTATTTCCCATAGAGAATTAACAAAGAAAAAAATAGACGTGTAAAAAAATAGGGTTGTGTGTGTTAGTAAAATGAATCTGGTTTTTATATATAGTAATGATATATTTATATTAACACTACCTATTATATTTATTTATTTATCTATACGGCTAGAAGCCTTTTGAAATAAAAATATAGACCGACAGTAGTTACAAAAATATTTGACAAAAAAAAATGACGAAATCGATGAGCTACAAAATAAAATAACATTTATTTATTTATTTGGGACAGAAACAGCGATCAAAAAAGAAAAACAACATTATTTTCAAGCGAAAAGAATTTCAGTATTACAATATATAGAACTTTCAAAATTGAATTGATAGGGATCTCATTAAAAAGGCATAATTGGTGAACGTTGCGCAAGCGCATAAAGTGATCACGTAAACCAGCCGATTACAGGTCGTAAGCCCTGTAGGTGCCTTGATTTCCCGGTTCTCCCACAGTAAATATTCCAACTTCGTCTCTATTGAAATAATTAAAAATCTGTTAAAAAATATCTTTGACTCCCGACAGGAAAAAATCCAATGTTTGCGCATATGCAATAATAAAAAATATTCGATAATATTTTATGTTATTTAACCTATGTACTATGTATGTAATATTTTATGTAGGTAGGAGTTGATCGGCCCATGAAATGCTCCAAGCGAACTGTCCAATGCCTTCTTATAGTGATAATTCTTAATTCGTCTGAAAGAAAAAATCTACGACGAGGTATTTTGATAGTATATGAGTTGTTTGTACAATGATAACAGAAAACACATTTTCTCTTTTAAGGGGGGCGACTGCTGCCAGCGTACCTATTTTTAAATTTGATATACCATCATTATTTCCAATCAAATCGCTTTGAAAAAAATAATTTAGATAGTTTGGGTATTTATAACGAAAAATAAATCTAACATTTTGATAATGTTTTGTATAAATTATTGTAGAAAAATAATAGCATACCCCGGTTTTTTAACGTTCATCTTGTATTTAAAAAAAACTATAAGGCGTAGAGCAATATATTTTTTTAAATTAAAGAAGACAAAAATATCTGGAAAAATATGTCGTGACGTTGGATTAATGCTTCAGGTTTAGTAAAAAAAAACTACAAAACATTTATTTTCCATTCAGTGCCATTGCGAAATAAAAGTTTTTTTGGTTTATTTACTTTCTGATGCATTAATGCAACGTCACAACATATTTTTCCAGATATTTTGTTCGTCTTTAATAGAAAAAAAAAATCTAATGCTCTATACCTTATAGTTTTTTAGAATATAAAATAATTGTCAAAAATCGGGGTATTCTTATTTATTTTCTACAAGAATATAATACAGAACATAATTAAATAGTTAAGGTATATTTTTGTTTATTAAAATCCAAACTAAGTACAACAGGAAAAACATGGGGTTCACCATCCATTATTATTTTTACAGTACCCTGTAAGGCGAGATGAGACTGGTGTGTGGGGATACGCGCACAGTCGCACTTGCTTATTTATGGTAATACACCCTGAACACTTGTCGTTGGTAACTTGCCGAATCGGAGGAAATGCCGCGATGGTATGAATGAACTGCACAAGCATTTTTGTTAATTAAAAAAATGTGTGAGTATAACCTTTAACAATTCCGTTTCAGCTGTGTCCAGTTTACTCGGTAATTTCAAATTTCGTATATTTCACTTTAATGTTTCAAAATTTAATTTGTAATTTACCCGAGCTTTTATGTATGTTGCAACCCACAACAAAATATGTACGGTTCTGTGTTATCCATACAATTTGATGATGCACAGCTTGCGAAACTGGGTCACTGGGTTATAATATGTACATATGTGTAGAATCAATTTGTTTTTATTTTGGTAGGTAAACTTATTTTTGCTTTAGATTTATTATTTCAGATTTTCAAGCTTTTTTACATAAATTTCTTAACGTGCATTATGTAGAGAGTGCTTATGGCGCGCTGTGAACCCAAACTTCATATTTATAAACCATTTTTGAATTATAAATTTGCTATAAGCCACATGTTTTTTGAGTCACTTCGCGACATGTTTCGGAAGCGCTGTCCTTCCATCGACCGGCGTGTCGAGACTAACATGTTGAATTTGTGTGTATCTGTCTGTGAAGCGCGGGGGTTGGCGGTTGAGGGTTGGTTGGGTTAGTGGGGGGAGGGAAGTACTGTGAAGTGTTTTTGTTTTTGATGGGGAATATATTAAGTATTGGAGAAGTGTTATGAAAGGTATGGTTATTTATAAGTTTTATGCCGGAATTTATGTGTTTATGTATTTCGAGCGTTTCGTAGTTGTTAAGTCGGTATCCTTTATTCTGTGTTTCATGTAATAGTTTTAGTTTGTGGTTATTGAAAGAGTGATTAGTTTGGATAATGTGGTTAGCAAATTCTGAGAAATTATTGTTGTTTAAGCATCTTCTGTGTTCGTTAATTCTTATATTTAGGTTACGTGATGTCTGTCCTATGTAGTGTTCATTACAGTCACCACATGTTATTCTATAAACTCCACTTTTTTTTAGTAATTTCTTTTAGTTTTAGAATTTAATAATGATTTACTGATGTTGTTGTTGGTGTAAAATGCATCATATTTATATATTGTGTGTAAATTATTTCAATATTTTAATTAAGTATTTAGGGCTGATTAGTTTTCCATTTACATCCGTTCTCTTCTTCTATGCATTAATCTGTCATGCATCTGATGTCCTGAAACCTTGAGTTTATAAATATATGTTTAAAGAATGTAACACAATAGAAACGAACTTTAAAAATGCTTGTGTAAGCGGGTTCGAAAACCTTTTAAATGGAAAAAATGCGTATTAATATTATGAAGTGAGAGGGGTAACGTGTTAAAAAAATCACAGTTTTCTCTTCACTATTTCATAGTAATGGAGAGTTAAAACTAATGAAAATAAAAAAAATAAAGAGAATCACCAATATTCGCGAAACTTTTTGAAACACATACAGGTTTGATATTGATTAGTAACTCCGACACAGGCATTGGCCTAGTGGAGTGTCTTATCCAGAAATCATTTGCAAAACATAAACACTATAATGAGTAAGTGAATAGAAAAAAAAAACATAAACTTTAATTTTAAGTTTATTATAATACTATATTTATTTATTTATTTATTTCATCTCACAAACACAATTTTGAAAATTAATACACAAATTCCACCTCACTAGGTTAAAAACCTGTATCGAGGTTAAATATAATCACATTTTTGTGAGCGACATAAATACAGAGTTTACTTAGTCTAACATTTTACAACAATAATAGATATCAACAGTACATATGTACATATTATATAGGTATATATCTATACAAAACAAATGTATTCAACCTCACTAGGAAAAAACCTGTATCGAGGTTAAATATAATCACATTTTTGTGAGCGACATAAATACAGAGTTTACTTAGTCTAACATTTTACAACAATAATAGATATCAACAGTACATATGTACATATTATATAGGTATATATCTATACAAAACAAATGTATTCAACCTCACTAGGAAAAAACCTGTATCGAGGTTAAATATAATCACATTTTTGTGAGCGACATAAATACAGAGTTTACTTAGTCTAACATTTTACAACAATAATAGATATCAACAGTACATATGTACATATTATATAGGTATATATCTATACAAAACAAATGTATTCAACCTCACTAGGAAAAAACCTGTATCGAGGTTAAATATAATCACATTTTTGTGAGCGACATAAATACAGAGTTTACTTAGTCTAACATTTTACAACAATAATAGATATCAACAGTACATATGTACATATTATATAGGTATATATCTATACAAAACAAATGTATTCAACCTCACTAGGAAAAAACCTGTATCGAGGTTAAATATAATCACATTTTTGTGAGCGACATAAATACAGAGTTTACTTAGTCTAACATTTTACAACAATAATAGATATCAACAGTACATATGTACATATTATATAGGTATATATCTATACAAAACAAATGTATTCAACCTCACTAGGAAAAAACCTGTATCGAGGTTAAATATAATCACATTTTTGTGAGCGACATAAATACAGAGTTTACTTAGTCTAACATTTTACAACAATAATAGATATCAACAGTACATATGTACATATTATATAGGTATATATCTATACAAAACAAATGTATTCAACCTCACTAGGAAAAAACCTGTATCGAGGTTAAATATAATCACATTTTTGTGAGCGACATAAATACAGAGTTTACTTAGTCTAACATTTTACAACAATAATAGATATCAACAGTACATATGTACATATTATATAGGTATATATCTATACAAAACAAATGTATTCAACCTCACTAGGAAAAAACCTGTATCGAGGTTAAATATAATCACATTTTTGTGAGCGACATAAATACAGAGTTTACTTAGTCTAACATTTTACAACAATAATAGATATCAACAGTACATATGTACATATTATATAGGTATATATCTATACAAAACAAATGTATTCAACCTCACTAGGAAAAAACCTGTATCGAGGTTAAATATAATCACATTTTTGTGAGCGACATAAATACAGAGTTTACTTAGTCTAACATTTTACAACAATAATAGATATCAACAGTACATATGTACATATTATATAGGTATATATCTATACAAAACAAATGTATTCAACCTCACTAGGAAAAAACCTGTATCGAGGTTAAATATAATCACATTTTTGTGAGCGACATAAATACAGAGTTTACTTAGTCTAACATTTAACAACAATAATAGATATCAACAGTACATATGTACATATTATATAGGTATATATCTATACAAAACAAATGTATTCAACCTCACTAGGAAAAAACCTGTATCGAGGTTAAATATAATCACATTTTTGTGAGCGACATAAATACAGAGTTTACTTAGTCTAACATTTAACAACAATAATAGATATCAACAGTACATATGTACATATTATATAGGTATATATCTATACAAAACAAATGTATTCAACCTCACTAGGAAAAAACCTGTATCGAGGTTAAATATAATCACATTTTTGTGAGCGACATAAATACAGAGTTTACTTAGTCTAACATTTAACAACAATAATAGATATCAACAGTACATATGTACATATTATATAGGTATATATCTATACAAAACAAATGTATTCAACCTCACTAGGAAAAAACCTGTATCGAGGTTAAATATAATCACATTTTTGTGAGCGACATAAATACAGAGTTTACTTAGTCTAACATTTTACAACAATAATAGATATCAACAGTACATATGTACATATTATATAGGTATATATCTATACAAAACAAATGTATTCAACCTCACTAGGAAAAAACCTGTATCGAGGTTAAATATAATCACATTTTTGTGAGCGACATAAATACAGAGTTTACTTAGTCTAACATTTTACAACAATAATAGATATCAACAGTACATATGTACATATTATATAGGTATATATCTATACAAAACAAATGTATTCAACCTCACTAGGAAAAAACCTGTATCGAGGTTAAATATAATCACATTTTTGTGAGCGACATAAATACAGAGTTTACTTAGTCTAACATTTAACAACAATAATAGATATCAACAGTACATATGTACATATTATATAGGTATATATCTATACAAAACAAATGTATTCAACCTCACTAGGAAAAAACCTGTATCGAGGTTAAATATAATCACATTTTTGTGAGCGACATAAATACAGAGTTTACTTAGTCTAACATTTAACAACAATAATAGATATCAACAGTACATATGTACATATTATATAGGTATATATCTATACAAAACAAATGTATTCAACCTCACTAGGAAAAAACCTGTATCGAGGTTAAATATAATCACATTTTTGTGAGCGACATAAATACAGAGTTTACTTAGTCTAACATTTAACAACAATAATAGATATCAACAGTACATATGTACATATTATATAGGTATATATCTATACAAAACAAATGTATTCAACCTCACTAGGAAAAAACCTGTATCGAGGTTAAATATAATCACATTTTTGTGAGCGACATAAATACAGAGTTTACTTAGTCTAACATTTTACAACAATAATAGATATCAACAGTACATATGTACATATTATATAGGTATATATCTATACAAAACAAATGTATTCAACCTCACTAGGTTAAAAACCTGTATCGAGGTTAAATATAATCAAATTTTTGTGAGCGACATAAATACAGAGTTTACTTAGTCTAACATTTTACAACAATAATAGATATCAACAGTACATATGTACATATTATATAGGTATATATCTATACAAAACAAATGTATTCAACCTCACTAGGAAAAAACCTGTATCGAGGTTAAATATAATCACATTTTTGTGAGCGACATAAATACAGAGTTTACTTAGTCTAACATTTTACAACAATAATAGATATCAACAGTACATATGTACATATTATATAGGTATATACATATCTATACAAAACAAATGTATTCAACCTCACTAGGAAAAAACAAAGAATGTCAAGGAAGAAAACACACTTTTACAATCCTCTGTCCATATAAACGACTCAATATTCCTTTAAAATTGGTGAAAGGATATATAATTTATTTTATTTACTACCTTGTCAAGTTATATTGTACAAACATAATATATTATTATATTTGCAAAAGGGTTTATAATAATAAATAAATAAGTTAGCTAAATTGTAGCCAAAAAAAACTAAAAATAATACTGACAGAATCCATCCATTGCAGTTTGGGCCTTCTTCATTCTTGTAGTGCAATATAAAAAGTTATTCGAATTTTCATATTTTCCTATCAAATTTATTGTAATCGTAAACAAAAAATCTGATTAAGCTTCCCAAACAAATTTTTATTCACACACAATACTGTATGAATATTGAAGTTTCGCGTTTAAAAATCCTCTCAACTATGACGCAGATGTGAAGATATGGAGAGGATGGGGTTTGGATCTGGACAGGGGTGGTTAAGCAGGAGCAGGTGTGGAGCCTGACGAGGGTTTCTCCATACTTCCTTCCTTCTACCGTATATGTGTAATGTATGAATTCTCCGGCGTTCGCCCTCGATGCCAATTAAAGGGAATTTACCGGAGCAAATTTGAGAGTTTTGGTGAATATTTGAAGAATTCAACCCCATCAACCTGCCATTTGTTGGATAAAGGGGTAGAGATATTATACATATATCTGACTCGGTAGATATCCCACCTGAAAATCCTGACATTATTTGGTTTTCTGGAAATCTTTTGTGTGTTTCGACTGCCGATCTCAAATCCAATATAATACCAATTTACTAATTACAATCCATTTCATTTATTTAATCAAGCATTAAAATACAAATTGTTTATTAAAAAAATAATTGAAAAAATATTTCTTCTTCTTTCTCGGCCTATTCCCGTCTACTTCTGTACAATGGCCCTCCATGTCGCCTTGTCCTACGCTGTCTGCATCCAAGAAAAAATAGCAAATTTTATTATTTAACTTTGCCCTAAGAGTCCATTAGTTTATCCAATTGATTCTTCTTCTTCTTTTTCTTTGCCTTATCCCACTTTAGGTAGGGTCGGCTCTCCTAATCCTTTGGCGCCACGGTGAACTGTCCTGTATTGTCGGGGCTGGGATGTGGGCTTTATCCATGACCTTACTCATATTGCTCCACCACGTGGATATTGGACGTTCTTTTCCTTTTCTGTTTTCTGGGAGTGCTAGAGCAGTTTGCACCACATAATTATTTTGCATTGCGATTGCATTGTGAATGGCAATAATGGTCTCATATGCATACGTCAAGGTTGAGAATATACAAGAATAAACTAGTTACAATAAAAATAAATAAAAATAATAAGAATGTTGTTCATAATTTCACACATAGATGGCTGTAGTAAAAATTCCTTATTTTCAAGCGAAAAGATTTTCAGTATTACAATATACCTATAGAACTTTCAAAATTGAATTGATAGGGATCTCATTAAAAAGGCATAATTGGTGAACGTTGCGCAAGCGCATAAAGTGATCACGTAAACCAGCCGATGACAGGTCGTAAGCCCTGTAGGTGCCTTGATTTCCCGGTTCTCCTACAATAAATATTCCAACTTCGTCTCTATTGAGATAATTAAAAATCTGTTAAAAAAATAATGTATATTTTTTTTTTTTTTTTTTTTAATTTGTAACATAAGAAATAATATACAGGTACACATCAAAGTTTAACAATACAATATTTTTACAAAAAAAAAAGATCCTTAAGAACTAGATGCGGAATGTAAACTGCTTCACTAGGTTAAAAACCTGTTCTGAAGCAGCTTATAATTATATAGGTATATTGTTTAGGTGTGCGTGTGTGTCATTGTATGTTAACGTAGAGTTGTTTATTTATCACTGTCTTGTCTGTTTTTTTTTTATCCATTTCTTTAATCCACATTTAAAGCTGTTTATATTTGTATTTTTCTTCAATTCAATTGGAAGCAAATTGAAAATTTTTACTCTAAGGAAATGAAAATTTCTTTGTCCATAAGTCGATTTGGTTCTCGGTATCTGTATATTTGCTTGTCTAGTCTGTCTAGTCTGACGTGTAGTTTGGGTCGATTGGAAGTCGTTAAGGTGTGAATAGATATAAGTGCAAATGTTTTTAGCATATAACTGTGGTATGTCTAGGATGTCAAGTTTTTTGAATAGTTCGGCTGAGGGTGTGCGAATAGGTACATTAAATATTATTTTCAAAACGGATTTTTGGGCTTTAACTATTGAATCTATATTTGTTCTGTAAGTGCCACCCCACCCTATAATACCATATTCTACTATTGATTGGTAAAGTGAATAGTACATTATCAGTATCATTTAATGTTTCGGCGGATATTTTGTGGTAGTTAATATTAACCATATTTGAATTATTAATTAGTTTTAATAATAATAATAATAACTTTATTCCAGTCCGTGAGCAGGGGGGGGTGCAATGCTACACAGACCATATATTTTACATACAAAAGTAAGAACAATTAAAAAAGAAAAACATATAATGAACAAAATGAGAAACAATGGGAAAAAAGATAAAAATAAAAACGCATTAATATAAACATTAAAATAAAGACAAACACTAGAAAGCCGTAGGTATATCGTCATTCCACTAACACCCGCATCAACCTTTGCGACAATTTCGGACACTGGTGCTCCTGCACTGCTTAGATCAGACTTGGATTATTCCATAATCCCTCACAGTACGCGGCAATTCGAAAACCACTTGTTTTTGTTTTGAGTCACTTCGCGACATGTTTCGGAAGCGCTGTCCTTCCATCGACCGGCGCGTCGTGTCGAAGCTCGATGCTTTTCTTTCAACTTAGTTACGAATTACATATCAATTGTTCAACTTAATCATAAACCTTTCTTTTATCCAGCAAAGCAATGAAATATTTTTCAATTATTCTTCTTAGCATAAAAACTCGTTTGATTTGAATAACTAACTATACTTATGTAAGACCAAGACCAAGACCAAGACTTCAGGACGAAGACTGAGGGTCAAAGATTTTTTTATGACCGGGGATAGTCTCAGTCTTAGTCTTACAGTATTGTACAAATTTCATTTGATATTCTGTTGAATTACTGTAATTATTATGAACAAAACTTATAAGTAGTCAATTTTCACTAGTATGTATGTAGTTAATAATTAACTACGTACATACTAGTGAAAATTGACTACTTATAAGTTTTGTTCATAATAATTACAGTAATTCAACAGAATATCAAATGAAATTTGTACAATACTGTAAGACTAAGACTGAGACTATCCCCGGTCATCGTCAGATCATCGGTCTTGCATTCGTTCATCACTAAAAATATCGGTCAGATTATCTGAGATGAACTTATAAGAGCATGTGTATAGAATTAGGTTTTGAGCTTCTCTGGTCTGCGAATTACAATACACGATGTGGATTCAGTGAAAATTGAATATTGTGAAAGCAAAAAATTGAATATTGTGAAAGCAAAAAATTGAATATTGTGAAAGCAATTATAAAGTGCTTATCCAACAGTTCACCATCTTTCTGTGACAAGTTCCATGGACTCCATTCTTCAACTTTACAAAACTAATTTTATATTACTGCAATACGGTAGGTAAGTCGGAGTGAGAAAATTCTGCTGTTGTATTTTGACATGATTTCATAAGCGCTTTATATATAAAGCGCTTATTTATTCTTTGCAGGAAAACATAAGCAAACGAGTGGGAGTGAGTTGTTGTATCCAGTACTAGACTCTCCACTGCAGGGGCGTTTCTAGGACCTTCGGACCACGCAAACCCTCAACGAAAATTGGGAAGTGGCTTTTTATTAATTAATTACCTAATCCCTTGGCCACTGAATCAACGCATGAACAAAAATTAATATATATTTTATAATATAATAACACTAGCACGAAAATGTTTGATTTTAAAATCATAAGATGATATTAAAATCAAATGCCAGACAGTCAAATGCTCCGCATATACCGCACTTCCCATTTTTATAACTCCCAGATTAGTGATGCAGATCTTTTTAACTCCTCATTAATTACAATAAAGAATAAATTATTATGCATTCTACTATAATCTTAACTTTCCACACTGATGAATTGGGTGCATCGCATAAAATTTCACGCACATTTATACACACACCCACACATACACATACACACACATATACACCCTCACACACACACACACTAACACACAAGGTAGTATATACATATTGTAGTTTCAACTTTTGTCTTATTAAAAATTTTGCGGCGCTGGCCGATTTACTAATGATATTAATAACAATTAAGCACTACAAATAATAACACTCAATTATTATTATTACCATTATACACTTCCTCAAAAGAATAAGTAGATCAATGCGTAAATTGTAATTTATTTAAAAGAGCAAAATAAAATGCAACAAACGCATCATCAAGCTTTCAATTGGGAATAGTTCACCCATCCAGATACTTAACATATCAAAGGATTAGGCTCTGAGGAGGTCTCTATACTACCTAACAACCCTACTGATTCCCGAATATTAACGTTTAAAAAATCTTTAACAATTCTACATGTATTCATTATTACCGTTTTTTGCATTTTTATAATTAAGTTTTTCGATAAATCTATAATTTCTAAATTACGGATTAACGATTTTGGAATAATTCATTGTTTTTTTTTAAACTACTAAATTTATTAATAACGTAATAATTATTTGGTAATAATGTATACATTTAATTGATGCTGGGCGTGACTATTTTTTTATATTCTATATCACCAGTTTACTTGTCCAGTCATTGTTTGTGTACTTTAAATAAAAGACAAACTATGGTTTTTAAACATTATAGGTACATATACTTAAAGTGTTTATTATATTGAGTAGAATGTGTTGCTTTATAGGTTAATAAATAAAGTTGAATATATTGCATTTCACATTATTAGCGAAATATAACGAAAAACTAAACAGCGCAGTATTACAAAGGCAAGCTTTTATATGAAGAGATAAAATCAATTCAATTCATTGTTTACTTAAAGACTAAAATGAAACTTAACAATTTGAATGCATCGTTTTTTATGGTCTTAAATCAGTCATTAATTTATTTTGATTTTCCATGAAGTGATAATTTTTTTAACCTATGTATGATTCGAAATTGATTCCGGTAGACATCTTAGCGAACTACAATTTATCACATTTTCTGATCTATCCCAAAAGAGAATGAATATCAAAAAATAAGTAATTATAATAATATTCACATTAAAGAGAAATAAAAATAGCAAAACAGAATTATAAAGCATTTTTAAATACACATGAATTTTAACAAGACATTTGATTTTTTAAACCTATTCGTATAATATTATCAAATATCGTATTTTTAACTTTGTGGTACATTTTAACAAAAATTAACTAAATTTTTAACTTTGTTTACACCACGTGAGAATTGAATTAGCGACCGGTTTCGGAACTAACCGTTCCCTCCTCAGGCAGAATTTCAACTAAACGCAGAATGTGATTGTGTGCTTAAAAGAAAAATTCAGTCACATTCTGCGTTTAGTTGAAATTCTGCCTGAGGAGGGAACGGTTAGTTCCGAAACCGGTCGCTAATTCAATTCTCACGTGGTGTAAACAAAGTTAAAAATTTAGTTAATTTCTATTCGTATAATTTCATTTATAACTAAATTTTGATAAGCTCATAATGAATATTCTAGAAAAATACAATGAATATCCTAGAAATATTCTGTTTTAACATATGTTTTGACGTTTCAATATATTATTCTTACGTACTGACACAACTCATAGTTTTGGTAGACAGAACTTGAATACCAAACTTTATTCTGGCAGCAATTCAAAGAAATTACCGCTACCAGGTAGATACCTCAGTGGCGTAGCGCAATTGTACACGGGGCCATGAAAAAAAGGAAAATGTCAGTTTTTTTAAGACATGTTTTTAATGATTACATGAAAATTCTTCGAAACACAATTGTTCGAATGCGCAATTGTACGAATAACAATTTTTCAAAAAACAGTTATCAGAATGACAATTGTCCGAAAGCAAATTATTCGAACTAACATTTGTTGGAAAACCAATTGACCGAATTTAATATATTTTTGTGTCATTATGTTGCCTCCTCTGACATATTTGCTGCCAGTAAAATATATTCGATGAAGACTGTTATTACGTCTTGTTGTATTATTGTTGGGTACGTATGTTTGCACATTTTTAATAATTGATGTTTGACAGCGCGGTGCGTCGCCATGTTGTTTATTCCATAGATTTTACTATATAAAATATACTATGTAGATGTAGTACTCCGTGCAAAAAGTGAGTCATGGAATATCGCGCGTTTGACGTTTTGGTTGACAACATATTTCAGTTTTCCATACATTTCAACACATCCTAAATAAATTTTCTCTAAATCTAAATAAACAGAGTGTTTTTTACGACAAATAAATCCAGAAACAATTCACATTAGTCGTTATTCTCTATGGAAAAACGTCAAAAATCCCCCGGAAAAATGCCTCACTTCGATTCATACAAAATTCTCATCTAGTATATTATAATAAAAATCTATGGTTTATTACTCTCACAATACTACCTACATGACGTTATAAAAATTCGAACAATTGTAATTTCTGATAATTGTGTGTTCGGAAAATTGTTTTTCGAAAAAATGTGATTCGAATAATTGCCATTCGTAAAATTGATTTTCGTAAAATTGAGCATTCGAATAATAATTTTTCGAATAATTTTCCTGTCACCGTTTTTAATTGGATAAAAATAACTACTTCTTCTTATCTTTCCCATTAGTTGTGGGGTCTGCCTTATTCATCTTACGCCGCCACTTCGTTTGATCCTGTGATCGTGCGAAAAGCGCTGTTCCTCATGTCTTTCCTGACCACCTCACGTCACCTGCGCTTGGGTCTACCTCCTGAGCCTGGGGTCACTTTGAAATATTTGACAGTTAAAAAATTGAGAAGCACTGCTTAGATATTTTTCAAAATGTAATGGTGTATTAGCGAGTAGTAGATACCTACACAAATTTGAAAAATATGGAAGAATCGAATGAGTACTCGATAAATTAGAATAGTAACCGATGAAGTATAATAAACACGTTTTACATAATTTTTTTTTAAATAGCAAGAATAGTAATTCTTCTTCTTCTTCTTTTTCCTGCCCCTCCATCCCGGTTTATCCAGGGTCGGGCCTCCTTGTACGTAAGCGCCAGGATCTTCTGTCCTGGGTTCTCACAACGGGAACACTCTGAGCCGCCAGCTCCTTCTGAATATTGAACCACCTTGTTGCTGTGGGTCTGCCTCTACCCCTAGGTCTAGCTGGGATGTCGAGCGCTTTCTTTACTGAATAAATTTCGTCCAATTGAACAAATTCAAATTTAAATAAAAAAAAGCTCACGTAATAGAATAAAGCTGTAAAAAAACTGTTCTATATTTTAAAGACGTTTTGTTTGGGGATACTGGGGAAAAGATTTTAAAATATACTATATAGCCTACTATAACCTCGAATATATCGAATGAGTGATAAAGTAAAATAAACACAGATACATTGTGATGAATCTTTCAGAATACAATCTCAGCATGATGCTAGTTGATAATCAGCAATAAAAAAAAATAATCTTAAAATTGCGAATTCAAAACTCCCCTTCCTATTTGACCTTGGGGTTGTAAGGAGTATCAAAAGACAAAATAAAAAAAAACACACACACACACACAAAACTATAAATTAAATTTGCTTTGTATAATAAAACAGGGCTCTCTTTCACCCTTAGGTTCCCCATTTTCTCACACTCAGTATAAAGTGAATACTCCAGTGTCTTTTTGACATGTTTTGGTACCATCCCAGAAAGGAAGAAGTTTTACACAAATAATGTCAGTGGGAGAAGTGTGGTAGTAGGGAGGTAGTGGTGGAGGGTTGAACCAAAGAATGTAGTCAGCGAATTTCTTGAGTTAAGGGATGATATGAATATAGTCGAAAACTTTACCAACAACCAATGTGACAGTTGACTTACCGAAATGTCACTGTGGACTTACAATAAGCGATATCCACAATTTTTTTACTATTATTTTTCCAAAATGTTGTTTTCGATAACAACTTTCACTTACTTTAATTTAAGGGACAAATACAGTCTTATTTACTTATTAATAAAAACTAAAAAAAAAGTTAGAATCAGCACGGTAGTTCTAATATGTATATGTACTTATATATATACATAAATGTATGAATAAATAAACAACATAACAGACAATAGCATAAAACTAGCTCACCTTAGCACAGGCTATGCCTAGTGAGGGGGCTAGTAACAAAAGATACAAACATAGCTTAAACTATGTTAGAACAAACGAAATAATAAATTGATATTTATTAAAAATGAAATAATTATATGTACTTTTTATATGTCTTTATTACTATGTATATGTTTATATTATCAACAATGATTTAGTATTTTATATCTACACTATGATTTGGATATAAATAAATAAATAAATAAATAAATAAATAAATAAATAAATAAATAAATAAATAAATAAATAAATAAATAAATAAATAAATAAATAAATAAATAAATAAATAAATAAATAAATAAATAAATAAATAAATAAATAAATAAATAAATGAATAAATAAATAAATAAATAAATAAATAAATTAATAAATAAATAAATAAATAAATAAAAAAAAAAAAAAATAAATATAAAATAAATAAATAAATAAATAGGTAAATAAATAAATAAAAAAAAATAAATAACAGTAGTACAATGTTAAAAACATTCTTCAGAAAAAATATAAAAGAAACAATCCACTATGATGAAGAGAAACTATCTCATAATGATTGAAGGTGCTGAGGCTGTTCGACAATATGTCGAGGTTCTCAATATTTGTATGCAAAGAATTATAGGAGAGCATTATTCTATTCTTATAAAGATTTCAAAATGAAAACAAACACACACAGACCAAGATCTCTACAGATGATTACAATAAATCAGCATTTCTGATATTTCAGGGCGAATGCTCCTCTATTTTCGTATTTTTATAATTGTCAACAATTCCCTGTCAATCTGCTCCAAAACCATCAAGTGTTGAAATTTAAACAACTAATTATAATATTGCCAAGTATGGAATGATTGACTTCGAGTTACATTAATATAACGTACCGGCACCGGCTAAGAATAGTGCTTCCGCTCTTTTCTATTATCATCAGGTAATCGAAAAAACAACAGGCAGAATAACATTTCGCATAGTTCAGCAATGAGGTCCATCGTCTATTCTGAATGTTTTCTTTTTTATGGTGAGCTGAGCTTCTTGTGACATATACCCGATCATAAGCATTGCCCCTCCGAACATCAGGAGTGAGGTCGCTGCGAATGCAGAGAGACATAAAAAGGAAACGGACCCGAGACATCCTTTGTTTGGTCACAATCAAAGAAAAGCTTCCTTAGAATTACATCCCACCTAAAACTACCACCAGATAAGGCAAGTAAAGATCTCTGGCAAGCACAATACGGCGGAGATTAGGTTGATCTGTCGGAAAGTTTGGGACATGGAAGACACTTAGGGCCGTATTACGAGAGTTATTTGAGAAAATGTAATTACGCGTCGGTGTCACCACTGTCACCAGGTGCAAAGGGAACATGCTCAGGTGGGGTATAAGGGTGGAAGATGTCTTCTGCACTTGCAGCGTGATCCAGACTGATGAACACCTCCTCATCTGTCGGTGAGGTGCGATGCAGAAGACCTGATGATGGTCAATGACAATGCCGTTGCGGCTGCTGTATTCTGGATTGGGATGGTCTAGTAATATTAATATTAGTAAACTTTATTTAGATGTAAAAACATATATACAAATTAATACATCATGTTTAAACAAATAATATAAAAATAAAAAAAATTGAAACAAATAATTATGGTAACAGAATGACATTTAATTATAAAAACATCATGTAAAACTATGGAGAACATTAATAGTTTTTGATTAGGAATTCAGCACCTAACCTACAAAAGATGACAAGACTTGTGGTTTCTTTTATGTTTGGTGGTAAACTATTTACATGTTGAGACCTTCATGGTATAAACTATTTTGTGTAGGTAAATATTAATCTCGTTAAATTAAGTCTTAAATTATGAAGTGTGAAAATATTCTGAAGTGTGAAAATATAAATTTCTATTCTGTGTACCTACATATTCTTAAATTCTGTAGTGTGAAAATTGACATTGAATAAGATATTTGTTGCATATATTTTGGAAGCATATTATTATTTCTTAGTTTGTAAATCAAAGTTAATGTGTTGTATATAGTATGTTTTGCTTTATTGTCATTGATTTTAGTTTCTTTAAAATTAGTTTCATTTGTTTAAGTTTCTTCTATATCTATTGCATTTTAAAATTGTTCTCATTCCAGTATTTTGAATAATCTGTAATTTTCTATTTTGATTTTCATTGCAGAGGAATAGGGCACTAGAACAATAATTCAATAGTTCAAAGTGTTCAGAACCGTATATTAAGTAAGTAAGTGTAATACCAAATATGTACTTTATCAAAATAATATACCAAATGGTGAGGTATAAAGAAGATAATGGTTCCAATCTTAGAATTAGTCCCAAGATTTTCTTTAGCAAAACTTTTCAGGAGTTTTATACATACACCCATGCATTTATTCAAGGAAGGAATGATAACTGTCGGTTCTGGGACGATTCCTTTAGAAAATTTCATTTTCTGGAGATAGAGAGAGAGAGAGAGAGAGAGAGAGAGAGAGAGAGAGAGAGAGAGAGAGAGAGAGAGAGAGAGAGAGAGAGTAGAGTAATTCTTGCACAAAGTTTATTCCGTGTTGAGTTCTTTAGAGATTTATTATTAATAACGTTTTGCCTTGCAAAGTTTTCAACTTGGCTTGCTCCCTCTGACGACTTGCTTAATCACACCTTTGCTTAAGGCGATCCCCGACTATAGCTAGGATTATGAAACTTCCTGAAGAAATGACGTTTTTAGGAATATTATTGAGCAACAAAATAGGTAACTATTTAAACAAGCCGATAACAGGAATCAAGGCAAACTGTATAGCAAGGCTTCTTCCCAGTTCATCTGGAGTTGGCCCTTCTAGTTGCATAAAATTTTTAATATTAAAGCAACTATCTATATAATCGGTTATATTATTAAATTCCATTTAAAGGTGTTAATAATGGCTTATTCAATACGAAACTATGTGTAGACACGAGTGTTATCTATATACACACAATACAGTATACACGACGTATAATAGGACAACTATACAGACACCCTAGACAACGTGTCATTTAGCTCAAGAAAAGAAACAAGAAAAGATAACTCAATGTATGGAAGTGACAGTTGTCACGTGACTTGCAACTGTCACTTCCATACATTGAGTTATCTTTTCTTGAACTAAATGAATGGGCAGGTGTGTTCGTTAGTTCTTGTAAATATTTCTTATATATGTAGATCGGCGGACCATTCGGTGGGTGATTGAGCGAAACCGTCATCTTCAGTCACGAGGACAAGAAGTCGGAAAAAGAAGAGGAAGATTCGTTATGTAGGTACTATGATTTACGGTTTTTTGGGATATTTAAAATTGATTCAATAAACTTGAATCTCGAAACTATCTCTTCTCCTTAGCTTGTATCTCACAAGGTGGTGGGGTCGGCTCTCTTAATGCGCTACACCACTTTGTCCTATCCTGAGTATCGTCATCAGAGACATCAGGCCACCAAGCCTTTCAATCCTCTATTGGGACGTTTTTTGTCAGACACTCGAGAGTCCAGTGTAGTGTTGCATATGTTTTTTTTGCGGTTTTCTTCGTGTATGTCCGAATCACCTTAGCCTATCAGCTTATCGGAGACATTGCGTACTCGCAAGCTGCCTCTGATATATTCAATATCTCGAAATAAGATATGGTGTTCGAGCCATCTCAATCTATTTTCTACCAGTTAATCGAAGACATGGCTTACCCCCAAGCTGCCTCTCATATGTTCAATATCTCGAAATAATATATGTCCGAACCACCTCAGCCTTTTTTCCAACAGCTAATCGAAAACATCGCGTAACCCAAGGCTGCCTCTTACATATTCAATATCTCGCATTTCGTATTATTTCTTGGATAAAATCGAAATAAGGTACATACGACCCTTTCCTTGTTCAGATTGGATTTGTCCATTTGACCAATCTCATCGATCAAATCATCCAATTTGTCATTTCAACTCACATCCTCAATTAAAACAAATAAACTATGTAATTATCAGCATTGTCTTGATCAAAGAAAGAAAAAATAATTTTTATTTTGTTCTCCTGCGTTATATTTTTAAATTGTACCAACTGAAGTAATTTTAGCCACACCGTTTCAAAAGTAACGTTGAAGTTGTTGAAATTCCTCGAGAAATTAACAAAAAAGCGAGTCTATTTAATTTATTTGCATTGTTAAGCAACAGAGAGGTAAATTAAATTAACTTCGTACTTATTTTTCACCAAAGAAATATTTTCATAATTTAATTTAACCTACTCCGGAGACCTATTTTCGTCTCCGTCAACCTTCTATTTCATTATTTTATTTAAATTTGTGAATACTATTTTAATTCGTTCCTTTATTATTAATTTTTGCAAAAGAGTTGCTCGAGAAGAGTATATTGTGAAGATGTCACTATAATATTCCCAACTGTCACACCGGTGCGAGTATGGCAGTACCTACTCATGACGCACCAACTTTAAATAGTGAAGTATAAAAAATTACTGTCATTCTGCTTTCTTTCGTGGTCTTGAAGTATTTCTCAGTGAAACCTTTTCTAAGTTAAATTATTATAGTAGAGACTCTTCACTCACTTATAATTATTTTTTTTAAACATTATGCAGACATTACATAATAAGTGCACAATACGTCCGATTCCATAACTTTTTAGGAACGTTCCGAATAAAATAGGTGCGTTCCTATTCCACTAGTCCAAGTAGATATTATAAAACGCTGAAAAAAGAACGTTATTTAGGAACGTTGTTACTCCGTATAAGTCACGAATTATTCAATTCCCTATTTCAAAGGATCCCAACATCGTGCCCGCGGAACGATTCGTATATGTGCCCGCCACTATTCGAAAGGGATATACTTTTTTCATAAACATTAATTAAAAATGTCAATTATTTTTATTTATTTGTTAGAGTTTTGATTTTTTTGAGTTTTTTTCTTTGTATTTGTGTTTTTTGTTTGCGTTTTGTAAATACATTTCTCTGTGTGTATGCAATTTTAATAATAATTTTACTATTTAATTATGGGAAAATGAGAAGTTATGGAAGGAATTTGTCGATTAAAAATAGGCGGTATCCGCCACCCTACGGGTATTTTAGAATGTGCTCTAGAGTACAAAAAGGTTGGGAACCCCTGCACTATTCTATAGCCACATTTTAGTCGAATCAATTGTCAAAACGTTCCTAATTTTAGAAGTGAAAGCGTACTATATACCTATTTATTTTCACAGCAGTCCGGGATATTTCGGGTAAAATGAAAATATCAGTTGTGTACGGAAAAAAAATGAAAATGGATAATCCCATATTTTAATTCATTATTATTTGGAGTCTGATAAATCAGTAAATAATATAATCAAATATAGAGTCAACTTACGTATTGTTAATATACAGAAAATGACAAAATAAAATTAGTTTGGAATGGGTCAGTTGCTAGTATTAAAAAATAGTCATATTGCATATGATTTAGATAAATTAAAAATATATATAAATACCTATACATTAAAATAAAAAACATCACCAATATATAAAAAAAAGTATGGGTACACGAAAAAAAAAACAAAATCTCACTATGAAACAGTAAATGAAAATTTAAATATTTTTGTATTAAATAATAATATTATTATTCATTAATTGAATTTTTTGTATGATTTTTTCTTAGCTCTATACGTTTTCTGATATCATTGATCAAGAATTTCTTTAAGTAAGTTTTCCAGTATATTGATACTTTTGAATATAGGAATGGAAGTTTAGGTAAATATATATCAACTTATTTGTCCCATAGGATAAATAAGTTGATATCTAGGTGAATAATAATATGTTGAAATAAATTGAGGTACATTATTGTACACAGGTAAGATATATGGTAACACAGGTAAGAAGTATTTTGGAAGACTGGAAAAGGATATAGAAAGAAGGGTGACGGCAGCAAATAGGGTGAACGGTGCATTAAGAACAATAATGGCTGACCCAATTATTTCAAGGCCAGCAAAGCTCGCTGTGCACAATGCAATAGTCGTACCAACATTAATGTTTGCAAGTGAGACATGGACATGGCAGAAGACGCATGAAAGTAAAATTAACGCTGTGGAAATGAGGTCCCTAAGACGAATGTGTGGTAGAACGATCTATGATAGGATAAGGAATGTGGACATCAGACGAGAATGCAAGATTGAAAGAGATGGTTCAAACATGTGGAGAGAATGAACGATGAGCGCCTGACAAAGAAAGTATACAAGGCTGAAAAGAGTGGAATGAGAGGTCGTGGCCGCCCGAGAAAGAGTTGGCATGATCATATAAATGAGATTTCGAAAGATGGTAATATACGAAATCAGAATAATAGGAGAGCATGTATGACGCGATGCATGGATGTAAATGAGGCAAAACATGTATGTCAAGATAGAGGTGTCTGGCGTTCGGTCTTCTCTGCCTACCCCAAGTAGGGATACGGCGTGATGGTATGTATGTAAGGTAAGATATATTTCTTTAGGTAGTTTAAGGGCCGTATTTATAAACAGTTCTCAGTGCTCAAGTTGATACTTAGCACACAGAAATGTATGGAATTTGTCATGCTAAGCATTGAGAAAATTCTTAGTACGTTTTATAAATTCGGGCCTAACTGTCGAAGGTTTTTTCTACGTGAGTTTACTTTTAATTGAGTAATATTATCATGTTCGTCTTTTATGATGGCAATTTTTACTTTATGATATAAAGCTAACACGTTACAGTGTTTGAATAGACCCTTTTAATTTTTCTGATACGTACTTTTTATTTTATTATTTATTATGAGTTTCGATGTTACCGCATTTTTCTCATCAGTCGTGATTCGTCTTAAGGAAGAAGCGGTCGCTTTGAAACCGGTTTAATCAAATGACCCATTTGTGTTTTTTAACAGATTATTAATTATCTCAATAGAGACGAAGTTGGAATATTTACTGTACGAGAACCGGGAAATCAAGGCACCTACAGACCTACAGGGTAACGACCTGTCATCTGATTATCTTTGACTCCCGACAGGGAAAAAATCCAATGTTTGAGCATATGCAATAATAAAATATTCGATGACTCATTTGTGGTTAATAACGTGATAATTAAAATTAAAAATACACCAATATTAACTGGATCGGGAAAATGAAGATCACGATATACAATTTTGCCAGACGTTTCTTCGAGTTCCACTTGATGTATTTCTTTGCCGAATAATGTCTACATCTCTTAACGACTCCCGAGTCAAAATTGTGAAGCATAACTGTTTTAATGGTCTCCACCGTTCGCTACCAGCCCTCAAACATTTGGGATTATAAAGCGATGTTAATAAAACTGAAAACACATAATTTGTAATGGAACAGGGGGGTTATTATTACTGTTAGTATGATGGCACAGCAAGCTGAGGGGCTCCGGTCGATCCCAAGGCGCATTGGTTAACGTGCGTTAATTCCAAACATTTTACGACCCCACCTGATAGAGGGCGAAACAGTTTATTACCCCTGCCGAAAGGTAATTCGTATCATAACTGCATACCTATGTTGTTTAAACACATAAGTGAAACTTTAATAAAATATTCCTTTGGTCTATATTTCAGCTTTCTCTTATTTATTATAGTTCACTCATTCTGTACGAGTGTACTTGTTGTATCATTCTGTAGGAATGTTCTTGTTCAATCGTTCTGTAGTAATGTTCTTGTACAATCATTCTGTAGTACTGTTCTTGTTCAATCGTTCTGTAGTAATGTTCTTGTACAATAAATTTTTAGTAATGTTCTTGTTCAATCGTTCTATACTAATGTTCTTGTACAAACATTTTTTAGTAATGTTCTTGTACAATCGTTCTGTAGTAATGTTCTTTTTCAGACTTTCTTTTGAAGTATTATTGTTCAGTGTTCAGTCTTTCTTTAGAAGTATTCGTGTTCATTCTTTCTTTGGAAGTATTCTTGTTCAGTTTTTCTTTGGAAGTATTCTTGTTCAGTCTTTCTTTGGAAGTATCCTAGTTCAGTTTTTCTTTGGAAGTATTCTTGTTCAGTCTTTCTTTGGAAGTATCCTTGTTCAGTCTTTCTTTGGAAGTATTCTTGTTCAGTCTTTCTTTGGAAGTATTCTTGTTCAGTCTTTCTTTGGAAGTATTCTTGTTCAGTCTTTCTTTGGAAGTATCCTTGTTCAGTCTTTCTTTAGAAGTATTCTTGTTCAGTCTTTCTTTGGAAGTATTCTTGTTCAGTCTTTCTTTGGAAGTATTCTTGTTCAGTCTTTCTTTGGAAGTATTCTTGTTCAATCTTTCTTTGAAAGTATCCTTGTTCAGTCTTTCTTTGGAAGTATTCTTGTCCAATCTAAAGTGATTTAAAAGATTAAGTACTGGACATACCTACAGTCCACCCAGATCAATCACACCCTCACCCTTACAAATACTCTTATTTTATATGAGTTTAGTCCTTTATACATTTTATATTTAATACTTTTTTTACTTTTATACCTTATTGTGAAAATTTATGTAGCAACAAGCTTTAGAACAAGCTTCGCCTAGTGAGGCAATAAATTTAATTATAATATTTAATAACTACCACATATAACCACTGATAACCTAGTATGGTTAGTGGGATCTTTGGTTATATTATTTTTCATGTATTTTTCTGTTGAAATAAATGAAAAAAAATAAAATAAAATAAAAAATTGTATACATATATTGTATTTATTGTATTGTATTATAGAAATAAATAAATTAAAAATAATATAATAAAAAAAAATTGACACGGAACAGTATTTTTAAGAATTTTCGGTCCCAGCATTTAAGCAAATATTGAAAATAATAGCTACAACATATACTTTGTGACAGAACAATCCTGATTTTTTTATGCAATGAACTGGAAATAACCAGAAAAAATCAAATTAGCATTCTCAAAATTACCCCCACAATATTATATAGGATATTATTTTTCAATGATTTCCCTACGTGTATTAGAAATTTGAGAGGTCTGCAAGAAATGTCTGATATTTATTTATTTATTATATGTACGCCCTTAATAGGGCATTTACAATAAAATACAAGATAAATAATAACAATGTAGGCACAACAAAACAACAATAAGTACAAATATATCAATAACACAAATAAAGAAGTAGAATTAACGCGGTTGAAATGAGGTCACTAAGACGAATGTGTGGTAAAAAGATGTATTATAGAATAAGAAATGAGGATATTAGACGAGAATGTATGATTGAAAGAAATATCGTAAGTAACATGAAAATAAATGCCCTAAGGTGGTTCGGCCACATAGAAAGAATGAGTGATGACCGTCTGACAAAAAAAGTATACAAGGCTGATAAAAGAGGAACGAAAAGTAGAGGTCGGCCAAGAAAAAGTTGGCACGATCACATAAATGGGATTTTGAAAGATGGTGATGTTTGAAGTAAGAATAATAGAAGAGCGTGTATGAGACGATGTATGGACGTGAATGAGGCGAGGAATGTATGTCAAGAGAGAGGAGTCTGGCGTTCGGTTCTCTCTGCCTACCCCAAATAGGGAAATGGCGTGATGGTATGGCTATGGCCAGTCAGAGAAAGGACAATATAAGACAACAAAATACAATATTATAAAAAAAATAGAGGTAAATGATAAAAAAGTAATAATTTAACTAATTAAAATAATTAAAAATTTAACATTCCATTCTGCGCTGAGATATACTAATAAAACTTAATCTCCCCATAACTTTAAGTTTCGATTTCGTAACTCGACTAGTTGAGGATTAACCGCAGCACTTGGCCTATACCTACTTCTACCAAAATAAGTGTCTAGCTATTAAATGTTTTAATTGAAATATTGATGTAAATACAGGCTGTGATGTTTAAATTTGGAAGCGGTTCATTAATTTGTTTTTCATTATCTATAGAAGAGAATTAAACAGATATAAATATATAAATAAAATAGAATTAATTCAGAGAGTAGGTATACATCATTATTTGTAACGCAAATTTATTCAAAACGCAATTTGGTCCGGCGACTTTCGATAATGAAGGCGACATTTTGTCACGAAATGAGGTTTTGTTTGGTACAAATAGAAATAATAATAAGGCAAACATTATTATTTTTTTCAATCTATAGACGAGATTCACAAAATAAACCTAAAACCGCCCTTGATTGAAAGGCGACCAAGAGGAGAAAAAACAACCATTTATAGATTTGGTTTTAATTTGAAAGTCAAAAGGATAAGTTTAAATTTAATTATTTTTTTTTTGCCAAAGATAAGTAACCTTATGGCTGATCGTATTTTTTTTTATTTCGTATATATAGCTTCTCGGGGAACTAAGAAGTACATACAATGTTTAATATTTTTTGAACACGCACCAAATAACCAATTTCCAAACTTAGAAGCCTTTTTTATATAATTGTATATTTTTAAAAGACTTGTTCTCGTAATAATCAAATATAAATCCTCATACATTCCATAAATGAAGCATAATTGCTTGAGCTATAGGTTAACGAAATTGATAGTGGCAAGAGTTGAACTCGCGACCACTGGATTACTAACCCAGCGCGTTAACCGCTCTGCCACCACACATATATTATGATGTTCACTGTCTCTCAGATCCGGACTGAAACAGAACAAAAAACTGTGCCTCCACCGGGAATCCGGAACTCGGGAACCCGGCACCTTTAGATCAGGATTCTGATATCTATCACATTGACCCACAAAGGGCAATGATAAAATTGATCATATTGTCTATTTTGTACACTTACTATTTATTTATTTATTTTTGTCAACAAGTATAATGGTACAGGTTGAACCTGTATCGAGATGAGCGACTTTACAACAACGAGTGAAATTTGAACAGTATTATAATTTTAGAATATTGAATAACAAAACAAACAAAAAAAACATTAACAAACACTAAGTCAAAAATTTTTTTTTAACAAATATTATGTTACAATATTGTCTGGAGTTAGGCACAAGGAAGATAACTGTGACAATAATATCTATGCAACCAACACACAGACAACTAACACAAAAGAACATGACATTTATAGAGTGACCATTGACCATACACTTCAAAGCCCACCAAAAAAAGGGTGACCACTATGGTTTTTATAGTTTTTTTATTAATTTGATTAAGAAGAAATACGAAAGTTCGTCAGATGGGATAGACATAGAAGACGGCGAACGCCGTACGCCATATTTACAACACATCAAGACGAAAATCATAGTGTGCACTCTCTACATGATATCCGTTGAGAAATTGGTGTAAAAAAATACGCTTAAAAATTGTGAAATCATGACTCTCCACTATTCCATAGTGTGGAGAGTAAAAATGTTCACGTCGAATTGATAACTTCCCTTTTGGTAGTCGTCTAAAAACCACCATATAGCAAATTTCATTTACATCATAAATATTGAGCGTTGCATAATGCAGTGTGAACCTCGCTAGTTGAGCTCTGAAAGGCTACGTCAAGTCACCCATCAGAGCATGTCATCTCAGACTCATCAGGCGTGCCATGACTCGGGACATGTTGTGCCATTCGATAACACCATGTGATGGAGTAGAGTATGTACGATATTAGATATTTTGTTTCTCTTCTATGATGAATATTAATACTTGATGCGGTAGGTACCTACTGGTACTCTTAAGATAATGATTTTCTGTATATACTAGTTGCATGTTACACATGAGATCCAACTGTGGATTGTGATAAGACAGCAAAGATAAAGACGATTTTGAAGGTTATAATTTTGTGAACATTTGTCATACCTAGGGCCATATACCTACAACCTTAAGTCACAAAAAACCCAATCTTATGCAGCGAAGCGATATAAGAATGGAGGCAGTTGTACTTATAGATACCTATGTACGTATTAAACTAATAAAAATTTATTTAAAAGATTTCTCGGTATACAATTCTCGTGAAGAAGCTCCCATAGGCTTCATGTATGTATTTAAAGCAAAGGGAAATCCTTCAATAAGGAATGAAGTATTCCAACTGTCGATTTGTTCAGGAGAACTTTGTTCTCTTAACATATCGACAATGTATCAAGCCAGAATACGCGAGAATTGTATGGAGAGGTCTACTTTTTTCACGGCTTTTCCAACTTTGAAGTCAAAAAACACCAACTTAGAGGCTTCGCAGCATATATGTTCCATACACGGATTTACTTAGAATTCGGAGTAGAACATTTCGTATGTCTGTGTGTGTGTGTGTGTGTGTGTGTGTGTGTGTGTGTGTGTGTGTGTGTGTGTGTGTGTGTGTGTGTCTGTGTGTCTGTGTGTCTGTGTGTGTGTCCGTCCCCCCCTTATAACTTTTGATCCGCTCAATTTACAGAGCCTAAAATTTCAGAATATATAAACAGTTACAGGCCTACAAAACTTTTATACTCGGAATTTTGAATTGTTGTTTCAGTCAGGGGTTATCAACTTTTGAATTTTTATTTTATTTTTCCCTATTTCTCAGAAACCATAAAAGCTAGAACGCTGAAAATTGGTATAAACATAGACAAGTACAAAATCTCAAATTAGTATCTTTTTAAACATTCCAGGATTTCTCAAACATTTTTTATTAAGAAAAGTATTTTTTTTATGATAAATTTATGAGTTTAACTGCCTATATTTCCATTTTTTTTTAAAATATCGAAAAAAGCCGAAACACCACAACTAGATAATTTAATTTTATATAAAAAATATTAACATTGTAGCAGTACATCTCAAATTTTTTTTAACAATTTTTATAAAAATTGAATTTAGTGACGACATCGCTTCATACAATTTGTATGGTAGTCACCTATACACAATATCAAAGAAGACTTAATAGTTTGATACTTCATCTCTAAACATACAATATACATATACCATCATGCTGTTTTCATATTCCGGGTAGGAAAAAAAGACTGACCTCCATACTATCCTATCTTGACTACCTAGGTACATGTGTTGTATAGAAAACTAAATATCATAAAATAATAAATAATTTGTATTTATGGGTTTATAGTTTGGTACATATTCTTCAACTATACATACTATCGCTATCGACAGTTGGATCTCATGTGTTACATGCAACTAGTTTTAATAACGTAATACAAACCAAAATATGATAATATACCTACCCAGAAGAAATCACAGCACTATTTGCTTACTTTCGTTACATAATATCTAATCCCTATCCACCATATCGCTAATAATAATGTAGTTTTTCTGCCTCTTCGATCTGCTGAACTTAACACACTTGCCATTCTTAATCACTCCACTGTATATCTCTTTTAAGTACAATTAGCTAGTTGTAATTTTGCCTGGAATGTGAACAGTCAGTTCCGAAACTGGTCGCATAAATGCAATTAATGGTTTGCACAAAGTAATTGTTAAATTAAAGTTTTTTTTGACAAATGTACATACATACATACATACATACCATCACGCCATGTTCCTTGCGGGGTAGGCAGAGAGAACCGAACGCCACATTTTTCTATCCTGGCACGCATCCCTCGCCTCGTCCACATTCATGCATCGTCTCATACATGCTCTTCTATTGCTCACACTTCTAACATTTCCGTCTTTCAAAATTTCGTTCACATGGTCGTGCCATCCCTTTCTTGGGCGTCCTCGACCTCTCATTCCATTCCTTTCCGCACTGTATATTTTCTTCGTCAGGCGCTCCTCATTCATTCTCCACATGTGACCAAACCATCTAAATGTGTTCACTTTCATTCTAGTAATGACATCTTTCTTCATCTTACATTCTTTCCTTATATCCTCGTTTCTTACCCGGTCATACATCGTTCTATTACAAATCCTTCTTAACGATCTCATTTCAACTGCATTTATTCTACTTTCATGCGTCTTCTGCCATGTCCAGGTTTCACTTGGCAAATGTACCACAAAGTTAATAATAATTCAATTGAGAGTAATATTTTTATACCCGCATCACTATAGTAATGCTGATATATCGTCTCAATCTGTTCAAATAATAATAATACTGTTATAAAAATAATCCAACTGTCGATTCGTTCAAGAGAATGAAATTCTCTGGAAGGAAGAGGCAGTTAAAATCCTAGATACGAGAATTGTATACAGGATTTACTTTTTTAACAGCTTTTCCAACTTTGAAGTCAAAAAACACCAACTTACAGGCTTCGCAGCATATATGTTCCATATACGGATTTACTCAGAATTCGGAGTAGAACATATAGTGTGTATGTGTGTGTGTGTGTGTGTGTGTGTGTGTGTGTGAGGGTGTGTGTGTGTGTGTGTGTGTGTGTGTGTGTGTGTTTGTGTGTGTGTGTGTGTGTGTGTCACCCTTATAACTTTTTATCCGCTCAATTTACAGAGCCCAAAATTTTCTAAATATATAAATAGTAATAGGCTTACAAAACTTTTATATCTCAGAAACCATACAAGCTAGAACGCTGAAAATTGGCACAAACATAGACAAATTAAAAATCTAAAAATTTATTTTTTCAAAAAAATTCAAGAAAAATATTTTTTTATGATAAATTTAACTGCCTTTATTTCCATATTTTTTTTAAAATATCGAATAAAGCCGAAACACCCCAACTAGATAATTTGATTTTCTATAAAAAATATTAATATTGTAGAAGTACATTTCAATTTTTTTTTACAATTTCTATAAAAATTGAATTTAGTGATGTCATTGCTTCATACAATTTGTTTGGCAGTCGCCTATACACAAATATGTATAGTTTTATACTAAAATCTCCAAACATACATACAGAACCATCATGCTGTTTTCATATTCCGGGTAGGAAAGAGGACTGACCTCCATACTGTCCTATCTTGACATACATACCTACATGTGTTGTATAGAAACAAAATATCCTAAAATATTCAATAATTTTGTTTTATAGGTTTATAGTTTGGTACTTATTCTTCAACTATACATACTATCGCTATCGACAGTTGGATCTCATGTGTTACATGCAACTTGTATACTGTAATATAATAATACTGTTTTGCTATAGACCTCTAGAGCACTTTGAATAGACAGGTTTTCGAATATTTTTATAGTAGCAAACACGCTAACATTGGATTTTTTCTCCTGTAGGGAGTTAATGATATTTATATGACAATTTTTATTTCTATATGTATATTTTGTATCTTAATAGGGGCTTAGTTTGAATATTAAAATAGAAGTGGAAATTCAAATCGTACGCCCTATCTCTAGGTGCCTTGATTTCCAAGTTCTCTCTTAATATTCCAACTACGTCTCTATTGAGATATTAAAAATAAAATAAAATTAAAGTTTTATTTTTTTAAGACTCAAGGAAGAAGTGAGTTTTCAGGTGTTTCCTGAATAGGGATAAATTGTCGATTCGCCACAGTTCAGGTGGTAGTTTATTCCACGAGGCTGGTCCAGCCAAATTAAATTATATTTAGAAATTAATTATTGAACAATAGGTACCTATTCTTTATGAGTCTTTCAATTCCCTCCTACCCTTTCACAAATAAATCGTTTTCTCAAAAGTATACAATGTAAAAGAAGCAGTTCATCTTACCGTTTTTATTTTAACAAAATATATTTTAGAAAACCCTCGAAAATATATTTACTGTAAGATGTTCTGGTATATCTAAAAAAATATAATTTCCTCGGTAAGGTCGCCAAGGCAACTTAATTAAGAGCAACATAAAATTTGTATCTAAGATTTCGCAACAAAGCATTAATTTATCCTTGGCTTGGATATCTGGATCCTTCTCGAATGGACCATTAAGATAATATTTATTAACATTTAGATAAATGTGTTTACATAAACGTGAGCCGCAATGCCTTCCGGAACATTTGTTAAGACAAAATTTATAAATATTGTAATTCAGACAAAAAACAGACCAGACACAGAACCCAGCAGCAATAATCAACCGAAATACCGGCTGGAAATATAAATTTATGAACAGCCGACAAAGATATAATTACCCACCTTTATGTTTACCTCACTGTTTCTAGACGCAGAGGGTTGGTTGTTTTGTGTTGGTTGCAAATTTAGTAGATTAGAACAAATTATTAAGTATTTTTCAGACAATTTGAGCAATTTGTACAGCCTGAAAACAAAAGTATTTAAGATTAAAAATATGTATTTGAACGTGACTATTTTGTCCTTGTGGTCGGTTACAAGCGGTCGGTTTATCTGATTATATGCAGAGTCAAATATCTCGCTAGTCGGTACGAATTCTCCTTTTTGAAGACCGGCATCTTCATATCGTTCTGGGCATGACCTCATATAATGGACAAGGCAGTGTCACTTCTTCACGACGTGGTAACCTATTATTATTATAAATAATAATAGGGGATTAAATATAGTACCGTTTAATGATTCAAGGGTGCCGATAGTTTAATTAACTACAGATAATACAAAACAGAGCAATGAGGACAATATTAAAATGCAATAGATTTACCCGTATTGAATATATGCTTGAGCAGTTGAAAATTTTGACAGTGAAACAACAAATAATTCTGAATGCGCTAATTTTTATTTATAAATTAAAAAATAGACTTTTACCACCTTATTTACAAAAAAATATTATGTACAATTTTGAAGTAAACGCATACCCGACGAGAAGTAGGCGGGACTTTAGACTGCCGCAGACAAACCTGGCAGGTACACAAAATAGTGTGTACTACAAAGGCTTTATAATGATTTGCCTGAATGTGTAAAGGAGGCGTCTAGTCTTCCCTCTTTTCGTCGCTTAGGTGCTGAATACATAAAACAAAAGTTTTTTTAAAAATCGTGTGTTTCTATTGTTTATATATTATGTTCTAAGACTATAATATCTGTTTTGCTTGTTTTGATACTATAATTATTATTTTTTTTTCATGTTCTTTGATGTCTTCTATTGTGGTAGTGTGTTTTCCTTTTTTTTACTTTGTGTTTTATTGTTATTGATAGAAACGTGTCTTTTTCATTTGGTCATCCGATGTTGATTTGTTTATTTTTATTGTTTGTTTTTATTTTCGTTTATACTAGATGTAAGAAATTATATTTTTTTTTACATCTAAATAAAATATATACAATACAATACAATTATGTGCCGCTTTACGAAATACAGCTGTTTTCAGTCCTTTAGTGAAAGTGCTTTTGCTTTGAGCACTGTGGACATCTGGAGGCAGTGCATTCCACTTAATTGGACCGTTCACACCAAAGCATCGGTGATTAAGCCGCTTTGAAACTTTTTTAGCGAGTTGTAACTCTGTGATCTAGACGACCTGAGTGTGAGATGCCTCCCAGAGAGCTCCTTTATCACACTAAACCGAGAAAAACTCTACAGAGCCATGGATGAGTTTAATATGCCCAAGAAACTAGTAACCTAGTGAAACTCACAGTGTCCAACGTCGAATGTCGAGTTAGAATACAACAGGACGTGTCCGAACCCTTGAAGACTTTCAACGGACTGAGACAGGGAGAAGCACTTGCGTGCACACTGTTTAACTTGGAGCTGGAAAAGGCCATCCGAGACTCGGGTATTCAAATTGGTGGCCATATCTTCAATAAATCTGTGCAACTCTTTGCCTACGCTGATGATAAAGATATCATTGCACGCTCGAAAAATGATTTAAATTGCATTCAAAGCCCTGGCCGCATCAGCAAGGAATATGGGGTTGATGGTAAACGAGGGAAAGACAAAGTAGGTATATACCAGTACATGGACGCTGAAAACCGCCAGATTTGCGAGTTGTCGATTACACATTCGAAACTGTTAGCGAGTTTGTGTACCTCGGTACTATGGTGACAAGTGACAAAAATGTCTCGACCAAAATTAAACGTCGAATAGTGTCCGCAAATTGGTGCTACTATGGGTTGCAGAGGCACATGAAGTCTCGTTACCTCACCAGAAAAACTAAAGTCCTCCTCTAATAAGACTCTTATTCGGCCAGTACTCTCATATGGATCAGAATGTTGGGCAATCGTTAAATCTGATGAAAGAACCCTGGAAATTTTTGAGAGGAAGGTGCTGAGAAGGATCTACGGCCCGACTTGTGACAATGGAGAGTGGCGTATCAGGCACAACCACGAATTGCATGATCTGTACAAGGAGCCTACCATACTGACAGAAATAAGAATAGGAAGACTCCGATGGGCTGGACGGAGTGGTGAAAGATGCGAACAGCATCGGCGTCCATAACTGGCGTAATGCGTCGCAGGATCGACAGGAGGCTAAGACCCGACCTGGGTTGTGGAGCCACAGATGATGATAAGATGAGCTCCTTTCTCTGACACAGCTCTTGAATGTATTGTAGTGCTAGATTGTTTATAGTATTAAATCACGATCAAACAAATTTTGTAATCAACTCGATCTGGACACTTCAACCAGTGTAATTCTTTTAGTAGAGTTATGTGACATCGTTTTTCGCACCAAAAATAAGCCTTGCCGCTGCATTGAACACATCATAAAGGAGGGAGATAGATGTTGTAGGATGTGAGAGATGATAACAGCTTTAGTATTTTTCTAAAAGTTGAATCGATTGAGACGTCGTAATATCATCACTTGAGGAGTTCGAAAGTCTTGCTGATTATTCTTCAAAAGAGGAACTGATAATTCTATCGAATGAATAGGGATTGCTGGTGTGGTAGGTACGATCAGCAGATCGAAGAGACAGACCGCTATTGAATAAAATAACAAAATTGAAATGGCTACAAGATGCTATCGAGGAAATGGAGGAGAGAATGTTCTTTATGTCTTTTTACGGCGTCATTTGAATAGAAAATTCAACGGGATGTGAAAAGAAGTTATAATAATAACAATGACAGTTAAAATGTATGACCTTCTTTGTGAAGGAAGACTTTAAAATTGGAAATAAAGTATTAATTTACGGCCACTCTTGTTTAGCGATGGGCAATATAAATTTTAACACTTCAGTATTTTTGGTTACATAGCTAATTTTCCCAATTCTGTAACTTCTTGAACTTAAATTGAAAATAATTGAAAAATTTTGAATCAAGGTTAATTGAACTTTATTTTGTATTCTATAAGTGGCGTTGTTCCTAAAAAAAATCTAAAAAATTAGTGCACCATATAAAATAATTATTTGAACTCAAATTGTCTGTGGCGCATACTACGCATGCGTACTGCGCACTGTTCGGCCATGTTTATTTATGTCATGTCGCCTAAGCATAGATTAGATTTTCATTATAATATACTAGATGTCACGTAGTTAGCAAATTTTGTATGAATCGAAGTGAGACTTTTTTCCGCGGGATTTTTGACGCCTTGGTTGGCAGACCACATCGTTTTTCTATAGAGAATAATGACTATTGTGAATTGTTTTCGGACTTATTTGTCGAAAAGAACACTGTTAGCTCAAAATACCTACCGGCGAAATAACGATGGGACTTCGCCGGTGCAAAATTGCCTCAGCACGGTTGTAAGGATTTTGCTCGGTAGAACAGTGGACTGTATCTGGATATGGTTGTTGATTATGGGTATGAACAGGATCGATATAGGATGATAGGGGATCGAACAGTCAAGATCTGAAGACTGGTCTGAAGACTGCTCGCCCTTACGAGGTTGGCCAACCTAAGATCTCGGCTTGTAGATATATAATTTTACATATATTCACAGTTCATCACACACAAATAAACAACACAATAATGTTCAATAATTCGACACGAGGGATCGAACTCTTTATAATATAAAACAATGTATATGAACAATGACCGCTACGACGGTACACAAACGACCGCTAATCTTGGGCGATTAACCTTGACTGATTAGGATGGGAGATGGCGGGAGGGCAGGAGTATTCGCACTATACGACAATTTTTGGCGCCAACAAACACTTTGTTCATTAATATTTCGAAAACAGTTATCTAGGAAGTATTGAAACGTAAGGAAAAAACTGCAATATGTTACCAACCAAAACGTCAAACTCACGATATATGTACCATAACTCAATTGTTGCACGGAGTACTCCATCTAGTTTATTATAATGAAAATATATGCGCAAAACCTATAATTTATTTTATTTTTTTTATAAAAAAATTAATATGTCCTTGTTAAACCAGCACATATACATCTTCCTAAATTCCTTAAAATAAGCATAAATGCTAGTACTATAGGTGAACGAAATCGGTCTAGGCAGCAGGTAGTATTCGAGCTCGATAAGTATAAAAATATCATAAATCAAATGTTTGCTTATATGTTACTATAAAAATATTCGATTTAAATAAACATTTTAATAAGGAAGTTGGTAAACAAGCCAAAAATGAACGAATAATTCTGCCACGGTTAAAGGGTGACATCTTTAAGAAAGCATTGTCACCTCATGTATGAGTAGGTACTGTTGCTTTCATTGTTTATAAACCAATTTCTCGATAGATAGCGTTACAAAAAATGTTTCTTTGTCACTTCCATAGATGGCGATGGTGTTTCGGCTTCTTCGCAATTACATATATAGAACAATAAATATAAACTATATATTAAATTCATTTATAAAAATAAAAATAAAACACATTATAGTAGGTATAAATTGTGCCTCTGAAGATGCTAGTTGTGTCTAGCGAAAGCGCTTAGGTGCTTTTGGTTTATTCTGATTTTTATACTTTATTTATACTAGTAGTATTTATACTATAGTATAAATTGTGCCTCTGAAGAATCTAATTAGCTAGCTTAGGCGCTTTTGCATTATTAAATTGTAATCAATGTGCATTAAAATGGTGTTTTATTTTAGAAAATAAATTATTATAAATATTTACTTTTTAGTTATGAACATCCACTGTTTTAACGAAAATACATTGAAATTATATATATATATATATATAGAACATTAAAAAAATAATAAAAATAACAATTGATGAACGTTGCTCAAGTCCATAGGGTGATCTAGTAGGCTAGCCTATGACAGGTTGTGTGCCCTATAGGTGGCTTCTATAACATGTCATTCCACCTTCGTCTCCATTGAGATGTTAAAAATTGTCATAGGAATAAGATTGCTAAATGTTCATTGTTTTGAGAATGCGAAATCGATTTATAAGCCATGTCTGTTTTCCTCGTTATTTCTTCTCAAGCTTCAACCGTGTCCTGCATTCTTTATTGTGATTTCGAATCTAGTATTGCATAGAGAATCTCGATCTTGGGCGATGGTCATCACTATTGGCCAGTCCAGATTAACATAAAGCTATAAAAAAAGTATTGACCGGGAGAAGTACCTAAATAAAATTGTGAGGGGTGTCAGATATAAACTGTTACTTTTATGGCTGACTCAAATATTTTATGTGTCCTGTAGAGATGTTTTTTTTTTTCTGTCGAGGTATCGATCTCTTCGCTTTTACACCCAAAAACGTGCTGAGATTCACAAACGAGGTACCTAAGGTTTTTCTTAATAAATGAAATTGATAAATTTTAAATAAATAGATCCTGTGAAAAAGAAAACATGGTCGTCTGTCAAAAAGAAAATACAAGTGTGGAAAATCAAGTCGTTTCATAAAAAAAAAACTAAATGTCTCATTTGTTTTGAGAATGATCTTTTAGGTGTTGGTTCGGCGGTTTTACTCTCGAAACAAGAATCCAATGACAATTTCAATCTACGCTTATAACCTACTTATCTGCAGTTTAATTCTCTGTCATTATCATCATCATCATCATTAATGGCGCTACAGTCAATCATGAGTCTTGGTCTCCTCAAGAACTTTCCGCCATTCCACCCTGTCCATCTACCGCACCTTCCAATTAGTTACACCGATCGCTTTTAAGTCCCTTCTTACACCATCCATCCACCTTAATTTAGGTCTTCCCACGTTTCGCCTCCCATCTGGTCACGTGTTGAGAATTTTCTTCTGGATTCGGTTCTCCTCCATGTGCTGGAGACGCCCCAACCATCAAATAAAGCGATATTTTTAATTCTCTATTATATTGGTGGGAAAACTCGAAATTGAAATTGGATTTATGTGTCAAGAGTAACGATGAAGGTCAGCCCCCCTAGACAACGTGTCATTTAGCTCAAGAAAAGAAACAAGAAAATATAACTCAATGTATGGAAGTGACAGCTGCCAGTCACGTGACAACTATCACTTCCATACATTGAGTTATCTTTTCTTGAGCTAAATGATACATTGTCTGGGGGACTGATCAGCTGCCAATAAGTTGATAAGGGCCTTATAAAAAAAACATTATTTATTATTTAAATAATAAGTCGAAACGATCGTCAGAAAATACATCTTTGTGGAACTTAAATTAGCAAGAATGTTTTATCAGTATATAATAAAACATTCTTGCTAATTACATTAATAATGAATAGAAAAAATATCGAAGTGCGAGTGAGTGTGCCCTATCCATTCATTTGTCTGTTTTTAATATCTCTACATCACTGTATTTGATCTGTAGACCTTTTGTTATATACATGGTAGGTATGTACTTATATTGTAGTCCAGTATACAAAGTTTTATTAATAACGGCATTGCAATCAAGTATGAAAAACTGTTTTAATTATAACTCAACAAACTACGAGAAAGAGGAGATTATTAATTGATCTGGTAATGACACTCCATAGATTTTAATTATTCTTGTATAAATAATAAGTTGTAGACTATTATTTTTGATTAAATTAAATGTAATGAAAATGCAAAAGTTATTTTGATTTAAAATTACAAATAGGTAATATTAAAGAAATTTTCCCAAATCTTTTTTACAATCGTTCGCCGACATTCTTCTTCTTCTTCTCTGCCTAATCCCGTCCACTCCTGGACGAAGGCCTCCTCCATCTCCTTCCACGCCACTCTATCTTGTGTTCTGACAAACCAATTGACACCAGCATGACGGCTGATGTCATCTCTCCATCTCATTGGCGGTCTTCCAACACATAGCATACTTCTTCTTCTTCTTCTTCTCAGCCTAATCCCGTCTACTCCTGGACGAAGGCCTAATCCATCTCCTTCCATACCATTCTATCTTGTGCACTGAGCAACCAATTGACACCAGCATGGGGGCTGATTTCATCTCTCTCATTGGTCTTCCAACACCTCTGACTGTCATTCTCGGTATCCAAGGTCTCAACACTATCCTTGGCCATCTGTTTTCGGGGTATCTAGCCACGTGGCCCTCCCATTTCCACCTCAGGGTAAGAATGCGGTGGACGACATCAACCATTTTTGTTCTTTCCCTGATGTCGTTTCGCACCCTGTCTCTCACCGACTCGCCGACATTCAGATATCTAAAATATTGTGAAATAAGCAGAAACAGTAATAATAAAAAAAAGGATAATTTATATTGCACCATTTTTGTGTATTCACCTCAAGGTAATTATACAATAGTAGTAGGTAATCATCCACTTGACTTTGTGAAATCAGCAGGAACAGTAACTAATCTGTTGACATTTTGAGAATCAGCATAAACATTAAGTACGTACGTATCAAATCTAATTACCTTTGTGAAATCAGCAGATACAGAAATCATATCCATTTAACTTTGTGTAATAAGCAGAAACAGTAACTAATCCGCTGACATTTTGAGAAATAACATAAACATTATGTAAGTAAGTAACTAATTAACTTTGTGAAATTAGCAGAATCAGAATTCATATCCATTTAACGTTGTGAAATAATCAGATACAGTAATAAATTCATTTAAATTTTGTGAAGTTTGTAGTTACAGTAATCATATCTTATTGTGAAATCAGAAGAAATAGTCATTATATCCTTTTCAATTTTGTGAAATTTGTAGAAAAAGTCTATTCTATTTCATTATTATGAATTCAGCAGAAAATGTATATATTTTTTTTCCATTTATTTTGTAAAATCATCGAAAACAATATTATCCATTATTAGACCATTAAAATTATTCAAAATTAATCACAGCGAGGTCACCGAAATGGTTCACTAGTACTGGTAAATAATTATAGTTATTCTTCACTGCTGCAAAACAGTCTCTGGTAAATTTCCAGAAAATAAAAAAAAAACTTTTGAACGTTCGCATTAAGACGAAGCTCCAATGGTAAAGCTGTCAAAAATGGAATAATGTGGTTGAAGATTGACGAGGTAAGGTAGGTAGGTGCTTACATACATATATGATGTAGTATGAACTGGCGCAGAAGAGTAAAGTTTACTGCTTCTTCTTGGAAAGTGCACCCAAGTTTGAAGAGCACATAAACTTCTCGCATTACACGGAGCAGGTACCCTCTTAAGGTGCCACCCCTGGACTCTACCTATCGTATATAAATGGACTAAAGCAAATGCAGGAGCGGTTCAAAGTTCATATAAATACAATTTTTATCATTATCACTTAAAAGACATTAATTTGCATATAAACATAAACTCCACTACTTAATGGGTTTATCTACATGTGATCTAAACATTTTATTTTTCTTTAAAAGTTGACAAACTCTAAATGCAGTGTGAAAGAAGAAAATTTTTTGTTGTAAAAATACTAGAAACCAAGAAAGGGGGAAGAGAAAGAAATCATGAGAGGGGGATAACTAATTAGCTCAAGTTAATGTATTTCACACATATGGTATTAATATGAAGTTCATCGGCCTTTTTGTTTGAGCTGAACAGAGGACACTATTTTTTCTATTTGTGTACGGCATACGGATCACGGCATACGCATAAAAACATTACGACGAAACTCAAAGTATGTACTCTACATGAGAAATTGACATAAACAAAAATATGCTTGAAAATTGTGAAATTATGACTCTCCACTATTTCATAGTAGTGAAGAGTAAAATCATGATTAAAAATTGTTTAACACATGGAGCATAAACACTTCCAATTACGAAAGCGACCGTTAGAAAACTAAGAAGGTCACAGTGAAAATACAAAAGAGCCATGCTGAATCTTAGACTCTGAAATAGAGTGAGAAATTCAGGGCTACGTTCACAATGAACGCTGAGTGCACTTAGTGACACTCTAAACAGTTCATAATGACCGGAAACAGACGCTCAAAAGACACTCTGTGGCGTTCAGATTGAACGTCGAGTGGTGAAAATCGCTCTAACAGTTATAGTATCTGTTGACTTCTATTTTATCTGTGGAATGATGACTTCTATTTTTTTCCGGGATAGCCTAGTCTTCACACCATTTTTTTAAAACATAATCTACTAAAGTTTGGTAAAAATACCAATTTAGTCATTTATTTTTATATTTTAGTTACATTTTTTTAATATATAATACAACTGGCTTACGCCAGTCGCAATTAAAACTACAAACAAACCTAACCAACGTATTTTTACCAAACTTTTGTAGGTAAGGTTTACAAAAATGGTGTGAAGACTAGGTAATCCTTTTCTCCGTGGTATTTATTATTTCAGTTGACATCATTTGACATTATTTATGATGACAAACTGCATTCACAAAGATTTATGAAAATATCATTTAAAAATTTCCAATAAAAGGTCGGAGATGATTATTTACTCCACTGCCTAACTGTTGTCTTTTGATGAAAATATAACTTAAAAAGATAATCTATGATAAATGACATTTGACATTTAAAACGCCCAACGCTGCGTTCATATTCAAACGCCGTTCGACAAAGTTCAGTGAGATTGGTGTGAAAAACACCATAATAATTTATTTATTCATTTATTTATTTGTATCCACGGCCAGAAGCCTTTTACAAATACACAAAAATACAGCAGTTACACATATCTTAGCCATTTCTTTGGTTTGAGTATTACTTTCTTTAAGACTTCTTCTTCAAACCTCGTCATAAATAAGTTGGCGACTGCTGGTGACAATGACAAACCCATAGGTGCTCCTTTTATTTGTTTGTATGTCTTATTGTTGTAATAAAAAAATGTGTTATTTAAACAGTGATAAAATAAATTTAAAATATCGTCTGTGGTATTGAGTGTTTCTTTGATTATGTCTAGTGTCTCGTTAATTGGAATATTTGTAAATAAAGAAACCAACTTATTTATGACGAGGTTTGAAGAAGAAGTCTTAAAGAAAGTAATACTCAAACCAAAGAAATGGCTAAGATATGTGGATGACACATTCGTAGTATGGTCTCACGGAGAAGAAGAATTAAATAATTTTTTGAACACTATTAACAGCATTCATAAAGATATAAAGTTTACAATGGAGAAGGAAAATAACAGACAAATACCTTTCTTAGACGTTTTAGTGTTAAAAAAAGCAAACGGTAAACTGGGGCACACAGTATATAGAAAGCCCACACACACCGATAGATACCTACACGCAACGTCCAATCATCACCCCGCACAAATATGCTCAGTCGCAAAAACACTAATAACAAGATCAAAAAGAATTGCAGACCACGAGCATAAAAAACAAGAATTAGAATACACGAAAAATGCTCTAAGTTGTAATGGTTTCTCAGACTATATAATAAACAAAGCATTAAAGAGTCCAAAAACAGTGAAAGAAAAATCCAATGAAACACCATTATCAACAGCCCGACTACCATATATCAAAGGCGTCACCGATAAAATCAGCCGTCTATTAAACAAAAATAACATACGTACCGTTTTCAGCACAACAAATAAAATATCAACCTTTCTAAGAAACCCGAAAGACATCATTCCACTTGAAGCTCATGGAGTATATGAAATACCGTGCGGATCGTGCAATAAGACTTATGTAGGAAGAACCAATCGAAAAGTTGAAGCACGAATAGCGGAGCACAGAGTCGACATGAGAAACAAAAAACTTACATCCTCACTTGTACAACACTCGCTCACAGAAGGACATACAATAGATTTTGACCATTCAAAAATAATTGCAAGTTTAAACAGTGAACCTCTCAGAATTTACAGGGAAGCTATAGAAATATATAAGAGAAGGGATATAATGAACAATCGGGACGACGGGGTTCGTTTGCCTAGTACCTGGAAGAACATTTTATATGACAAACAATACAATAATAATATTAATAATACCATAGCGAAAATAACCACAAAACACAACAATAATAATATTAATGTCATAACTAAAATTAACAATAAATCACAACACAAAAATAATGATAAAATATTATTACCAACGAACACGACAGCAGGTGGGCGTGTCACAAGGAGCCAATCACGTCGCGCTAACAATATTTGACATAAGCGGCCATCTTGTACGCTACGAGTCACTTGACGGTGAGCTCCCAGTGTGAGTAGACGTGTGTCGCGCGCGTGCTTTTCGTTAAGTCCTTGAAAATGCCTGGTGATATTCAGGCGAAACGTCGGAAGACAAATGGTCTTAGTCAAGACCTACTGACACGGGAAAACCGAGATAAAAATATTATAACATATTTCACCCGTGAAAACATCAAATATAACATATATATATATATATATATATATATATATATATATATATATATATATATATATATATATATATATATATATATATATATATATATATATATATATATATATATATATATATATATATATATATATATATATATATATATATATATATATATATATATATATATATATATATATATATATATATATATATATATATATATATATATATATATATATATATATATATATATATATATATATATATATATATATATATATATATATATATATATATATATATATATATATATATATATATATATATATATATATATATATATATATATATATATATATATATATATATATATATATATATATATATATATATGTATATATATATATATATATATATATATATATATATATATATATATATATATATATATATATATATATATATATATATATATATATATATATATATATATATATATATATATATATATATATATATATATATATATATATATATATATATATATATATATATATATATATATATATATATATATATATATATATATATATATATATATATATATATATATATATATATATATATATATATATATATATATATATATATATATATATATATATATATATATATATATATATATATATATATATATATATATATATATATATATTTAGTGAACGTAAGTGGGAAAGGGATATCGTGTGTGAAAGAGACGGATGTTGTGCCTATATAGGCTTGGTATGAATGAGTAGGAGGCGTTCTGCCATAGGGCCCGTACTGAGACAATATAGAGATTGATTACAGAGATAACTACTGAGTTATTTATTGAAGAAGACCATCCCCAATATTCAATTGAGGAGATAGTACTGTGCACCCCATCACAGTACATTACAGTGGCGCAGTCGACAGGATTAAAAGAGATAAACGCTCAATACGAGAATCTAGGAAGATTCTAGAAGTTTTTTTTATACCTACAAGTGGTATAAAATTTAGAAGAAAAAATTGCTACCTACATTTTTTTTCTGGAGTGTTTTTGGAGAGGAAGCGGCATCATCCAAGGAAGATTGGAAGAAAGTGGAAGTGGAGAATTCAAGTATCAAATTCTGGAGAATTTGAGAGTTTTTGGGAGCTTCGCAGTCGGAGTTGGAGTTTTCGGTACGGCGGTACAAGGACGTCGGTGAAGAAGACGAGGCCAGGCAGGGTTTCGTCATCTTTAAGCAATCCAGGAGAGGACAAGGTCAACGAGCAGAGTCATCGTCGGGTCGGTGCAGAATCAGGCAGGAGAACATAGAGGCAAGAGGGTCAATTGAGGAGCATCTGAGACGGTCGGAGTCGAGCTACTTCGTGGTCACGGTCTTAAGTTAAGTATTTTTTTTTATAAATAAAATACTTAGCTAGTCTCGAAATGGAGGCCGTTTTGAGAGGATTGAGTCCGTTTTGCCATAGGTCTGGTAATTGGCCGATCTTCAGAAAGAGATTGGACCAGATTCTCATACTCGGTGATGAGAAACTGTCTGATGAGAAGAAACGAGCAATTCTTCTTTCTAGTTTAACCGAGAGTACCTTTGTATATTTGAGTGAACTATGTTTTCCTAAGGAAGTTACTGAATATAAATTTGAAGAATTATGTAAATTAATGGGGAATAGTTGCAAAGGCAATGAAAATATTTACGAATTTAGAGAGTATTTTTATAATTGTAAACAAGGTAATGATGAATCTATAAAAAGTTTTACAGAGAGATTGAGAAGTTTAGCTATAAAATGTAATTTCGGAACCCGTCTTGAGGAAAATTTAAAGGATTTATTTATCATTGGAATTTTAAATAGAGATATAAAGTATAAGTTATTTTTAAATGGTATAGATAATGACTTCAATAAATGTGTTAATTTGGCAAATACCTATGAACACATATTAGTACGTAAAAACCAGGAAAGTAATTTATGTGATAGTATTGAAAATAGTATTTTATCGGTTTCGTCTTTAAATGTAACAGGACAAAAACAATTCGCTAAACATATTTCAAGGTCGCCAATCAGACACGAGAATCGACATACCGAGCGCATGCGCGGTACAGTTGATGAGAGAAAAGTTTTGTCGCCATTAAAATTGCAATGTCATATTTGTCAAAAATTTGGTCATATAAAAAAAGAATTGTTTTTTGCGGAATATTAGATGTTATAAGTGTAAAAAAAGTGGACACTATGCTAGTAATTGTTTGGAGAACAAAGTGCAATCAATTTTTGCGATAAATAATGGAAATTGTGAACCAATAATGCTAAATGTAAAAACAGATGAAGTATCACTCAAAATTATCACAAAGGGCCAACCGGCCTAAGTGTGTTCTCCTTGGAGAGCTGCCACTCAAAAAAAAAATCACTCAAAATGATGCTTGACACCGTTTCTGGTGTAAGTATAATGCCTTTACACTTATTTAATAAATATTTTAAAGGTTATAAGTTGAGAAAGTGTGATTTAAAATTATCAGGCTACGATAATAAAATATTAAGTGTTATAGGTTTTTACGAATTTAATGTGGAATATAATAACATCAGTGAGAAACAAAAATTTATTGTTGTGAAAAACGGATCGTCATTTTTGTTAGGTAGGGACTTCATAAATAAATTTAATATAGAATTTAGGAATATTAATAGTTTAGTTTCAACATCGAGTGATAATATTGATATACAGAACAGGCAATGTAACAGTTCGTTTTTAAACAAAATGAAAAAATTATATAAGGATGTGTTTACAAATAAGACTGGTAGTTTTAAGAATTACGAAGTGAATATTGGTTAAACCGGATTTTCAACCGAAATTTTGTAATCCAAGGCCAATACCTTTTAGTTTAAAGGACAAGGTAGAACAAGAAATTAATAGATTATTAGATGAAAACATAATAGAGAAAGTGGATATTAGTGAAATAGCAAGTCCAATAGTTATAGTTAAAAAAAAAATGATAGTATAAGAATATGTGCGGATTTTAAAAACACATTAAATCCTATGTTAAATCGTTTAAAATATCCCTTGCCTAGAATAGAAGATTTAATGGCAAAATTGAAAGAGGCAAAATATTTTACAAAATTAGATTTAAAAAATGCATTTGGGCAGTTAAGGTTAAATAAAAGATCAAGCAAATTATGTGTTATTTCCACTCATTTAGGTTTATTTGCATATAAGGTTTTACCATTTGGATTAACGACATCTCCGGCAATTTTTAGTAACGTACTTAATTCGGTAGTGAGTGACTTAAAAGTTGCATGTTTTCTTGACGATATTTTGATATTTTCCGATACGTTAGAGGGGTTACAATATGAAACTGAAAGAACTTTACAGAGATTAAATGATTGTGGCCTAACTGTTAATGAAGATAAATGTGAATTTAATAAACAGGAAGTTGAATATTTGGGGTTTAAAATTTCTAATAGGGGTATTCAACCATTGGAAAAAAAAAATTGAAGCAATTATTAAAATGGAGGCGCCTAAAAATGTATCAGAATTACGTAGTTTTTTGGGAGGTATTAATTATTATAGAATATTTGTTGATAATTTAGCGAGTATTTTGGAGCCAATGTATAACCTGTTAAAAAGGGATACAGAGTACAATTGGAATGAAGAGTGTCAGATTGCTTTTGAAAAAGTTAAAAAGATATTAGCATCGAATAGAATATTAGTACATTATGATCAAAATATACCTATTAAGCTTATTACGGACGCAAGTAACGTGGGAATGTCGGCGATAATTTGCCATATTTTTAAAAACGGTGTTGAAAGGCCTATTGCTTATGCCAGCAAAACATTTACATCAACAGAATTAAAATACTCAATATTAGACAAAGAGGCCAGTGCTATTATTTTTGGTTTAAAATTTTTTTATCAATATTTATATGGAAGAAAATTTATTCTGGCATGTGATAACAAACCTTTGGTACACATTTTAGGAGAAAATAAAAATATTCCAATATTGACAGCGAGTAGATTGCAAAGGTATGCATTAATTTTACAGAATTATGATTATACAATTGAATATATTAATACTAAAGATAACAAAGCAGATTTTTATCAAGATTACCTATGAAAATATCAGAAAATGATAATGAAGAAAATTACGATTTTTTAATTAATGAAATTAATGTTGAGGAAGTAGAAATTGAATACTTAAATATAATTACGGAAGATTCAAATTTGGATAGAGAGATAATTATAAACAATTCGAATATTGATAAGTTATTTATTGAGATAAAAAAATATTTAAATCATGGTTGGCCTGAGAAAAGGAGAATTTCAGGGGATATTTTGAAATATTGGCAAATCAGGGATAGATTATCAATTGTTAATGATTGTTTATTTTATGATAACAGGTTGGTAGTACCGGGAGTGCTAAAAGAGATAATATTAAATTATATACATCAATCACACATGGGAATTGTGAAATCAAAAAATTTAGCAAGAAATTATTTTTTTTGGTTAGGTATGAACGCAGATATAGAACGAACAGTGAAAGAGTGTAAACAATGTGCAGAAAATTGTAATACTCCACCTAGGGTGGAATTACAAAGTTGGCCTGTGGAAAATAAAATTTGGAATAGAATACATTTGGATTTTTTTGGTCCCATATCGAATAAATATTTTTTAATTTTAGTTGATTCGTCGTCGAAATAGATTGATGCTATTGAATTAAATAACATAAATACTTATTGCACATTAAAAGTATTAAAAAGAGTATTTTCTATTTTAGGTATACCTAATTGCATAGTTTCAGATAACGGTTTAGCCTTTACATCAAAGGAATTTAAAGAATTTTGTAATAAATTGAATATAAAACATATCACGTCAGCAGTTAATCACCCAGCTTCAAATGGTTTAGCGGAGAATGCAGTTAAAACAGTTAAAAATTTTCTAAAAAAGTTAATAAATAGGGATAGATTACAAGAAAATTATGAGGAAAAATTATTGAAATTTTTAGTAGATTTTAGAAACACACCATCAATTACAACAGGTATCGAACCAAGTGTACAAATGATAGGAAGAAGAATAAGATCAATTTTTGATACATTGATTCCGGATGATGATAAATCCTTTGTGAGAATAGACAGAAACGTTCAGGAGAGAATGAAATGGAAACAAAACAGACAAGGTTATTATTACGGGGGGAAGAAGAAAGGAAAGAATTTTAATGTTGGATCTAGGGTTATGACAAGAGATTTTAGAGACTCTAAAAATAGATGGATACCTGCTACTGTTATCAAGATATTGGGAAATAGGAATTTTATTGTGGAAACTGTTGGGAAATTAAAATGGAAAAGACACATGGATCACTTGGTAGAACGAATATATATATATATATATATATATATATATATATATATATATATATATATATATATATATATATATATATATATATATATATATATATATATATATATATATATATATATATATATATATATATATATACATATATATATATACATATATATATATATATATATATATATATATATATATATATATATATATATATATATATATATATATATATATATATATATATATATATATATATATATATATATATATATATATATATATATATATATATATATATATATATATATATATATATATATATATATATATATATATATATATATATATATATATATATATATATATATATATATATATATATATATATATATATATATATATATATATATATATATATATATATATATATATATATATATATATATATATATATATATATATATATATATATATATATATATATATATATATATATATATATATATATATATATATATATATATATATATATATATATATATATATATATATATATATATATATATATATATATATATATATATATATATATATATATATATATATATATATATATATATATATATATATATATATATATATATATATATATATATATATATATATATATATATATATATATATATATATATATATATATATATATATATATATATATATATATATATATATATATATATATATATATATATATATATATATATATATATATATATATATATGTTATATTTGATGTTTTCACGGGTGAAATATGTTATAATATTTTTATCTCGGTTTTCCCGTGTCAGTAGGTCTTGACTAAGACCATTTGTCTTCCGACGTTTCGCCTGAATATCACCAGGCATTTTCAAGGACTTAACGAAAAGCACGCGCGCGACACACGTCTACTCAAACTGAAAGCTCACCGTCAAGTGACTCGTAGCGTACAAGATGGCCGCTTATGTCAAATATTGTTAGCGCGACGTGATTGGCTCCTTGTGACACGCCCACCTGCTGTCGTGTTCGTTGGTAATAATATTTTATCATTATTTTTGTGTTGTGATTTATTGTTAATTTTAGTTGTGACATTAATATTATTATTGTTGTGTTTTGGGGTTATTTTCGCTATGGTATTATTAATATTATTATTGTATTGTTTGTCATATAAAATGTTCTTCCAGGTACTAGGCAAACGAACTCCGTCGTCCCGATTGTTCATTATATCCCTTCTCTTATATATTTCTATAGCTTCCCTGTAAATTCTGAGAGGTTCACTGTTTAAACTTGCTATTATTTTTGAATGGTTAAAATCTATTGTATGTCCTTCTGTGAGCGAGTGTTGTACAAGTGAGGATGTAAGTTTTTAACACTCGCTCACAGAAGGACATACAATAGATTTTGACCATTCAAAAATAATAGCAAGTTTAAACAGTGAACCTCTCAGAATTTACAGGGAAGCTATAGAAATATATAAGAGAAGGGATATAATGAACAATCGGGACGACGGAGTTCGTTTGCCTAGTACCTGGAAGAACATTTTATATGACAAACAATACAATAATAATATTAATAATACCATAGCGAAAATAACCCCAAAACACAACAATAATAATATTAATGTCACAACTAAAATTAACAATAAATCACAACACAAAAATAATGATAAAATATTATTACCAACGAACACGACAGCAGGTGGGCGTGTCACAAGGAGCCAATCACGTCGCGCTAACAATATTTGACATAAGCGGCCATCTTGTACGCTACGAGTCACTTGACGGTGAGCTTTCAGTTTGAGTAGACGTGTGTCGCGCGCGTGCTTTTCGTTAAGTCCTTGAAAATGCCTGGTGATATTCAGGCGAAACGTCGGAAGACAAATGGTCTTAGTCAAGACCTACTGACACGGGAAAACCGAGATAAAAATATTATAATATATATATATATATATATATATATATATATATATATATATATATATATATATATATATATATATATATATATATATATATATATATATATATATATATATATATATATATATATATATATATATATATATATATATATATATATATATATATATATATATATATATATATATATATATATATATATATATATATATATATATATATATATATATATATATATATATATATATATATATATATATATAATATATATATATATATATATATATATATATATATATATATATATATATATATATATATATATATATATATATATATATATATATATATATATATATATATATATATATATATATATATATATATATATATATATATATATATATGCATATTTTTTTTTATTACATACGCAGTTGCGTCAGCCACCAAGACTGAGATTCACCGTGGTATTCGATAGGGGTAAAAAATGAGAATTGTGTTTTCGAAACATGAAGAATCATGAGCCATTCCCAAAAGATCCACAACATTTAACATAGCTACAATTAGTATAGGTATTATATATATAGTTAATTAAAAAAATGATGAAAAATTGTCAATGTAAATAAAGAACGTAACATTATATTATATTCTGCATGACGGAGGTAGCGGTAGTGGGGTGTAGGGCTCTAAGCAACGCGCTCTTGTACTGAGACAGACCAGAGTTAAATATATCTATTATAATTATGTGCATACCTATTACCTAGTCTATACAGTCTAGGTATAATGGAATTAATGTGTGCATTTGTTTTGGTATTGTCACAGTAAAAAAAGCGTCGGTAACCGAGTACATCGTATTGGCGCATGAAACAATAATCTGCAACTTCAGGTACATTCGACGCCCCACGTTGAGTGTTGTATCTGAACACAGCCTAGAAAGACGTGGATCATCAGGAATTACTGACGTTGTTAAAAGAGTAGCAAACCTGAAGTGGTCATGGGAGGGACATATCGTTAGAGTAATGGACCAAAGATGGACCAAGAAGATCAAGAAGAAATGGAGACCACGTGAGGATAGGAGAAGTAAAGGAAGACCACCTACGCGATGGTCCGATGATATAAATAGTATTGCTGGTAACTGGATGCAGAAAGCCTAGGGTATAGATGCCTAGAGAGATATAGATTGAGGCCTATGTCCAGCATTGGACAGAGACGGCTATAGTATATAGAATAAAGTTAGTAGGTATAATATGTATCAACAAAAATGAATACCACGAGCAATCCAAGGACGCTCCTGCATTTATTGAGTGCATACAGTTATGTTATACTTTGGAAATAATAATATCTGGATCTCGGCTAGTTCTCTGACCAATACCGACTTGTTCTGGCCACGACCGATAGAGAGCTCTACATTTCCAACAATTTTATTTGATTCATTTCTTTTACCTTCATAACTGCGGCACGTATGGAAATTCAATAACTCATAAATAATATCCCAGACGTTTTTATGTCCGTGGAGTTTAAAAATAAGGACACAGCAATAGTGAAACTGTAGGTACAATGTAGCCTTAATTGAAATAATTCCGAGAATGCTTTATTAAAAATTTATCATTATTCATGTTTGACTATTGATATCGGTGCAACTAACCTAGATTCAAAATTACTCTTTTTACTTAAGAGGCTATAGTAGGCTATGTGTATAGTATATTTTGAAAATAATTTCCCCAGTAAATAAAGAACATTATAAATTCTTTGAAATAAAGAACAGTTTGTATTTACATATTTATTTTTTGCATGAAGTTTTTTGAAATTTGAATTTGTTTTAAACTTTATTTGTAAAATTAGTTTTTTGTTAACTAAAAAACTACAAAGCATATGAAGTAGATTTTTACTTCAATCGAAAGAGAATATGAAAATCTACCGGCTGAGTTTTTTTTAATATTAAGTATAATATTTTAAATACTAAATATTAAAAAAAACTCTATTTCAAAAAAACCTCTAAATTTCACCTTTTCTTGACGATAAAATGTTGAATATCACATATTAGGTGATATACAATATTGCTTCGTGTTTCGTATATTAGAAGGTAATTAAGCGTGCATTTTTGTGTACATCCGTATACCCAGTTAAACAACAAATAATTCTGAATGTTCTAATTTTTATTTACAAATAAAAAAATAGACTTTTACCACCTTATTAAAAAATATTATGTACAATTTTGAAGTTCACGCATACCCGACGAGAAGTAGGCGGGACTTTGGACTGCCGCAGACAAACCTGGCAGGTACACAAAATAGTGTGTACTACAAAGGCTTATGATTTGCCTGAATGTGTAAAGGAGGCGTCTAGTCTTGCTGCTTTTCGTCGCTTAGGTGCTGAATACATAAAACAAAAGTTTTTTTAAAAAATTATGTGTTTCTATTGTTTATATACATAACAGAAGATATCAAGCACATGAAAAAAAACAATAATATAATAATGTATGTAGTATCTAAACAAGCAAAACAGATATTAAAGAATCTTAGAATTATTAGATGTAGAATCTGTATTATGTTATAAGATTCTATAATATCTGTTTTGCTTGTTTAGATACTACATTATTATATTATTGTTCTTTTCCATGTGCTTGATATCTTCTGTTGTGGTAGTGTGTTTTCCTTTTGATTTTATTTTGTGTTTTATTGTTATAGATAGGTACGTGTCTTTTTTGGGTGTTCACATAGTCATCCGATGTTGATTTTGTTTTTTTTATTATTTGTTTGTATTTTTGTTTATACTAGATGTAAGAAATTGTATTTTTTTTACATCTGTGGCAGAATACCTAAAGCAAATATATGGTATTTCTGTCACAAGTAAAAATCAACCAAAACAATTAGAAAGGGTAATGACTTCAAAGGTGACACTTTCACTTTTGTATGCAACAATAATGAAGTCTTCATACTGACATACCCCTAAAGGCTGTTTACCAGGCGACAGTACAACGACCCCTACTTACCAAAACAATAGGGTATATAAACAAAACAACAGATGACACATTATCTCTTTACCTGTCAAACTTTTTAGTGAAAACATCGACCTGCTAAAGTACTACTCGCGTGTGATATTGTTAATATTATTAATTTATAAAAACTCTGTGTTCGTGCTAATATACAAATTTGTAAGTTGTCATTTCAGTTTGTTATTTCTTATCTCTTCTCTATCAATACCCTGCTTAAATTACTTTTAGAGCAACTGTAGATATTTCGCTCTCCGTGAAATACGCTCTCTACTTGATTGTGACTTGTTGGAACTTTTAATATTACTAAATAGAGTTCACACTCTATTTAGTGAACAGTATTCTGTTCTGGTGACCTCTCTTCCAACACGTCACAACAAGGAGTTCATTCAGGATAAAATTCCCTTCTGGAGTCTAAAACATAGAACCTAACTGAGGTATCTATCGTTATATAGTAAACCCCTCTGGTTACTATTAACTAATTTATTTGACCTACACTGGTCACCTGCCAAATTCGTAATAAGCGCACACCCGCTATAGTGGTGACTCGCTATAGTGGCCACAACGCCTTACATCTAAATAAAATATATATACAATACAACACAAGGGCCTTAAATTAATATGATTATGTCAAATATTAACTAATCATACAGCCAATAACAAGTTGCCATGTTCTGGAATCCAGATTAGAAAAATATTGAAAAATTGTTTTCACTGGGACCTTGTTTTGTTTAATATGTTCTGTTTCAACTTTTGAATAAGCATTCGTTGATTATTGTTTATTTTTTCTAGTTTGTAATGCAATTTATTATGTATTTATTTTTAATGTTATTTCTAATTTTGTTATTGTATTCTATTTATATTTGGAATGCTTTTTTTGTGTATGTTTTGAGAAATGTTGTGTTTGCACATATACATAAATCAACTTTATTATTTTTTAAAAATCCAGAGGTGCGTGCCCCGCCCGGATTTGAACCGTCGACCTCACGCATGTGAGGTGACGACCTTCTCTTAATAAATAAATAAATAAAAAAACACATCATATCGTCCAATTTAAACATGTAGGTATATAATAATATAATGTGTTACCTCTGGGGTCAAATTGAATTGTTTACCCCTAGCCTCCTGGTAAACTGCAATGTCAAACGTTGATATTTCCATAAAAACCTTTATAGTATCTCTCAGAGATGTCGCCCGGCGTTCTATGACAATATTATTATTACATACATACCGTGTGTAGCAACAGATGGCACTAGTGTCCCATCATTTCCCTTCACGTCCTAATGCCGTGTGTAATCTGGAATCCATTTGTCCCGCAAATATAGCGCTGATGCGGGGGTCCCCTTGCTCCTCCGAAAACCGCGAGATCACACAGCCCCGCGACATCGCACTTTTTTGTACGATGTTGGGTGTGATCGTCATCTTGCCGGTTTGGATGTCACTCGAATGTGATTAAGTTGAATGGCAACATACGGCGCGGGGACCACACTGGGGTGACCATGCGGTTTTATTAGATAAGGTCATTAGTTCCCAATCTTTTTACATATTATAACAGTATTCATTTTATAAATATGTACATTGCTGTCGTATATAGTTTTTATAAAGTTTATTTTGATATAATTTAAAATATTGTTTATATTATTGATAACATTTCAAAATCTAGTTTTTATTTTCACATTTTCATATGGTATTCAAGTTTTTTGTCTTTTTTACTATTCTAGACTCCCTACTTATTAAATTTTTTTTCAGCCCTGTGCTTTAAATTTTCAAAATTGTTTTCATTGAATCTTTAAAAGATAAGGACTCACTTAATTTTATAAAAATATGTATTGCAGACGATCTGAAAGGAGTTTTATATGATCTCGTCCACAAAAAATAACAAAATTATAAAACAAAACAAACAGATAAAAAACAAAATTAAGATGGGTCAATGGCAGAGCGCTTTGCGTGCTAGGCGAGTAATGCAGTGGTCGAGAGTTCGAATCCTGCCTTGGCCGATTTCAATCGTTTACTTGTTTAACAAGGATATTTTCATTTTTTATATAAAACGAGTGGGTTGTGACCAACGCTTAACTCCTCACTACATAAAGTATTCAAATTTTGTATGGAAAATTTTCAACATTTTTATGAAATGAGTTTGTTCAATTATTTTTTTAATAAAATATTTTATTATGAAAACTTGACAATTATTCAATGCCATTTTATGAAAGTGATGTGTGGTTTTACCAATTTGAAAAAAAATTGCTTAAATTTTAAGTTTTCTGAGCTTGAGGTCACTTTAAAATATTTGACGTTTAAAAAAATGAGAAGCACTATTCAGATATCCTTCAAAATCTAATCGGATCTAAGAGAGTATTAGATATACACATTTGCAAAATTTGAAAAGAATCGAATGAGTACTTTAGTCTATAATTGATAAAATAATAATTGTAAAATAAACGAGATAAAGTAAAATAAGTAAAGTCGATGGCAGAGCGGTTAGCGCGCTGGGCTAGTAATCCAGTGGTCGCGAGTTCGAATACTGCCTCGACCGATTTCGTTCACCTATAGCACAAGCATTTATTTGCTTATTTTAGGGAACTTAGGAAGATGTATATGTACTTGTTTAACAAGGACATATTCATTTTTATTTTGTAAAAAAAAACACGCACACACAGATACATTGTGATGGAACTTTCAGAATATAATCTTAGCATGATCAACTCCCCACTATATCCCCTTGGGTTAGTGAGGAGTAAAAACAATCGTTTATCGATGACGTAATTGTAGGTATGTGTATTTATTATTACCGATTTTTGCATATTTATTATTCTTTTTCTTTTGATTTCGGAATAATGCCCATGGTACTATTAATAATTTACGAGAATGCCAAAGTTTTTTAATCTCGTTTAATACTGTTATTATACATATGTAATTTTAAGACTTGTATGTAACATGTTGTATAAAATATGGTTTTATAGCATTTTACACCCTTGCTCACGGAATGGAATAAATACTTATTATCATTCTGAATAATTGCTTGAAAAATAACTTTTTATTAAATGATTTGAGAGCGATTAAAATACGATTGCTATACAGTTTGAGAAACAATGACCACAATAGAATATAAAGTTAGATTCCTTTGGGCTTTGCATAGTTTGATGCTATACACCATGACATTAGGGTTATTTTGGATTGTGGTTATTGTGTACATATTATGGAAAATTAAATTTTGTCAAGATACATAAGAAACATTGAAAAGATATATGCTTAACTCCTTTAAGTACCTAGATTTATAAGACTTATTTAAGAACTAGTTGCATGAAACACATGTGATCAAACTGTCGATAGCGATTGTATGTGTTGTTGAAGAATATGTACCAAACTATAAACCCATAAATCCAAATTTTTGAATATATGTTTTTTTTATTTAGGATATTTTGTTACCTAAACAAAACATGTAGAATGTAGGTATGTATGTCAAGATAGAATAGTATGGAGGTCAGTCCTTTTTACATATCCAGAATATGAAAACAGCATGACGATATGTAGGTATGTATCAAATTATTGAGTCCCCGTAAATATTGTAACGGTAAGAGAAAGAACAAAAGTAACACATATAATCCACCCACCGTGTGGCGACTCTGAAATGTAAGTGGGCGGGACACGTAGCCAGAAGCTCGGACGAGAAATGGACTAAGAGAGTGCTCACTTGGAGACCGCGTATGACAAATAGAGGTGTGCGGCGGCCGCAGCTGCGGTGGAGGGACGATATAACAAGATATGCTGGCACATCCTGGATGCAAACTGCACAGTACAGGACGACGTGGAGTCAAATGGAGGAGGCCTTCGTTCAGGAGTGGACGGAAATAGGCTGAAGAAGAAGAAGAAGATATTGTATATACTGCCACACAAATTATATAAAACGATGTCTTCATTAAATTCAATTTCGAGTAGTCCTACAATGTACAGATTTATTTATAGAAAATTAAATTATCTAGTTGGGGTTTTTGGCGTATTTCTACTTTTGAAGTATAGGCAGCTAAACGCATAAATTTATCATAAAAAATGTTTTTCTCAATACAAAATGAAAATTAATAGATAGACGAAATTCGACATTTGCACAGCATCATTATTCTTTTTTGGGGAAAAAAAATTCAATGAACTACCGCTTGAAATCCGACGAATTGAAAAAACTATAGGAAGACGATGACAACTTTGTAATAAATCTTCAAAGGGGTTTGTTGCAGATACAGGTATGATATTTCTATATGTAAATACGCAAACATTGGATTTTACCCTGTCGGGAGTCAATGATATATTTAGATGGGTCGATGGCAGAGCGGTTAGCGCGCTGGGCTAGTAATCCAGTGGTCGCGAGTTCGAATCCTGCCTCGACCGATTTCGTTCACCTATAGCACAAGCATTTATTTGCTGATTTTAGGGAACGTAGGAAGATGTATATGTACTTGTTTAACAAGGACATATTTATTTAAAAAAAAAAAAATATTTGACATTTTTTTAACTTCTCAATAGAAACGAAGTTAGAATATTATAGAACCAAGAACCAGCAGCCCTTTAGGTGCCTTGAGTTCCTGGTTCTTTTATAATATTCCAACTTCGTCTCTATTGAGATGTTAAAAAATTGTCAAAAATATCATTGACATGGAAAATCCAAGTTGTAAAAAATATTTGATGTATACAAAATAGTTTATACCATGAAGGTCTCAAAATGTTTACCACCAAACATAAAAGAAACCACAAGTCTTGTCACCTTTCGTAGGCTAGGTGCTGAATACATAATTAAAACTATTAATGTTCTCCATATTTTTACATGATGTTTTTATAAGTTACTCATAATGTACATATGTAATTATTTGATTTCTTGAAGTATTTATTGTTTGATAAACGTTACTATGGCCCGATATTACAGTTGGCCCTCAACTCATTGAGTTTGTTAAACTCAATGAACTTTACTTTAGTACCTACATAAGGTCTTTGGTTAAACTCAAGATTAATGTTAAGGGGAGATTGAATCCATTTCCGTATTACAGTGCAATATTACATGTCAGTTACTAAATCTTCAATTATAGACATATTTTACTTTTTCTGTGGTTATTATCTGTCAAATTTTAAATAACCTCAAATAATACGAACTATAAAACGGGACGCTACGACTTGAAATACTATTGTTTTATTATCCAACATGGTAAATTAAATTTTATTCACCAAAATAATGCTTTTAAATGCCCATGTTCGTTACAATATGGCTGTCAGTTTGTATTGTTGTGTGGCGCCACCGTCGAACAACTAACGCCTCTAGTGATAGAACACTGAAACTATGTACACTCGTTGCCTAGCAACGAGTCGAGAAATGACAGTTGACTCACCGTTAAGTACTTAATTCGCCAGAAACGTTGAGTTAAATATTTGTCGTTTAAGTGACGTATTTGAAGGAAGATTAGGCCTAAACGGACACTGTAATAAGCTATATTTTTGTTAAACTTGAGTTTAGCTCTTAAACTGAGACTGTAATACTGGCCCTATGACTATTATACAACATGATACTTATTCAAAAATAGATTTAAATATTGTAAAATTATAGTTTTTCACTATTCCAAAGACGTTGCGATTGGAAAATAAGTTTACCATCACATTTGAAATTCAATTTTACTTAAAATATTCAATATTGACTGGTAAGTGGCTGAATTACTTTGCGGTCTGATTTAAACTGTAAATATTCAAATTGAATACAATTTTAATATGAAATATTCGTCTATTGCATCCTCCAAACTCATCAAAAGAATTATAAACTTATAGGTACTTCTTCAGGTCCTTGTCTGTAGTCTGTGGACGTCTCGATGTGCTATCTTGCTGAAACTTTACAAGTCCATTTTCAAATTCGAAAGGGTGTATACCTATCGGTACGTCATAAGTCCGTCTTTAAAATAGTTCTGATAGTCAAGTATCTTATGAATTGGTTGAAAAATTTTGGAAAAGATACTTTAAAAACCTTTAAATATTTATTTACATAATATTAAGCATCGCGTTGTGGTCAAAATTCGACAGTAATTTATTATTTTTGTCATTCGACCAGTTTTTCATTTTGTGAATAAATTATTATTCAGTATTTTTAGATCTTAAATTCATATTTCTTTTATGTAGGTATTTTGTGTTACTTCGTCTGCCGCTAACTTCATGGTCTAGCATGCAAAAGGAACTGGAGGGGGACAGAATCGAAACCTGGACGACTCAGAACAGTGTGCTGGCGATTACGTACTAGAAGAGCCGACCTCGATTAAGACGGGATAAGGGCAAAGAAGAAAGACCCGAATACACAGTCCTAGGTAACTAAATACTAACTCCTTACCTCACTGTATAAGTATTTAGTATTCTTATGTAAGTAAGTAATTGCGTTGCAGAGACATCACTAACTGAATACCAAATACTACGCCAAACTAAAGGTCGATGGCGTAGCGTTTCACATTATTGCGTACGAAGAAAAGAAATAGTTTTCTATGGGTTTAGACTGACGTTTAAAATCTTTTTTTTTGTCATTACAATACAAACACATGTAACCAAGCTCAAACTGACAGTTCGATGTCACGATTTTTCTGAAATTCCAGCGAATTTTCAGCATTTCGTATAGATCGCTGAATAATATGTTAGGTAGGTATTTGATTTGACAAAATTACCAAATACATTTTTGACGAAATTGCTAAAATCATCATCCATAGAAAACATCTTGAATATTATTATTTAATCACTCGTTAGGTTTCTCGCGATCAACCTTACTTTTTGACACTTCGCAAATATTAGTTTACGTCAACGCACATGCGCTAAGTATTTAGATTATGTCTCTGCAATACAATTCACATACAAAAACTTAGGAAGTTAGGAAGCCACGTAATCTCCTTACTTATGTGAGTGACTGTGCAATGAAAACATTGTTAGAATTAAGTATTTAGGTAGAAATCTGCATTCGGACCCAAGTGTAACTTCTATACTAATTATAATAATAGTAATAAAATCCAACAATAAAAATGATGCAAATACTTTGCTAAATACCACTTAATGAGTATAATTAAACACTACTAGTTTTGGGAGTGCACTCCTCCCATCGACAGGTGAATTATAACTTTAGCAAAGTACATACATACATACCATCACGCCATGTCCCTTGAGGGGTAGGCAGAGAGAACCGAACGCCACATTTTCCTATCCTGGCACGCATCCCTCGCTTCGTCCACATTCATGCATCGTCTCATACATGCTCGTCTATTGCTCACACTTCTAACATTTCCGTCTTTCAAAATTTCGTTCACATGGTCGTGCCATCCCTTTCTTGGGCGTCCCCGACCTCTCAATCCATTCCTTTCCGCTCTGTATATTTTCTTCGTCAGGCGCTCCTCATTCATTCTCCCCATGTGACCAAACCATCTCAATGTGTTCACTTTCATTCTAGTAATGACATCTTTCTTCATCTTACATTCTTTCCTTATGTCTTCATTTCTTACCCGGTCATACATAATAATAATGAAATAATAATAATCATGCAAAGTATTTGCATCATTATTATTATTGTAATCATGGACAACCACAAAGTTACCATCAAATCTATCAATCTTAGTAATAAAATCGTTTTATCTTAGTAATAAGTCATTCACAACATTCTGTACGAATTATAAATTATTGTTAAAGATTTCTAGCCGTATAGACAAATAAATGAATTAAATAACCAACAGTTCACACAAAAATAAAACAAATAGATTAAAGCCTAAATTTAAATGCTTTTATTTTGTAATTTCGCCTGATAATGGTATCAATTTTGTAAGAAATTTGAAGTTTGGATTCGATAAAACAATAAGAACCTACCCAATACCAATCCGTATCGGTTATTTGAACGTTTGTATTGGGATCATTTATTTAATTTACAACTTCAATCTTCATTTTCTTAAGTCATCCATCATTTCGCATTGAATCTGTTATGTACTTGTCGTAAAATATACCAACAGTTTGCATAACAACAAAATGTACCGACTAAAAATGACGAAATTCGAGAATGTCTTTGACTGACAACATGTATGTAAGTAAAAAACGAGTGGGTTGTTGCCAACGCTATACTCCTCACTACCAAGTCCCTTATGAAAGTGTTCTAATTTTGTATCATAAGTTTTCAAAATTTTCATGAAATGAGGTTGTTAAATTATTTTAATTTAAATTTATCTATTTAAATCATTGTGCCCCTCCAGTTATTTGCATTATTGTGTCTCTCCAGTAATTTGCATTATTGTGTCCCTCCTGTTATTTGCATTATTGTGTCTCTCCAGTAATTTGCATTATTGTGTCCCTCCAGTAATTCGCATTATTGTGTCCCTCTAGTAATTTGAATAACTGTGTCCCTCCAGTAATTTGTATTATTGTGCCCCTCCAGTTATTTGCATTATTGTGTCCCTCCAGTAATTTACATTATTGTGTCCCTCCAGTAATTCGCATTATTGTGTCCCTCTAGTAATTTGAATTACTGTGTCCCTCCAGTAATTTGTATTATTGTGTCCCTCCAGTAATTTGTATTATTGTGTCCCTCCAGTAATTTGCATTATTGTGTCCCTCCAGTAATTTGCATTATTGTGTCCCTCCAGTAATTTGCATTATTGTGTCCCTCCAGTAATTTGCATTATTGTGTCTTCCAGTAATTTGCAGCCATAATTGCATCTTCATTTGATCTATAGGTATGGAAATTAGATTACCTACCAGTGAACACCAGTACATTATGGTGTAGTGTACATTTTGAAAGATTGCAAATGGCATCTATATATAATTAAAATCCAATTCGATTAAGATTGAATCAACTAAAACGAATTAATAATATTTGAAGTACCTATTATTATTACGATTATTGTCACATTGACGAGCGGGTTCCGGAGAATTGGAGAGAGATTTATTGACACTGCCTGATTAATCACCGCAGTCTCCTCTCGCCTAAATATGTCCACAGAATCCTTCAGCTGGATTCTATGACTCCAGATTCATAGGTTCCAGCCTCCTTCTCCAGACATTTGTTTTGTTTTCTGAGACGAGAATCCGTCAACGAATTTGACAAACCTCCAACGTTCGGATTCATTATAATATTGCTTGCTAGTGACGAGCAACAGTCTCGAGAGTTTTTGGTCTTTCATAATATGACCGAAATTTAGTCTTTCATAAAATGACCAAGATTTAGTATTGCATAATATGACCAAGATTTGGTCTTGCATAATTTAACCAAGATTTGGTCTTGTATAATATATACATGGTTCGGTATTTATTTAATTTAATTTATTTATTTAATATTGCTTCTCGGGCAATTTACAGGTACTATGTCAGATATTAATTTAAAACGCACCCAATAACAAGTTGCCACATTCTGAAGACTTACGGTATTAATCGTCTCACAGATCCAGACTGAAAACACAATTAATAACTAAAAATATGCAGGGATTTGATGACGGAAAATATTACATATTGATTGGTAGTGGAGTATAGTACAAACTTTTTTATGTGGAAATAAATATGATTTGATGACGGTAAATGTAACATATTGATTGTAAGTGTAGTATTAAGTGTATAGTACAAATCATGTTTAGTGTGAATTGGGTCAAAAAACACATGAAATATTCATCAACATCATCCAGAAATGACGAGTATTAGACCCTGGCCTCCTCTAGAAATCGTCTCCATCTCTCCCTATCCACCGCCAGTTTTCTCCAATTTATCAGGTCCATTTCTCTTATATCGCACAGCATATCGTCCAGCCATCTCAACCTAGGTCTGCCTTTACTTCTCTCCCATGAAACATTCACAGAAGTAAAAATAAATATTATTGGTATCGTAAAACAACTTGAAGCTGTCGCGTGGGTGCGCAGATCGTAAATATGTATTTTGCTCGGTTGGTTTATGTGGAAACCGGTCCCCTCCGCGGCGCAAAATCTCAAGAAGTTTGGTGGCTTATATATATTTTAAATCATGTTTTGCTGGAATTTTCTGTCGAAGGTAATCTGTTTTCCCGTATCCTTTGTAACTGATTTAATATTCTGTATGTAAATCGAATATTCTTTTAATTACATATGTATACGGAAGCATAGGATTATTTTCCTTGTCGGTGTCAATATTTTTATGACAATGAGAACTGGGAAATGCTCACATTGTGCGCTTGCGCAATGTTCACCAATAATGCCTTTTTATTAAGTTCCCTATCAATCCAATTTTTGAAAAATTTATACATATACCTATTTTATTCATATAAAGTGTAGTTTTTGAAAATAAGCTGTCTATTACAAAATATTTTATCGGCTATGTACTAAATATCAATTATTGGAAAACATTGCGATATATTTTTTTACGTAATATGTATGCGTTTAGTTTCTGTGCGGGCTTCCTTGGTTCGATTCCCAGCGGAAGAGAAATTCATCCAACTGTCGATTTGTTTAGGAGAACTTTGTTCTCTTAACATATGGACAATGTTTCAAGCTAGGATACGCGAGAATTGTATGCAGAGGTCTACTTTTTTCAGGGCTTTTCCAACTTTGAAGTCAAAAAACACCAACTAAGAGGCTTCGCAGCATATATATTCCATACACGGATTTACTCAGAATTTGGAGTAGAACATTTCGTGTGTCTGTGTGTGTGTGTGTCCGTCCATCCTTATAACTTTTGATCCGCTCAATTTACAGAGCCTAAAATTTCAGAATATATAAACAGTTACAGGCCTACAAAACTTTTGTACTCAAAATTTTGAATTTATGTTTCAGTCAGGGGTTATCAACTTTTGAATTTTTACTTTATTTTTCCATATATCTCAGAAATCATATAAGCTAGAACGCTGAAAATTGGTACAAATATAGAAAAATACAAAATCACAAATAGTTTTTTTCAAAAAAATTCCAGGATTTCTCAAACATTTTTTATTAAGAAATATATTTTTTTCATGATAAATTTATGAGTTTAACTGCCTATATTTCCATTTTTATTAAAAATATAGAAAAAAGCCGAAACACCCCAACTAGATAATTTAATTTTGTATAAAAAATATTAACATAGTATTAGCACATCTCAAACTTTTTTTAACAATTTTTATAAAAATTGAATTTAGTGACGACATTGCTTCATACAATTTGTATGGCAGTCGCCTATACACAATATGTATGAAGACTTAATAGTTTGATAGGTACTTAATCTCCAAACATACGAGCATACAGAACCATCATGCTGTTTTCATATTCCAGGTAGGAAAACAGGACTGACCTCCATACTGTCCTATCTTGACATACATACCAACATGTGTTAAAATTTTCAATAATTTGGATTTATGGGTTTATAGTTTGATTCTTATTCTTCAACTATACATACTATCACTATCGACAGTTGGATCTCATGTGTTACATGCAACTAGTTTAAACTCATTTTTCTATATCTCTGTGGTGGAAAAACTATTTTCTTTGTTAAAATAGTCATATTGCATTAAACTCGCCACTTACGCAGGGTGCAAGGAAATGTTTATTATAATTATAATATTCTATGGAGAGATTTAAATTATTCCCGTCTTGTGCACATTCAAAGTCTATCCCTTCACTTTTCTTGTCAACATCCGATTGATGATTACTAGTATGTTTTTTTCCGTGTTAATAGATTTTATTGACATAAAGAGGACCGCTTAGATGATGAATACATTGGCTGTCGTTATAACATCGTTCATAGATGGCGTTTTAATCTATGAACCGCATCTGTCAATAATAGTGATATTCAATATTTATTTCCTAACATAATATAGAAAGATATTGAAGTCTCTCTTTTAGCTTGTATTCATCTTTTGATATACACCGAATGATTGATGAATTATACATAAACTATAAAAATATGCAATCCTTTGACCTGTTAACTGATGCATCCTGGACGATATGTCGCGTGGAATTCATAAGTAAAAGTTTCATATTAAGATAAGTGGGTGTATTTATTTATTTGTCTATACGGCTAGAAACAATAAATAATATCTCAAGCAATTACGTACACAGTTTTTTAAAAATATAAGTAATTTATATGAAACAAAAATCAATGATATAAATATAATAAATTCAGAAATACAATGATACCCAATCACTGGATACAGTACAAAAAGTAAACTATAAAAAAGGCAGTAAAAAAAGCATTCCGAAGAAATTTTTGTATAGAAAGAATAAAAAAATGTGATTGTTAGTGAACGAAGTATTATTTAAACTATCTATAAAGCCAAGCTTTAAAAAATATTGAACTGGGAAAAAATAATGCAAAATTACATAGCACCGTTCTAAGATTACAAGTTTATTCAAAAGGCGGTCTCTTAATTTTTAAATTTGTAAAATACTGAAAGTCTCAAGACGAAGCATTTCATGTAATTATGTATGTATCAGAGGGTAATTAATTCTACTTCCGATCATGGTTAGCCGTTTTGTTTATCATAATATCTGGTGTTGAGAGAATGCGGCGCTGGTTCGATTTTTTAAGTATTTGATTCGTAGAGATAGACTTTGCGAGATATAATAGTTATGCACTGCACTTGAATAAATTTTAACACCTCCAATGACACCAAAACAAGACAATGCACCTACCTTTGGACCAGGGTTGCTAGAAGGGCCTTCTTCTGCAGTGTGGGTAGCTAGAGATGTCTCAGGTATGAAGACGGTAGTTCGACGTCTCAGTGACAGGCGAACTTGTATCGATTATATCGTCGACGGCGAGATAAGAATTGCGAAACTTATTTTAAATATAGATTGCTATAATCTATAGTATATGCGACAGCGAAATTAACAGTGAAAAAAAGGTCTTTTTCACAGCTGCGAGATCGAAGCGAACACTTGGTATGGTTGTCGTCTGTATGGATGTCGTCGTTTATATGGACACCTGGCGGCGGTCGCGATAAACATACGACATTCCTATTAGCCGAGTCGGTGCATTGCTTACTCGAATGACACAAAGAGGCACCCAAATAAGTCAAATGCAGTGATATTTTTATATTTAAAATTTGTAGCGCGAACATCATCTTTGTCATGGCACATTTTTTTTACATTTAAATGAACTACACAAGTGCATTTTTTTATTATTATTAAAGAATGATCAACAAGGACATTGATTGTTACTACAATATTAATACTCATTAGTTCCCTAAATTAAGCATAAATGCTTGTGCCATAGGTGAACGAAATCGTTCGTGGTAGGATTCGAATTCGCGACGACTGGATTACAAACCCAGCGGGCTAACCGCTCTGCCATATCTTGATTATATGAACCTACGACAGAATATTTTGTGGAAATATTTTTTATTTTTGTGGAATTAAAAACTATGAATATAATGCGGCCATCTGTCTCAAACCCATATATTTCAACGTATCAGTAAACCAAATCCAAGTATTTCAGATTTTTATTCGAAATTATGTCGAAAACCAATCGCGATGTTTGGTCGCCATGAACTGGAAGGCGTCCAATAAAGGGATGAATTTATTGGAACTAGTTATATATGTTAAAACGTTTGAAAGGGAAATCGGTAGATGGCGTGCGTGTAATAAATCATGACATCTATCGGGCAGAGACCAAAGGATAAATCGTTACCGCGGATGTTCCAACTGGAATGGCGTAATATATTATGAAATGAGGTGAAACATTGAATCATTTTACATTTATTTGGAGCCTCCAACTATTTATCAAGTTTTGGGGATGTTCGTCAATTCAACTTTTATAATTTGAGGGGATTCTTTTGGACATATTTTGAATGCGGACCTAGTGGTCACGAAAATAACTACATTATACCTCAATCCTTTTTTTTTCATCGCGTGTGCATTTTTTTTTATTTTACCAAGGACAGCACACAGTATATGCGTAAAATTATTATAAGTAAACATAAAAAATACAAATATAACATGTACCTCTTAAGTTCTATATCAAATATTAAAAGGACAGCAATTATATTGAATATTGGCCAACAGAAAAACCCGACATTAACTATTCTAATGGTAATAATAATGGAGAAGTATTAAAATCTATTTATGCATTTATCAAAGGAATGTTGCTGTTACATTTTACTCTATTTATTTATAATATTTAAAGTTTATTTAATTTTGAAACTTTTCTTAATCTATGGATTGATCCCGGTTTGTGAGTAAAAGGAATGCTCACTCTCAAATATAATTTTTTTCGTAATTCTAGTTGATTATGGAGTTCTATCGTGAAGTGTCAGTTTCAAACATCGAAAAAAATACAATACATACTTTAAAAATTTCGATATAATACATAAATCACACGCAGAATTATATCATACATACCTACCATAATCACATTCATCCATAGTCTATGTATCTCGCATATATACATACAATAAAACACTTACATTATGTTATATATTGCATATAGTATTATATTGTATATCGAAGCTAAGGTGAAACTCGCCTCCAAAAAATTGAGCGTACTATATAGAGCGCGCAGATATTTTACTAAGACCCAGATCTGTATACTCTACAAAGCGCAAATACGTCCAATTATTGAATATGGCAGTCACCTCTGGAGTGGCGCCCCCCAATACCTACTGAATACCCTCGACGCTGTCCAAAGGCGTGCTATACGTCTGATTGATGATCCATCACTGACTGATGGATTGCAATCACTAGAACACAGACGCAGAGTCGGTATTTTAAGTTTATTCTATAGATACTACCACGGGAATTGCTCAGAAGAACTTGCATCTTTGGTCCCTCCTCCACCCACTCGCAACAGAATCACTCGCTTCACTCAATCGCAGCATCCATTCACAGTGGACCTTCAACATATACGAACAAGTCGCTTCTCGAACTCCTTTATTAATACAGCAGCCCGACTGTGGAACGATCTTCCGAATTCTGTGTTTCCATCTTCGTACAACCCGGGTCTTTTTAAAATCCGAATTAATAAACTCATTTCTAGATTGCAAACCCCTCCCAACGCTACGTAGTGCGCTTCTTCGGAAGAGTAAAATGGACCCAAATCCTAATAGCTGGCGTCCCCTACGTAGACATGTTAAAAAAAAAAAAAATAGTATTACATTTGTCATTTTTATGTGATATATTATGTATATGTTTGTTACTCTTATGTAAAAAAAATTATAGGGGTTAAATGAACAAATCATACTTTTTATATTATCATATTACCTATATTCTTTACTTAAAACATTGTATCCAATTATACCAATAAATAAATGAAAATAAAAAAAAAACTAAAAAGTAAATATTATTGGATTGATTGTAAATTTAAGTACCTTGGCAGTATTCTTTCGGAGTCCCTTGACCCGGATATGGAGATCAAGTGCAGAATTGAGGTAGCAAGAGCAACCTTTAATAAAATGAGATCTTTCTTCTGCAACAAAAAGATAAATATGGACCTGAGACAGCGGATGATCAGATGTTATGTGTGGTCTGTGTTGCTATATGGCTGTGAGACTTGGACATTGAAGGTTAACACCATGGACAGGCTGGAAGCTTTTGAGATGTGGTTGCATCGCAGAATGCTCAAAATCCCTTGGACAGATCTGGTTACGAACTCAGAAGTCTTAAGCCGAGCCAGAACAACCAGGAAACTCTTGTCCACAATAAAGGTCCGCAAGATCACATATCTGGGTCACATAACGAGGGGAGAGAAGTATCACTTGCTCCAACTAATACTGAAGGGTAAGATAGAAGGTCGCCGAGGGACTGGAAGGAGACAGATGTCCTGGCTGCGCAACATTATGAAATGGACCGGCTTCAGGACCGTGGGACAGATATTCCGAGCAGCACAGGACAGAGAGGGATTTGCCAGAGTGATAGCCGACGTCGGGGGTTCCTGACATGGCACCGGAAGAAGAAGAAGATTGTAAAATGATTTTGGATTAAAATTTCATGATGTCCTACAGTTGCAGCATCCATGAAAACCTGTATCTCAGAACTACTCAGGACTCGTGGAGGACAGGTACATAAAAAAAGGAAATTCAGGAAAAATGTACATACCCGTAGTTATGTATATATAATTGTACATACATATAATAAAGTATATCCACAAATAATAATAATGTACTTAATAACAAAACGTTTTCGCTTTTCGCCTTTTCCCGCGGATTTTATTTGGTTTATCAAATCCATTCACACGTTCCGAATTCTTCGCAATAATTTATTCTTTCCAATCGATTTACCGCCATTTTTTCAAATATTTTCCAAGATAGGAATTTCCTGGGTGTTCAACGGTTCCCGCCAAACCACCTCGCCACACTGTGCAATATATTATTTCGCATGTGTATATTTTTTTGCAATTCTCCTCTCCGACACACAAAAAAAAAACCTAATTTAAGTACCCGAATCTACCAATAGGCATGAAAGTCTCTCTCGATCTCATCGATTTATTTGAAATGTAGGTAATGTCGCGAGAATTTTCATTCTTTGAGGTATCACAAGGTAAAATTTTGATTTATCTATCTGTACGATGTGAAAATATTACTGTGTATTAGTTTTATGAACCAAAAAAAAAACACAATCAATCTTTATCTATCTTAATGTACGAAACTTGCTCTGAAATGAGAGTGATTTGTGGCGAAAATAAATGTTATTCGTTAACAGATTTTTAATTATCTCAATAGAGACGAAGTTGGAATATTTACTGTAGGAGAACCGGGAAATCAAGGCACCTACAGGGCTTACGACCTGTCATCGGCTGGTTTACGTGATCACTTTATGCGATTGCGCAACGTTCACCAATTATGCCTTTTTAATGAGATCCCTATCAATTCAATTTTGAAAGTTATATAGGTATATTGTAATACTGAAAATCTTTTCGCTTGAAAATAAGGAATTTTTACTACAGCCATCTATGTGTGAAATTATGAACAACATTCTTATTATTTTTATTTATTTTTATTGTAACTAGTTTATTCTTGTATATTCTCAACCTTGACGTATGCATATGAGACCATTATTGCCATTCACAATGCAATCGCAATGCCAACGTTAGACTTGCAAGTCTCGCAAGACCTAGACCAAGTCTGCAAGAGCTCATCACTACACTGGTATACATAGATTGTTAAGATGCCACCTATGTAAGTATCAAGGTGATTGCGTTTGAAAATAAGAGTATAAAACTTCAGTAGAATTAATGGGGATGTCAATTGTGGTACTCGTATATTCAACATATCAAAGAGACGCGTCATATTGATGTATGTACTCATATATAATTCATCGAATTGATGTATATTTTTTCATAATAAGATGAAAGAGCATAAGAAGTATAGTAATCTGTTGAAAGTTCCCCCACGACGTGAATGAAATATCAATTGGTATTCTGTGAGAGAAGGTAAGTTTTGTTTTAAACTTGTGGCGGTAGTCAAGTTTACTTCTCTTACCAATACGTGACCTTAGATATACTTCCTGGGGCGGTATAACCCATGGTCTCAATTTATACTTAAAACGAACTGATGAAGATCTATACCTACTAGGTTTACTATACTAGCAAAACCCAGCAGACGTTGTCCTGCTGTGTTCAATTATTTTCTTCTTTAATTATTTAATAATCTTTAATATAAAAAAACAAGTCGAAAATGACTGTGTGTCAAGATAGAAAAAAATGTGGCATTCGGTTCTCTTTTCCTACCCAATGAGGGACATGGCGTGATGGTTTGTGTGCATGCAGTTATATTATTTATTTATTTATTTATAATTTATTCATTATTTTTTAAGGTGGTTTATGGTACCAACCTTGAGAGTTCTAACCTCAACACTCAACACTTACGTTATCTAAAGTAATAAAGCAATCAAAATGTTAGTGTATGTGTGTGTGTATGTGTGTGTGTGTGTGTTTGTCTCACGCCTTCTGAAAAACCAAGAGCATCTAAAAATCTAATTTAAGTGCGAACATGTACCAGTATACCTGATGCAGTGTCACGCTAAAAAGAATGCGATAAAAATGCTGAATTTTAAAAATATTTAAATAATTATTTTTTTCATACAAAATTTTCCAAGTCATATCTGTCAAAAAAGTGTACATTTTGCACGCAAATATCTGTTAGTTTAAAAGTTAGAAGTAGGTATTTACACAAAAAAAATATATTTTGAAGTATAACTTAGCGTTTAAGTGAAAAACATGGTGAATATTTGGTATAATTATAATGTTTAACTTATTTTTAAAGTAAGCCTTTTGTACATAAACGCCGCCATTTTAATATCTTTTCATACAATATTTCATTTTCCCACCGAATGAATATGTTCTTGAAAATAATAAACCTTTGAAATAAATGTAATTATGAAATAATAAAATGAAACACAAGACATTACGGCAAGTTTTAAGACATATATTGTAAAAATGTGTTATTTATTAGTAAAGATATAGGCATAATAAAATTGCATAATTTGTAAATAATATTTGATTTTTCTGACAATTTTCATTTTTATGGCATCGAACAAACCAATGTAGGTACCTACATATTCAAAAAATGTATCCGAACCATTCGATATCACTTACGTGTTCGAATCGTTTCCATGGCTACAGAAAGAATGTGATATTCAAATAAAATTTGTTAGGAATCGAATTTATTTAGAAGGTTGTTGTAGGTAGGTACCTACCTAATACTATTTACTTACAAATCAACAATAATATACCTATACTGATTTCCTATAGGAAAATTATTTTATTTATTTATTTATCAACCGTTTGTCCGATTATAATGAAACTTTGGTGAATTGTCGAGCGTATGCCCAGGATGGTTTTTGGATTTAAACTTTTTTCTTATTCTTCTTCTTCTTCATGTATTTGGTCGTTTTACCTATGAAGGGGGAATATCCTGGGAAAAGAAGGTCCGACTGTCCCTCCATCTCTTCACAGGTCTTCCAGGACGGGTTCTGCATATAAACTTTTTTCTTCTTTTTCTTCAACGTGTACTTGGTCATCTTACCTATGAAGATGAACTATCCTGGGAGATGAAGGTCCAATTTTCCTTCCATCTCTTCGCAGGTTTCTGGATTTAAACTTTTTTCTTCTTCTTCTTCATCGTCTATTTGGTCATTTTACCTTTGAAGGTGGACTAACCTGGGAGAAGAATGTCCAATTTTCCTTCCATCTCTTCGCAGGTATCTGGATTTAAACTTATTTCTTCTTCTTCTTCTTCATCGTGTATTTTTGGTCATTTTACCTATGAAGTTGGAGAATCCTGGGAGAAGAAGGTCCAACTGTCCTTCCATCTCTTCGCAGGTATCTGGGTTTAAACTTTTTTCTTCTTCTTCGTGTATTTAGTCATTTTACCTATTAAGTAGAGCATCCTGGGAAAAGAAGGTTCTTTCATCTCTTCGCGGTTCTTCCAGGATGGTTTCTGGATTTAAACTTTTCTTAACCGACTGATGGGACGGGATGTAATGAAGGGAAGGGAGGCACTAAAGGGCCTGAAGGGACGGGAGGTATAAAACTGCCTGAAGGGACGGAAGGTACTGAAGGGCCTGATGGGAAGGGACGTAATGAGGGATTAAAGGGACGGGAGGTACTGAAGGGCCTGAAGCGGCGGGTCCTGGAGTCTAATTCTTTTTCTTCTTAATTTTATGTAGACCTTTAGGGCAGTTTTTATACAAACTATTTCCTATTGTCTAAATCATCTTCTTCTTTTTTTATGTATACATTTGGGTCATTTTTTTATAAAAATTATTTCCTTTAGTCTAATTATTATTCTTCTTCATTTAAGTACGTAGACTTTTGGGAGAGTTTTAATACAAACTATTTCCAATAGTCTTATTCATTTTCTTTTATGTAGACCTTTTGGTCAGTATTTATACAAACTATTTCCAATAGTCTAAATATTCTTCTTCTTCTTTTTTGTAGACCTTTGGGTGAGCTTTTATACAATCTATTTCCAATAGTCTAATTCTTCTATTAGGTATATGTATTTTTACTTATTTTATGTAGACCATTGGAATAGTTTTTTATACAAACTATTTCTTATAGTCTTATACTTATTTTTCTCTTTTTTATTTAGTCTTTTGGGTTAGTTTTAAGTCTAATAGTCTATTGTGCAGAAATATTATTAACGATATGCACACTTGATGAAAATACATATGAAATGAATGGGATATGGGATGTGACGATATAACCTGCACTAGAATCTTTTCAATACTTTTGTTTAATTAAATTTAAACCATTTATATCATCCTATTTTGAATAATTTTCAACACCTAATATTTAAAGAATGGGGGTTGTGGCCATTACTGAACTCTTCACAACATTTATATTCAAATTAAAAACTATTTACTATAGTTCAAGTCTTCTTCTTCTTCGTTAATGAAGACTTTCAGTCAAATTGAGCAAAAATATAATGCACACTTGATGAAAAAATATAAAAACGAATGGGATGTGACCAATACTAGATCTTTTCAGTACCTACGTTTGTTTAATCAAATTTTAACCACATCCCAACATCGAAAATTACTAAATTTTCAATAGGTACACATTACAATTTGTTTTCGATGATAATATTTAAAAATGGGGGTTGTGGCCAAACCAATCTCTTTACAACGTTGATAAACAGTCATATTTAAAACCATTACGCATAGTCCATGCGAGCAGAAATTGTATAAATATTATACTTCATTCACACTTTATAGCAATATATAAAAAAGAATGGGTTGTGGCCATCACTTGAACATTTTACAATACTTAAACTCAATCAAATTTCAAACCACTTTTTATAGTCTGATATTGCAAAATAATTGGGTGACAATATTATAAAAACGATTGCTTTTTCTTTCACAATTTTACATTCTTGGCCAACGGCGGGACATAAAAGCTAGTCTAAAATATATATAATGTTTTTACACTCTTTATCTAAAGTAATAAAGCAATCAATATGTTAGTGTGTGTGTGTGTGTGTGTGTGTTTGTCTCACGCCTTTTGAAAAACCAAGAGCATCTAAAAATCTAATTTATGTGCGAACGTGTACCAGTATACCTGATGCAGTGTCACGCTAAAAATAATGCGATTAAAATGCTGAATTTTAAAGATATTTCAATAATTATTTTTTTCATACAAAATTTTCCAAGTCATATCTGTCAAAAAAGTGTACATTTTGCACGCAAATATCTGTTAGTTTAAAAGTTAGAAGTACGTATTTACACGAAAAAAATATATTTTCAAGTATAACTTAGCTTTTAGGTGAAAAACATGGTGAATATTTTGTCTAATTATAATGTTTAACTTATTTTTAAAGTAAGCGTTTTGTACAAATGTACATATAACCCCGCCATTTTAATATCTTTTCATACGATATTTAATTTTCCTATAGAATGAATATGTTCTTTAAAATAATATACCTTTGAAATAAATGTGATTATGAAATAATTAAATGAAACACAAGACATTACAGCAAGTTTTAAGACATATATTGTAAAAGTCTGTTAATTATTAGTAAAGATATAGGCGTAATAAAATTGCATAATTTGTTAAAAATATTTGATTTTTCTGACAATTTTCATTTTTATGGCATCGAACAAACCAATGTAGGTACCTACATATTCAAAAAATGTCTCCATAACATTTGATATTTTTCACATGTTGGAACATGGTTACTATGGTAACGGACACATTCTGATATTCAAATAAAATTTGTTATAAATCGAATTCGAATTAATTTAGAACATCATTGTAGGTAGGTACCTACATACCTAATACTACTTAAAAACCGACAATATTCTAATTTTGTATAGGAAAATTATTAAACTATTTTAGGTTAACTACAATACACATTCAATATACCTACAAACTATTTCCTATAGTGAAATTCTTCTTTTTTCTATGTAGACCTTTGGGTGATTTTTTCTACAAACTATTTCTTGGGGTTTAAATCTTCTTCCTCTTCTTTTGTGAAGTCATTTGGGACAGTTCATAAATAAACTATTTCCTATAGTCTAATTTTTCTTTTTCTTAATTTATGTAGACCTTGGGTGAGTTTTTATACAAACTATTTCCTATAGTCTAATTCGTCTTCTTCTTCCTTTATGTAGACCTTTTGGTTAGTTTTTAAACAAACTATCCTTTAGTCTAATTCTTCGTTTTCTTATTTTATGTAGATGTTGGGTGAATTTTATATAAAATATTTCCTATAGTTCAATTCATCTTCTTCTTCTTTTATGAAGACATTTTGGTCAGTTTTTTATATAATACATTTCCTAATGTGTAATTCTTCTATTTCATCTTCTATGTAGACCATTGGGTCAGTTTTTATTACAAACTATTTGTTATAGTTTTATACTTCTACTTCTTTTTTTATTTAGTCTTTTGGATTAGTTTTATGTCTAATAGTCTATTGTAACGAAATATTATAAACAACATGCATATTTGATGAAAATACATAAAAACGAATGGGATGTGACCAACACTAGAATCTTCTCATTACTTTTGTTCAATCAAATTTACACCATTTATTATATCATCATATATTGCTTAATTTTCAATAACTAAACATTTCATTTTGATGACAATATATAAAAAATCGGGGTTGTGGCCATTGCTGGATCTTCACAACGTTTATATTCATATTAAAAATTATTTAACATAGCTTAAGTCTTCTTCTTCTGTAATGTAGACTTATGTGTCAGTTTTAAGTCTATCAGTTTTATTGTGCAAAACTATAATAAACTATATGCACACTTGACGAAAAATATAAAAACGAATGGGATGGGACCAACACTAGAATATTTTCAGTACTTTTGTTTAATCAATTTTTAAACCATTTCCCATCATCCAAAATTACTAAATATTTAAAACACATTATTTGCGTTCGATGACAATATATAAAAATAGGGGTTGTGGCCAAATCCAAACTCTTTACGACGTTGTCTTTTTATAATAAGTCATATTTAAAATCATTTCCCATAGTCCATGCGTGCAGAAATTGTATGTGCTTATATATAAAAGCAAATGGATTGTGGCCATCACTTTAAGATTTTACACCGCTTAAACTCAATTAAATTTCAAACTACTTTTCATACTACGGTTAAAAAAAATTATGTGTGACAATATTATGTAGGTATATAAACGATTGCTTATTCCTTCACTAATTTACATTCTTGGCCAACGGCGGGACATAAAAGCTAGTATCAAATAAAAGACGTAATGGCGTTTCTTTTTAACCAGAAACAACATAAAATGACCTTTATTTAGGTAAAATCACAATTCAAACACGAAAAAATATACAATAAGTTATTTATTGACCCACAGATCTTGTATTGTCTCATATGTTTTCCTATGATATCAGATTTAAAAATGTGATCATTCTAACGATTATGTAGGTAACATTTGCTCAGATAAGCATTCATGCCTTCCACTTCTATGTATGTGCGTAAATCAGTTTAAGTGCTTTTTTAATTTATTAATCTGTAGAGTCTGAAGTATCAGGAAGAGACCGCAAATAAGCAAAAAATTATAACAGTTCTTTCATTAACTAGATAATCTGCAGAAATTATAGGTCAGTCTTTCTCAAAGTGGGCGATAACGCCCCCTTGTGGGCGTTGAAGACCTAGAGGGGGGCGTTAAGGTGCCCAGAAAAAAATGGGGGGCGTTGGCGTGGTGTACTTTATTTTTTAAATTTCACTAAAATTAAAACCTATCTACTACTCAACATTGAATAATTAGTTTATATTTCTACCCTGTATGATACTGATGTTTTTGAGTAAAATCGAACCTGATATCAACAAACTTGTTAAAAATCATCGAATTCATCCATCTCATTAGATAAGTTTTAAAACTAAAATTTATTACCTATCTACCTATATTGTTTCTTTTAATTTGATTAAAATACTATATTCTTAATATTATAAAGTTACGTTTTAATTGCTCTCACTGGTAAAAATTTCTAGTTTAGAATGTAAGTTTAAACACCCTATAACTAAATTAATTAAAGTAATGAAATTGTGATTTTTAAGTTTTAGGAGTGTATAAAAAATTGGGGGCGCTGAAAATAATTCATTTTCAAAGGGGGCGGTAAAAGGAATAAGTTTAATAATCTCTGTTATAGGTAGCCTGCAAATAAATGACCACGCATTTGCAAATGTAAATAAAATTAATTTTAACTTCTTCAAATACTAGTGGGATATTGTGATTGAAGGTGTAATTTTTTGTCATCAAACTAAACGGGAACCTCGTTGACTATAAGTTTGAGTTAGTTTTGAACTTTGAAATAATGAGGTTCATCAGTCTAAACTATAAGTTCAAGTGAGTTCGTGTAAGTTATTATTATCGTTTGTATATTGCACACTATCTAATGTATTTAGGGACAAGGTTGGGGTGGTCGCAGACTATAAGTTTGAGTTAGTTTTTTTTTTTTTTTTTTTTTTTAATTAATTTCTGGCGTTCCACCCGATATCGAGTGATATAGCCACTAATCCCTAGAAGGACGAACATTGTAGTAGGTGACAAACATTGAAAACACACCCACCGCAATGCTCGTCCCACTCTTGGTAATATATGAAATATATACATATCTATGAAATCAAACAAAAATAAACGTAAAAATGTGCAAATAATACTTTCTTAGTCAAAAAAGGCGAAATAATAAAAACGGTCGGCATAATTCGAAAACATACGGAATACCCACATAAACTATATACACACAAACTATATACAAATTCCAAGACCTGGGGACAGTTTTTTCAAAGGAGTTTATTGTTTATTTTCAAAAAATTTGTTATACTTTTATTAATATTTACATCATTCAATGACAAAAGGAATTTAGAGTTAACAGGATATGAAGTGCATGATTTTATTATCTCTGACATAAATTCTTCTCTATTTAATAATTTACATTCAAAGAAAATATGATCACTATTCTCTTCCTGTTCACCGCATTCACATATTGGGGATTGAACAACCTGAATCCTAAATAAATGAGATGCCAAGGAGCAATGGCCAATTCTTAAGCGACAAAGTAGGGAGATGTCAATTTTAGGGAGTTTTTGACCATAAAACCATGGAGTTCTTGAAATATGATCTTGCAAGGTTTTATAATGGGCTCCTTTAGTAGAGGATTGCCATTCTTCCAGCCATTTTTCTCTCACTTTTTTGTCAAGGTGTACCATCCTCTCAAGTAGGGTGTGAAGAAAACACTGGGGAGTTAATCCTAATGAACACGCTTCTCTAGCCAGCTGATCTGCCCGTTCATTACCTGGAATACCCACGTGAGATGGTATCCATCCTATTTCCAACTGATATCCATATTCTGAGGATTCAAAGAGTAAACACTTAATTGTCCAAAATAAATCATCATGGGGGTCACTGATATTGTTTTTAACGAGTTTTTGTACGAGACTAAGAGAATCCGTGAAGATTATAGCTTTCTGAATAGACATCGACAGAATTCTTGATAAAGCCTCTCTCATAGCTACGCATTCCGCTGTATATATGGAAGTGTTTTTGGGAAGTTTAAACTTTTCCTCGATATTTAAACTAGGAATACAGAAGGCTGCACCACAATCTCCGTTAGGAGATTTTGAGCCATCTGTGTATATTGAAATATGGTCCTTCCACCTGTCACCAATCACTGAATTAAAGAATCCGAAAATTCTCGAGAGGTTCCAATACGCTGCAGAGCGATCTATGCCAATAGACATGTGCACTTTAGGGCTAAAAACAATTGCCCTATATGGGATTGAGAATATAGGGGTTGTATTTGAGACCTGTGGAGATTCAATAGATTTCAGTAACAGACTAGACTTAACTAGATTAAACATATTTTTTTTGGAAAATTCGTACTGACAGATTCTATTGAGTTTATCAACCAGTAGATGAGAAACATTGGGATATCTCCTAAGTAAGAACTTATGGGATAGCAATTCTCTGCGAAGATGTAAAGGCATCTCTGAACATTCAATTTGTAAAGCGTTTATAGGAGAGGACTTCATAGCTCCCAAGATTAGTCTTAGGCATTTGGATTGTATTTTTTGCAACTTTAAGCTAAGGTATTCTGGAAGAGGGTCTATTAGTTGACATCCGTAATCTAAGTGGCTGCGCACCAACGCATTATAAAGTAACTTCATTGTTGTAGGGTGTGATCCCCACCACACTCTTGAAATGGCTCGCAGGATGTTTATTCTCTTTTCACATTTCGTAACTATTGATTCGACGTGCAGGTTCCATGATAGTTTTCTGTGTAGAATTATTCCCAAAAACTTTACAGAATCACTTACAGAAATCGTTGATCCTTCCAGCTGTATAGATATGTTTGGAATTTTATGTTTCCTACTGAATATCACTACATTACTTTTTGTGGGAGATAAGGACATACCATTATCATTTAGCCATCTATTGAATGAAATCAAAGTGTACTGTAATTTAGATGCAGCAACATTAATATCCTTGTCTTGACAATAAATCACAAAATCATCCGCAAACTGGAGGATCTTACAGGATTGAGAAATGGACGAATCAACATCAGATGTATAGACATTAAAAAGTAGCGGGCTCAAAACCGAGCCTTGTGGCAGTCCCTTATGGATATCTCTTTGAATTTTGCCTTGAGGAGAGTCAATAACAATGCGGCGTTGTGACATTATATTAAAAATAAGTTGAGCCAGAAAAGAAGGGATACCAATTTTTACAAGTTTTGTTTGGAGTATGGGAAGTATTACATTGTCATATGCACTGTTTAGATCGAGGAATGCAGCTACAACATTATTTTTTTTATTAAAGGCAATACGGATGTCTGATGTTATAATAGCCAAATTGTCCATACATGATTTGCCCTTTCTGAACCCAAACTGCCAAGGGGGCAAATGAGATTTTCCTTCGAGAAACCACTCTAGCCGTCCCTTTAATATACGCTCCAGTATCTTTAAAAAACAACAAGATAGTGCAATAGGTCTGTATGAAGAAGCCAATTCAGGGTTTTTACCCACCTTAGGAATTGGGATCACAATTTGTTTTTTCCAGTTACTTGGGATTATTCCCGAAAGCAAAATTGAATTATACAGTTGAAGTAAATGAGATAAGGCATCATCTGGAAAATTACGAAAAAATGAATATGGAATCAGATCATGGCCCGGGGCAGAGTCAGAAGTAGTGTTTATAGCTGAATTAAGTTCATCAAGTGAGAATGGGACAGATAAGTCAGAAACCCCATTTGTACCTTGAAAATAAAATGACGGAAGTTCCGAAAAAGACGGGACATAGGGAGGAGCAAGTTTTTGAGAAAATTCCTCAATGCATCTCTCTAAGTTAACAGTAGAAGGAGATACAAATGAGCCCCTGAACTTTTTAATCGAATTCCAAACCTCTGATATAGGAGTATTGGGAGACAAGTTAGAGCAAAAATTACGCCATCCCTGCCTTTTTTTCCTTTTGAGTAGTCTTTTCGCAGCTGCTTGGGCATTTTTTGCTTTGATAAAATTATCAATACTCATATCTTTTTTAAAGCTACGCATAGCCACTTTTCTTTTCTGGACCGCCAATAAACATTCTTCGTCCCACCAAGGGGGACTAGAATTATTTCTACCAATAGGTTTGATCTTGGGAATTGTGTTGTCAGCCGCCGAAATGACAATTCTTCTAATCGACTCTGCAGTTTCATCAATAGAAGAATCTTCGAGTGAGGTAGAGAAATTTTCAATTTGAGAGCTTAGAAGAGTTTTAAATTCATTCCATTTAGCTTTTCGAAAAGCGTACCCATGATATGATCGAACGTTTGTTTGATATTTATTTTTTTTATTTATATTTAAAATGATTGGGTAATGGTCACTCGAGTGGGGATCGTCCATAATATTCCACTCCAACAAAGAAGCCAGATCAGAAGTACATATGGAGATATCCACCGCACTCGGACGATAATATGGAGATGCCACTCTGGTTGGTTCTCCGTTGTTAAGAATACATAAGGAGTGCGCATCTATGTATTCTAATATATTCTTACCCGATGAGTCGTTATAAGAGCAACCCCAAGACGTAGAGTGAGCATTACTATCACCCAATATGACAAATGAATCCGTCAATAATGGGGTAATATTATTCCAAAATGTCAAATCAAATGATGTTTTAGGAGGAATATACAAAGAGACAAAGGAAACGCCGTAGATTATAGCTGCAACTATTTGCGATGACATGTTCTGGGGTAAAGATATCTGTGAAAATGGCAAACCGTACTTGACAAAAAGAGCCGCTCCTCCTTTGCCATCCAGTCTATCGTCTCTCAAACAAGTATAACCAGGTATTTCAAAAACGGATAATGGAGGAAACCATGTTTCTGATATGGCAGCCACATGGATTTCATGTGTTTTCATCAATTGGATTATCTCATGTCTGTTAGATACTGCACTGCGACAGTTCCATTGAAGGATAGACAAATTGTTAATTTTGAGTTTTTGCGTAGACATTTTCACAAATAAATGATTGGAGGCTTGAAACTAGTTGAGCAACGTTGGACGGTGAGTGATTTACAGATGAAAGTAATTGGATTAGAATATTAACGATAGAGAAAAGAAAATTGTTGTTATCTATTGAAAGAGTATTTTGCAGATTGTCAATTGTTGGTTCCGATTTTTTTTTATCACAAATTAAAGGGTCATTATTCAATGCACAACCATTGGGGGCCGACGATGGTGTATTTCCATTAGGGAATAAAAGGAGTGAGTTATATTCTGAATGATTAAATGAGTGTCTGAGAGAGGGTTTCGGTGTTTTATAAACAAATTTTTTTCGGAGATTATGTGCATTGTGGTTGGGATTTGAACTGTTTTCAGTGTGACTATCTGATATGACTTTAGCATATGATGGTAGGTTCGGTGGATGAAGTTTGGCTGCTTGTATAAACGAGACGCTCTTTAAGGCCATTGTCTGTTTAATGTCTTTTTGCCTGGAGTACTCCGGACAAGACAGACTTATTGCTTTATGATCCCCATTACAATTGAAACATTTTGTCTCTTTTGCTGGACAATTGTCGGAATTGTGGCTATCTCCGCAATTGAAACATTTAGTTGCGGATCTACAGGTAGCTCTTAAGTGTCCAAATTTACAACAATTGAAGCACTGTATAGTCGGATAAAAATATGTTTCAACGGGGAAAGAGATGTAGTAAAAATATATATAGGATGGTAAAGACTGTCCCTCAAAGGTCACAACTACAGACCTTGATGGTTTCCATACGGCTGTTCCTGAGGTTGTATCTTTATAATTTAATCGCCTTACTTTCAAAATGTTACTAATGTTCTCATTAGAGGCTTTTATCTCTGCAATAATTTCCTCTTCTGATACATCAGTTGGAATTCCCTTGATGAGGCCCATGCGAGATATATTATAGGAAGGAATGAAGCCCTTAAAATTACCATTAGAAATCAAAAATATATTTTTAATAAATGTATTGGCTGCATTAGCGGTTGAAAACTCCATTGAAATTTTGTATCTGCCTTCGGTTTTTACTGATCCGCCAACGATTTGAGATATTTTTTTAGATGTTAAAAATTTACCAAAATCCATAGGAAAAATTCTTTTTCCTTGTTCGCAATTCTGAACTATTACAGTAAAAGGACCGAGAGATTGAGAAGAGTAGAAATGATCACGTCTTGGTGAAGAAAATTCCTGATGAGAGCTAGTCTGTGCTGAGGTAGGAGATACATTAGATTGGTCAAGAGAAGGGTTCATTTTCCTTTTCTTGGCATCGGGGAGGTCAGGGGGAGCAGGATCTGGGGGAATTGGAGGAACGGGAGAAGGAGGGGGTTCCATTCTTTCCTCAATCTATGATATGTGTAAAAAGTAAATAAAAATAAAATAATAAATATATATAACGAAAATGAAATTAAATTGAAATTGAAAAAACCGTCCCTATAGTGGTAAACAAAAAATATATAGAAGAAATATTTGAAATCTTATCTGTTCTGCAACAATAACTCAGGACTGGCAGCGAAAACACATCCGTCACTGGTAACTGTTCGACACCAACCTTTGAGTTAGTTGTGAACTTTGAAATGAGGTCCCTCAGTCTAAACCAGTGATGGGCAAACTTTTTAAGGGAAGGGCCAGATAGACTAAAAAATTATCTTGGCGGGCCAAAAAAAATGAACAAAACAGATTTTTATAAGTTATAAACTTTATTTTTGATTGTTGCATCACACACAATTTATATAGATCATAGGTACTTGTATATATTGTTAGAAAAAAAGTTACGAAAATTGATTATTCTTTAGAAGAGTATGGCTTATGTGACTGATGAAGAGTATGGCTTATGTGAAGTTACATAATTGGTAGATAAATTTTGTACTCTTCTAGGTGTAATTTTAGGGGTTATTAGAAACCATGTCGCGGGCCGGATTGACTACCCCGCAGGGCCGCATTCGGCCCGCGGGCCGTACTTTGCCCATGGCTGGTCTAAACTATAAGTTCAAGTGACTTTCTTGACACACTATCTTGTGTATTTAGGGGCAAGGTTGGGGTGGTCACAGTTCTATACTTAAATTCTGGGCAACAGGTCGGTATATACTCCATTCAATTTTTACGTCTTGAAGACGCAGGCGGACATCGGAATCTCATGATGACTCGTCAACCGCGGCGAAGGTTCAAATTGAGTCATCACATGTGGTGATAATCCCCACAAATTGTGTCTTATGAAATCAGCGTATTAATTATACCGACCTTGCGTTTGTGGTCTAGTGATTGCAATCCATCAGTCAATGATAGGTCGTCAATCAGATATACAGCACGCCTTTGTGCAGCATCGAGCGTATTTAGAAGGTATTGGGGGGCGCCACTCCAGAGATGACTACCACATTCAATAATTTGGCGTATTTGCGCTTTGTGGAGAATAAAAATTTGAGTTTTTGAAAAATACCTACGCGAGCTATATAATAAACTCAATTAAGTGCAGCCATCTTGGAAATAAACATGGGATGAAGTCTTGTAACGTTCCAAATGGGATAGAGTGTGGAGTCTAAGATATAGTCTTATGTCTTACATAATGTTATGTTATGTCTACAACCCATACGTATTTTATTTTACTTATATTTTTATTTTATTAAAAGGGTACATCGACAGACATCCAGCTCACAATTCTCACAAAAAGAAAACAATATTGGTAATTACTACGAGTGCTGGACGTCCAATTATAGATGCACACAAAATTACATGAGCTCTCACTCAATCACATACGCAAGTTACACAAGTACATATGTAAATTAGAAATAATTCGACTACAAAAGTTAAGTAAAAAAGAAAAAGAGAAAAAAAAAATAGTTACACAATTCAAGATTAAAAAACGTTACACAATTCAAGAAAAAAAAAGTTACACAATTCAAGAAAAAAAAAGTTATAGAAGTTACATAAGTAGAAGCAAAAAAAAACAGGCACATAAGAAGTAAAAAAAGTCATAAAAGTTAGAGAAAAGACAAAATAGCGTACATAAACAGCACTGAGATCTTCCTTAAAACAACACGCGCGAGTTTTTAAAAAACAGAGAGCGAATCCGCAAACACAATGTATACAGACTTGAAGTTTTGATGCAAAAAGAGATTCCGTATAAAATGCACGTGTTGTGGATAAGTAACTTATGCATGTAAATGAAATATAAGTAAAAAGATGAAATACATTCAAATGTCAAATTTCCATATCCATTCAATATATACCTTCGCATCTGGCATATAGTGTGACTCTTCTTGAGAGAATGTTCAGGATATTCCTGGAGATATTTGAATTCCCCGTTTATTTTTCCACCTCATGTTTTTTTGTGTTTGTTCTTCCGGCGATCAGAAAGGGGGCGCTCGCGTCGAAACGGAAATTCAATGGATTTTCATACAGGCAACACGAGCGACAAGTGAATTTTCAAATAGCGAAGACTCAAGAATATTCTGGATTTCAATCATCGATAGGTACAAACGAAAACAATATTAACGAACCAATTTCTCAATAGATGATTCTAAAAAATTAAGGAAACGGTCCATGCTAATTTAAATATCTTTTATTTATTATTTCTTCATTTGAATAAAAATATTAATTACAGTGTCTTTGTACAGTATCTTGTACTTGGGGTGGAACTTGTCTATTTATTTTATGCAGTAAAAGATATGTTTTCTTTACACACTTTATTTACAACTATAATATATACAATATACAAATCAAGGTCAATACTATTTACACACAAGACGGAAGTAATACTATAATACAGTGGAACGCAGAATAACGCGCCGCGCGCTCATTTAGTCAATATATACTCTCACGCTACAGACATGTCTCACATTAATCTACGAGATACTTCTTCGTTTTTCTTTTAAAACTACAAACCTTCTTTAAGGAATCGTAGTGGCACATAGCAGATGTGGTAGCAGTTTGATATAGAATTTTATACTGTCCCACAAAACTATTTTATGTTTTGCTAGTCTGCATTGAATGAATCTGGTCGAGGCGGGATTTGAAGCCTCGTCCTCTGAATTGCCAGTATATCCATTAAGCCACTCTGCCAACGAGATATCTTTTTTTGTTAATAGAATGTAAATGGGATTCATGAAAAATGCATTAAGAAAAGAGCGTAAAAATACTTAAAATGCACCATAAAATACTTACAACAAAAAAATATTATTTATTTTTATAGTGCAGAGCTACAACCCATTTATCTAGCAGCTCTGAATTTATCAGAATTTGTGAATTCCCGATGGCAATATATTATTTAAATTTACTGTTTTCAGCTTGATTCATAAAATTGAACAATTTTCTATATCATACAAAGTAAGCATACAAATACTTTCATACATACAAAATGTGTTTCATGCAAAGTAAAATGCTATAGTTATTGCATAAATCCAGGAGTATTTTTATGAATTTCTTAGGCAATGTCATTTCACGTAAAAAAAATTTGTAGAGGGTGTCCTCAATTTTATTTTGATTTTCTTATGAAGATTGATTTGTTGAATTAAACCACCCTTAAATAAAGCGCTGCTCTAAAGAAGTTTAAAAATAGGCCAGCTTATTGCAAAGTGGGCTTAATTCGCTAGAATTTTGTAAATGTTATATAAATTAGAAGTAGGTACATACTACATAAATAATGAATACTTACTCCATCATTTTATTTAGACAACAGAGCCGAGTGAAATTACTGGGAGGAATATTTATAATATAAGAAGGGGATTATTTTATAACAAATGACAGAGGAAAGTCAAATTAGGGGAGGTATAAGCTGAGAATATTTTTTTGAAATTCTCCAGAAGAAAAAAAGATTTATACCTAGGTACGTAAAGGAAATTCAGAAGAGATACTGTGAAAGCTAGAATGCAAGGAAAGAATGAAGGTTATGACAAAGATGAATTTCGCAACCATAAAACAATTTTACTTGTGCCACTTTTATATTATATTTTCAACCGAATTAAAAAAGAAGGTTATCAAATCGACACGGTACCTATTTTTTCTTATTTCCCCAGCAGAGGAGAATTTTACTAAAATTAATTTCTCACACTAATATTGTTTCTCTTCTTCTTCTTCTTCTTAGCCTTCCCTCCACTGCTGCATGTAGGCCTCTTCCATCTGTCTCCATTTTCCTCTATTCTCTGCCGCTTCAATCCATTTCTTTCCGGCGACCACAACAATATCGTCGACCCATCTCTTCTGTGGCCGACCGATACACTAGCGTCAACAATCCGCATTTACCATTCCGCATTTTGTTTCCGGTTGGCTCTCTGATTGGTTGAGATCTCGTAGTATGGAGTCAAATGAGCTGTGAAATTTTATATTAAATGCGAAAAATTAAATAAAAATGTAAATTTAACTTATAATAATTTATAATTCAATTTATAAAGCAACTCGCTCACCCGAGTCGCTATTATTATTATAAACAAACTTAAACCTAACCCCAGAATGCAGAAAAGAAGAGCTGGGACTAGATGCTACTGACCGACACCCCTTTTGTATTCCTATGGCCACCACTTTAAGACTTTGGGAGTCCATCTTGAATTTGGCTGTCTGGCCACGTGTCCTGTCCATTGCCAATTCAATTTTGCGATCCGATCCATGATATCGGCGACTTTTGTTCGGCGTCTGATTTCTGTATTTGTTATTCTATCACTCAGACTTATGTCCAACATTTGTCTGATTTCTGTATTTGTTATTCTATCACTCAGACTTATGCCCAACATTTGTCTGATTTCTGTATTTGTTATTCTATCACTCAGACTTATGCCCAACATTTGTCTGATTTCTGTATTTGTTATTCTATCACTCAGACTTATGCCCAACATTTGTCTGATTTCTGTATTTGTTATTCTATCACTCAGACTTATGCCCAACATTTGTCTGATTTCTGTATTTGTTATTCTATCACTCAGACTTATGCCCAACATTTGTCTGATTTCTGTATTTGTTATTCTATCACTCAGACTTATGCCCAACATTTGTCTGATTTCTGTATTTGTTATTCTATCACTCAGACTTATGCCCAACATTTGCCGCTCCATGGATCGTTGCGTACATTTTAATTTGTGGATAGTATTTATGGTCGGGGACATTGTTTCCAAACCATATGTCATCACAGGCAAGACGCATGATTCATAGATTTTTCTTTTTAAATTCATGGGGATATCCTTATTTCTCATTATATGACTGAGCTTTACGAAGGCTACCCAACCAATTCCAATTCTTCTGGGTACTTCTGCCACCTAGTTTCTCTGAGGTGGAAAAACTGGTTAGTTGGAATAAATTGCCATATGGCAATAAACTCGCCAACTGCGCAGGATGCAAGGAAGTGTTAATTATTGTTTTTTTAATTCTTATTGCTACTCGAGCAATTAAAATGTACTATGTCATTCGTGTCAAATAATAATTTAACACACCCAATAATAAGTTGCCATATTATGGAGACTCTTTGGACCTGTGATATTTATCGTCTCACAGATCCAGGCTGAAAACACAATAAAAACTGTGTCTCCACCGGGAATCGAACAGATGATCAGCGATAATTTTTTATCAGATTGTCCGATTTCGATTATTCTTTTTTTCATTATTAAGAAGGAATCTCCTGATTGGTCCCGTTTCAAAATCTGATGGTGGGATCCATGAGGAATCCATCAATTTCTGAAATCTCCGTATGTTGTACAGATAATTGGCAAATAATTTATTTTAATAACTTTTATAATAATCGGAGTCGGTATTATTTTAATAATTTGTATTAAAATTGGAGTTAATTTTATTTCATTTACTTTAATTATAATTGGTGTCGATTTTATTTAAATTACTTTTATAATAATTGGAGTCAGTTTTCCTTTAATTACTTTTATAATAATTAAATCTGTGTTTCCACCAGGAATCCGATCCGGGACCTATGGGTAAGTAGTCATATATGTGACCAACAAAGGCCGACTTGTGCCATTAAAGAAAGAATAAAGGAAAAATACTTTTATTGACAATTTAAAGAATATATTATACAGTTTCAACAACATCACTAAAAATATTAAAATAACATCACTGAGAAGAACACCGAACAAAGACATGACGAATGGATAGGTACAGATTTTACCATATTTTCAAGAAAAAATACCATGGCTTTCGGCCCTCGACACTAACCCCGAAAAGATATATACCTTAATGACATTAAGCTTTCAATATGTTTTCTGGTTTTGGTTGGTTGGAAGAAATTGCAAAATGGCAATAATCCCTCCAATGTTCAGTAAATTATATTTGTTATTGTAATTTACAAAAATATAAATAAATAAAATATAAACAAGAATTATATAAAAAAAATATATTTAATTTTAAGCTCTATTAAAAAAAAATAATAAAAAAATATATATTTCTTTCTAAAAATAATAATAAAATATATATTATAAGGCATTTTCTCGTGGACATAAAGTATTTCTAATAAAATAAAAAAACATTTTTATTCCTTTAATATTTACTTATATTTTCTTTCATTGTAATTCAACAATTAAATGTTAACTATTGTAAATTTTAGCTCGCATGACTTTGAAATATTTATATGGTTTTCAGAATATTAAGAATATAAATTGTATTGTAGGTCATAACAATTTCTTCCGATTCTTTAGCATGGTTTAGGTCCTCTCAAATTCCTGAAAAACAATAAAAAATAATTGATTTCTCTGTATATTGGACAAATTTGTAAGTATTTCTAAATAATTGTAGTTTATTAATTTATAATAATATATTAACGAACAAAACGATAATAATGACAACGCACGCTTATCTAAATACTATTAATCAATGCAATTTAACACTATTTATTTTAAATTAACAATAATTATAACAACTTAAATTTCGCACGCGTATTCTATACAGATAATACCTAGTTTGATATAGTGTGAACGCTTTCAAGGTTGAACGAAGAATAACCGAATATTTACGACAACTAACGACATGACCCGATATTCACTGTCGTTGGACAAGTATATACATATACATATACTCAGTAGTATCAAATACCACATATATAAAAATATTTAGTTGAATATTTTTATTATATCGCCTTCATTGTCTACGAACCCTATTCTTAATAGATGGCGTTAGAAAATAAGTTTCTTCGTCATTTCTATAGATGGGGTTGGTGTGCTCAGCTCATTTTCAAACGTTCAGATATTGATGAGCAACACATGTTAATAGAACAAATTTACAAATTGGATCGAAAAGGGAACTCAATAAAAGGAATAATAGCTGAACGTTGCACAAGCGCTCACGTAAAGTGATCAAGTAAACCATCCGATGGCAGGTCCTGCCCCCTGTAGGTGACTTGATTTATCGGTTATAATATTCTTATTATAGTCTTCTCTATTGAGATAAAAATTTGTCAAAAAATAAATATAAACTACAAGTTCAGCTAAAAAAAATATTTATTTCTAAAAATCTTGAAATTCTTTTTTTTTGTCTAAAATATTTTTTAAAGGACCTTATCAAATACAGTATCTAATAAATTTAATAAATAAATTATGTTTTGCAATTTCAAATACATACATAATACACTCGTTCGATGTATCTTTATCAATATTTTTGATCAACAGGATGATGAAAACTTACTTTCAAAATATCGCCGATTAAATGGTGTTCGGGTTCACATTCCAGTGCAGATGTATCATCGCAAGGCCCATCGTACGATAGGTGTTCCACATTTTTTTTACACTTGCAGTCTTCTTTATCATCCTGTAAAATTACAAATGTTCTATATTTTAGGGGTTGGAATATTCAATCGTGTTCGCAATGTTGAAATAAGAAGAAAATGTGGAATCGAGGACATCGTTCGGTGGAGTAGATCCAGAAGAAGACATTTGAAGGATCGCGTAATGGCCAGAATGGACCTCGATAGACTTGCGTATATAGCAGCAAATAAAATCTTTCTGGTCGCCGTCTACCCGGAAGACTACGCACAAGAGATTGAAAGATAGTTGGACTTCGTCATATCAGGAAGATTAGTTTTTGGATAACAGACCAATAGGTCTACTAAACGAAGAAAAATAAGAAGTATTGCTCTGAGGAATGTTTTGGCTAGGACAACAACTGTCTCTGGTGCATTTCATTCTGATGTGTTCTCTCCGTGAGTCTTCGTAAACGGTTGGCTGGGCAGGTCGCTCGTGATCACTAGAGAACATTCTGTGATCGTAATAACATGGTCAAGGCTTCGTTATATCAGAAAATACAAAATGACATTCCAGGCAAGACTTGGTATCACAAAATGAAGCTAAAAAGACCCCAGATATCTAGTTTATCCCGAACGTGGTTCGGTCACTATAGTTGTTTAGATTGAATCTTCTTGATTCTCCGTATTGCGAGTGTGGCCTAGATCTAGAAGATCTGGATAGCGTATTCTTTTGATGCTCTATCGATATGATTTATACCGATCTCTACGTAGTTAGATTGATGTAGTGCAGTTTCCACTAAAGATTGGACACTTTTTTGCAATTTCCTCCCCGATATATTACAGGGAAATTTGAAAATTCGCGGAGAAATCATGGTAGTATTGTAGGAATTGCCTACCTTTATTTAACTGTATTTATTATTTGCAAATAAACTTCTCATGACGTCAAATGGTACAAATCGTCCTTGAATGGTCATGTTACCTATTTTGAAATATTAATAATATTCGTTACTTCCTCCACCACCCGCTCTGCAAATGAGAACTGTAAACGGCCCCTTCACAAAACGATAAGTGAGCGACAAGAAAAAAATGCTTACCACGAAAAGTAGCTCATGGAGCTCTCTTATTTCGGCAACATAGTGCAAAAGAACAATCGACGAACGTGAATGGAAGATTCACACTTAAGATCTTAAGATCTTTTTGAATGAGAAACATCAAAGGTATGACCAAGATTTCTGTAAAAAATAACCTACTGGGAATCTAACAATAGTAAGGCACCATAACTATGACAAAACATCTTAAAGGCTTTAAAATTGTTCTTCGAGATCACAAAATCCGCATGACCAATGGGACCTTGAAGATTGCCAATTAAATAATAATAGTAATACCCTAAGGAAAGACCATGGGAAGATTTGAATAACATAAGTATCAACTCAAGGATGATCTTTGAAATGAAGAAATCTGGGGGGCAAGTCTGGTCCGATCGGCGAAATCAAAACCCCAGTAATTAGTTCTATAATATCTTTAGATGTCATAGAACTCCATTTGATAATTATATCCATGATAATGGGTAATCACTAGGGTTTTAATTTCGCCGATCGGACCAGACTTGCCCCCCAGATGCCGGACTGTGGATGAAGAATTTTTTTGGCAATGTTGCCAAATAAGAAGAGCAGTGGAAAGGTCATGACGGAAATGTCTTTAAACCCTGTGCAAGTGGCGATTGTATTGCCAAATGTCAATTTCTTTCAACTAACTAAAGTTTATATTCCAAAGAAGCAAGATTCGCTGGAGTATCTTGCTTCTGTGGAGTAAAACACATTTTCGTCTACTGGGAATCGAACCCCAAAACAATTTTGATAAAAGTAAAATATTGTTGGGTTAACTTACATCGTCATGTGTTGACACATTCATTACCAAAGCTGACAATATCACGAAAACCAAGAATAACATGGAACCTGAAATAAAAGAAGAAAATTCAATTTATGTAATTAAAATATTCAAAGATACTGTATTGTCTGGTGTAGATCTTTTTGTTCTGACATCGGCTACCACTCTGGCATATGCATCTCTGTCTTGAGCTTATCGTAACAACTTCTTCACCCTGTGTAATCCGGTCCATTCCCTTATGTGTTTCAGCCAAGATACAATCATCAATACAAATATGTATTAAATTTTATTTAATTTTAAATATCTATAATATTTATTTTATTTTATTTTTATTTTATTTTACATTAGTTCTCGGGCAACTAACAGGCACTATGTCAAAATATAAATTTAACACGCACCCAATGACAAGTCACCTTATTCTGGAGACTTACGATATTAATCGTCTCACAGATTCAGACTGAAAACACAATTAAAAACTGTGTCTCCACCGGGAATCTAACCCAGAACCTTTGGATCAGTAGCTATATACCTAACAAACTGAACCATGAAGGCCGACTTATTTTAATTTTAATGATACATACGTTTGTTCCTAATTTTTTTTATCATTTATATCAAGGCGTTTAATACCTATACACAATTGATAATGGAAATTATACCCACTGCAATTTTCTGCTAGGGACCCAATACAATATTTTTAAAGTATGAATGGGTCATTGTAAATAATACATATTATTAATCATCAAACATTCCTTTAACACAGCAAAAATTTAATACTCGTGCTATAGTTCAACTAAATCGGTCGTGGTAGGATTCGAACTCGCGATCTCTGGATTACTAACCTAGCGGACCACCTCCCATCTATTTATTTTATGTTTTTATTTGTAACTTTCTGTTCTTTTAATTTGTACGCTGGCGTGCTTATTCACTACTTCCACCACCACCCGCTCTGCATATGCGGACTGTAAACGACCTCTTCGCAGAACGCTAAATAAGCGACAAAAAATGCATAGCACGAAAGATTAGCAATCTCGGCACCATATGTGCAAAAAGAACAATCGACGAATGTGAATAAAAGATTCACACTCGTACACTGTCATCGACTTCACATTTTTTAAGCATTAAAGGTGTGACTAAGATCTCATTAATAAAATATACTAAATGGGAATCAGCCTTTAGTAAAGCACTATACGTAACACAAAACTTCTTGAAGGCATTAAAATTGTTCTTCGAGACCACAAAATCCGCGTGACCAATGTGACCTTGAAGAGGCCCACGGACAGCAACGAGGAGCTCCGATCTAAAAGAGGACACCATTGGGTGGCAACAATCCCACAGGTATGTTCGAAGTTTGGTCTGGGTATTGAAATAACTGACATGAGGCAGAGGAGGCAATTTTAAATCGGTGAAGATTTAAAATTGCCTCCTCCTAAAATTTCCGTGTCCTATGAACTATTGGGAAGTTCATAATTCAGGGACAACCCAGGAAGATTTAAGTCGATTACTCACGTCAGGCGTGCTTACTGCCAAACGGCAATTTGTTTCAACCAATGAGAGCTAAAACTAGTTAATGTTAAAAAAATATGTTTTTGAAAAAACTTACGCCGCATGATTAAAATTTTATGTTGATTTCCAAACTAGTGAAGTTGTGATTGTAAACGAATAAATAAGTTATGTTTAAAATTCTAATGTGTTTCACGTCTTTATATAAGAACTTACCGCAAATTTACTAAATAATTTGTTATCACTAATCGTGCATCAGACAAAGTATTTTATTTCAAAATATCCATAAAATACGTTTTAATTGATAAAGTTGTATGTAAACATTTATTATATTATACTTTGTAGGTTGATGTGTTAATTTTTTTTCCTAAAATGTATGCAAAAATAATTAATACTAAATTTTTAATTATTATACATTCATTTTTGTTGTTGTTAGTAACAAAACTAATTTTTTAATATGATTAACTTATTGCCATAGTACACATTATTTTGTATATTTAAGATTTACTCTGGTTGGTTGGAAGAAATTGCCATTATGTAATAGCCCGCCTGTGTACTTATTATATGTACAAGAAGATTAAATAAATTAAATAAATAAATTAATTAAAATTCGTGCTAAAATTAACCGAACTATAGTGACAACAAAACATTCAGTTTTGTGCAACTAAATGTTTTGTGCACACAGCCAAATCGCAGTCATAAATAGATAAACCTTTATTACTGATAACAAAGATTTGGCTAAAACGCATGTAGCCAGTTCGGTTGTCATAACAGTGTATACGTTAAACAACAGTTTCGGACCAAACAAGCAAACTGCACGCACGAAGCAGTGTGAGGTTTGGCATAGTTAAAGTTAAAATGGAGAAGAGATACAGAAATGCATAAAATAAATAGAAAAATATATTAGGTACGTAAAAGTGAGGAGTGTACGGTTTATTCTGTCTACCCCAATAATAGGGACATGGCGTGATTTTAAAATAAAATAATGTATGTAAAATTAATTTAAAGAAGTTCAAGAAGAAGAAGAAGGAAGGAGATTTTTTATCTACGTAGTGTTGTATATAGTACATATTGGTGACTGTTTACTAAATTTGATATTTTGCAAAAATTAAAATGATGCAGTGTTTAAAAAGTATTATAATGTGTATACAAATTACAAAAAAAACTGCTAAACATGATCATTGATGGTTTTTTTAAGTGCATTTTATTTTTTATGAGTATTTTTAATGTTTTCATGTAAGCATTTGTATAAAAGTTATGAAGCGTGAAAAGACGTTTGCAACTGCATTTAATATTTTTTTTTTTTTTATTTACTTACATACATAAATAACATTTAATACATGTTATGTTTCCTTTCTTAATTTAAGCTAGAAGCTTGTGTTTAGGAAAGCAGCAGCTCTTTGCTTACACAATAAAAATACTTCACTAAAATAAATAATTAATTTACAATTATAAAATACAAACATTTCAAAACCATAAGCAATACAAAAAGAATTAACATTTCAAATCAATAAAAAAATAGTTATAAATAAATAAAAACATGATCAAAACCATAACACAGAAAAAAAACACATACAAAAATGAAAATGAACTACAAACTGAAGATGGATGTAATATTAGAGAGTGTTTCAAAGTGTTTTTTGTTTCTTTTTATCTAGTATACTTAAAAAATATATCGGAATGGTGTCGAAATTTGTAACGAATATTATTAGGAGATCTGTATTTCAATATTCGTATCCTCTATAATCCAAGGTATAGAGAATATATAGAAAATACAGTTTTTTTCAAGAAGGCGTCAAAATGAGACTTCAATAACTATCGAGTGATGAAAACCAAGCAACGGAAACTGACTCGTTATTACTATACAACAGGAAGAGTCATGATTTCTTAACTTGAACGCAAACATACCTATTAGTTTTTTTATCTAATTTTTTGGCGTTTCAACCGATATCGAGTGAGTGATATGGCCACTTCTCCGAAGTAAGACAAAAAGTAGAAAAATTCCTTTTAAGATCTTTCTTTAGACATTGTGGGCGTCTGATAGTGATAAGTCTATAGGACTACACATACCAAATAATCTACCTCAATGAGTATCTCTATTGACTCTGTCCGCGTCTCTTAAGGAGTAATTTTTTTTTTATTTAATTTTGTAAACATACAGTCATATATGTAAAATGTTATACATTAATAATATAAAACTCCATTAGTGGACCAATTAAGTTTACAGAAATAATCAATATTGTGTTAGTTGTAATATCTGTTATAAAATAGGGGAAAGAATGGAAAGGATATTAGGAATTGGACGGAAAGAGAAAGAGGAGAGCTTGCAAAAACATTACTCACCAGAAGCCACAGAGGCATTCAGGGACTTTATTACTGATGATTTGAGTCTAAAAATTGACGTATTATAGAGGTCTATATGCTTAAAGAATACATTGAAATTGTTACAAGTTCTGTGAATAAATGTATTCTGTAAATAATTTGTTTTACATATTGGTAACTTAAATGGTAGTGGATTACTGGTGTGACGTAATGGGCAGTTAAATGATATCAAATTAAGTAAGTCGACGGAGTCTATTTTATTGTTTATCAATTTATGTAGATATAACATATCAGTTAATGTCCTTCGATTTTTTAAAGTCATTAATTTATGTAATCAGGAATCCAGGCGACTAACGCAGGATAGTTCTGAGTAATTATTTGATAACTTTTTACATGTTTATGGTGATATTCGAATAATAGTTTTAGATATTTAAATATAGTTTTAATAATAATAGTTTTAGATATTTAGATTTGAAAAAGTCCAAAATAAATTTTTGAAACACCTTGATTATAAATGCCGTCTTGCCTTTGATGATATAATCCTTTCCGCTCGTCATCATAAGATAACATCATTAGAAAATAGACGTACCATTGCAGACATGACATACCTACATAAAATTATTGATGGTGCCATTGACTCTGAGTCTCTTGTTGGGAGTCTTCCAATTAATTGTCCCTTTCGTAGTACTAGAACAAATCTTACTTTTAGATTGCCTCTCTGCAGAATTAACTATGTCCAAAATTCATTCATCCAAAGGGCATGTAACATTTATAATGTTTTTTTTTAAGAATGTTGATATTTTTAGACATAATAAAATAAAATATAAGAATGTCATCTCTGAGACCCTTAGAGGTTTACGGTAGCTGATTCCTGCTTTGTCCTTTTTGACTGCGAGTGCCACAACCTTCCTTTCTCTCTTTTTGTCCTTTTTATTCTGAATTTTGAGTACCTACTAAATTCTAAATAGCAATATGTTTTACACTGTGCAGCTTAAAAAGATAATGTAATATCCGCAAACAAAATTGGTCTATGATATATTGTTAAAATTGAATTTGTTGTAATATTTGTTTGTATGACTGTATGTTTGTTAGGTTTAAATAATAAAAAATATGCAAATCGGTACAATTTAGCCTCCAAAAAAAATCTGATGCAAAACACGAAGCATTCCCCAGTTAGCAATATCGAACATAATTCGACTTTAAAACTTTTTAATCGGGCTACTTGCTTACTTTACTTTTGGGTGGCTACGGCTTTTCCTGCACCTTTAGCTTCATCAGGATGGTCTTTAGAAAGACCTTTTTTGGCGAAATGGCCGTGAGGTCCATTGCCGTACGGCCGCCAGTTTTGTGCTATTTCGTTACGTGCAATTTCTCCGGGCTAATAATAAGTGAATTACTTAATTTGTGAAATTATAACGATTTGACGAACATTTTTGTATTAATAAAGAAGTACGCCAAGGATGCGCGATGTCACCCTAAATCCTCATTCCATACGTTGAATACTGTGTAAGAGCACTGAAGACATTATAAGACTTTCGACTAGAATATGGAGATATTTTATAATTATGATTACAGACATTGGAATAACTTTCCACCAGACAAACAGCACCATTTTATTACAACAATACACGTACACAGACAGAATATCACTCGCTAATCAGTTGACTCCATAATACTGGAAATGAATATTCTCATTAATGTGACATTTTTATGCTGTCCAAATACAAATATAAACAGACGATATGCACATTTATTTATGAGAGAACAGCCTGTGATATTTTCAGTACGGATTTGTATATTTTCGATTGTTAAATGTTTGTTTTTTGTATATCTTTTTTGTTTATTTATAATTTACATGACACTGAAATTTTTTTCTATTAATAATACGTTTTTATTTGATGTTTTGGTTGATTTTGAGTCCATATGTACATCATATTTTTATGTTTGCATACGTCTATTGATTTTTGAATTTAATGTTTTTTTTTGAATTTTTGAATTTGCTGTTTTGTTTTTTTTTGGATCCTTATGTATACCTTTTTTATGTTTGCTTACATCTATTTTTTTTTTATTTTTGTCTTACATCTATTTTTTTTTTTATTTTTGTCTTACTGTCTAGGTTTAAGTTTTTTTTGCCAAGTGTATACTTAATTGCTTTTTTTATTCTATCTATTATTATCATCAATATGTGTTTTTATCTATGTATGTAAAAGGCTTTTTATGCCGTTTATAAAGAAATAAACAAATCAATATAAATGGTAATGTATTAATAGAAAATTAAAATCAACATGAATATTTTGATGGTATTTTATTATTTAAGTGTATTTAACATAGTATCGTATTAAATTTATTACGTAATATAATTTATTACAAAAAAATGCATATTCGAAAATGATAAAATACTTATTTTTTATGTGACTAGATAACATAGATATGGATCAATTGGTTCCTAAATAAAAAAATACTATGTATGTAGTTATAATCTCAATTCACTATAAGCCTAGTTCGTTTTTTAAATGCAACATAAATAAATAAAGAATTATTAACTTCTATACTTATAAATTAGTCTTTTATATGATGGTGCGAAATGTGATTTGTGGTAGATAAATAATTCTTTAAGATTATGTTTGGTAGCAGACAGCAGTCCATTAAAGACGAGTTAGTTGTTTTCATTACAGGCACAGCGTGCTGTTTCGGGCCAATCGCATACTTCAAGAATAGGACTGAAATGAAGACCAAGTGGACAGTCCATCATGAATCTCTCATATGTATCTGAATCTCCCCAGTCACAGATGTAGAATTTCCCGCAATCCGACTGATGTGGTAAACGGACGTTTCGATTTTCTGGACAGACCGGAGCAGGAGCTGATGGATCGCAAACGTTTGGTTCTTGTGAAGGCTCAGGCTGCGCAGTCGTTTCAGTGTCTTCAGGTGCTGGTGTAGTCTCGGTAACTTCTGGTGCTGATGTAGGCTCAGTAACTTCTGGTGCTGGTGTAGTCTCAGTAACTTCAGGTGCTGGTGTAGTTTCAGGTTCTTCTGGTTCTATTGTAGTAGGAATTACAGAGCCACTGGAACAACCTGCTAGTTCTGGCCAGTCACAAATCTAAAAATGATGAATATTTTGGCGATAATAATAATGACAAAGGTGAATACTGTAGATTAATTCAAACAAAGTACTATTTATAACATCCCAGATTTAATTCGACAGCAATAATACATATACAATATGGCTAATGAACATTCTCAAAATACCAGGTCAATGAGTACCTTATTGTAAATTATTTCGAAACACAGATTTTAACAAAATGAAAGATAGAATAATCAAGTTTCTTTCGAATGAGAGTAATTCATCAGCATTTTTAGAAAATTGTATGAATGAAATATTATACAATCCATTCTCAACATCTCTGCGAGCTCGTTCAGTGCATTCATGACTTTTGTTTCTTACTTCTCATATGTAAATGTTTAGATTGATGTTCATTACAGTTTTAGAATTATAGTATAAGAGCCACTCGTCGATTTAATGTGATGCTCAATATACAAAAAAACAGCCTACGTACAAAACCACTATACGTATCTTGGCGTAAAACTGTTGCCTGAGCAGAACATACAGATAGTATCAATCTAAAGAAATTGTATGTTGATATAAAGAGGGTTTGTGTATAAAAACCGGTTTTATCTTTTCATTGTTGTTATATATGTAGATAGGTATTATACGCTTTCTTAATTATTCTAAAATGTTGTTTTTTATGACATGTATATGCTTATTTTTAAATATGCTTTTTGTTACCTATAATTATTTGTGTTACCTATAGTTATATATTATGTAAAAAGTTGCAATTCCCTTCGAAAAACGAGTATATCTCTTATTGAAGGAATTCGTATTATAAAGTGTTTTAATTTTTTTTTATGTAATTTTTTTAAGTAAAATATGTGTTTTGTAATAAATAATTCCAAGTAATTCCAAGTACCTATTTTATCCTTTCAAGTGTACAAGTGATACATGGAATTTAGACTCTTAGTAATACATGGAATTTAGAATTATTTTAAATAACCGTAGTTGATTATCAGTTTTTAATCGATATTTATAAATTAATTTGAATAAACAATAATTGTTTACAGTTTAAAGATAATGACAGCTGTTTCTACTTGACTATGGATTCTGAAAGGGAAAGACTTTATCGGAATATCCAACGAAACTAATGATAAATTGAAACCAAAGAAAAACCAAGCCTAAATAAATACATATATGATTCATAATGCACTCGGCTCTTCCTGATATAAGAAAACCTTGCAATAGTAAATAAATACATTGAAAGAAAGGTAATTATGAATTTATAACCGAAACATACCTTGGCGTTGTCATTCCATTCAAGACCAGCTGGGCAATTTTGTACAACTTTTACATTGTGACTACATTTGTAGAATAAAGTGCAGTCGGATTCGTGGGCAAAAAGTTCGTCGTTCACAGGACAGCTCTGTAAAAAAAAAGTAAACATATCTATAAGGAATTCTTGAATAACTGAATATTTTTTTGCACATTGTCATTTATTCTATAAATTAAGTAATTATCTTTACAAACGTATTTTGCCTCATTTACATCCACACATCGCATTATACATGCTCATCTATTATTCTGACTTCGTATGTTCCCAACTTTCGAAATCTTACTTATGTAGCTGCGCCCTGTCAGCGAGCTGCAAATGTGTACCTATGTCCTCGATGATTTACGAAGACTTACGACAATTTACGAAGATCGACGAATCTCGGCCCATCGTCGTCAATCGTGCAAATATTCTGATTATTCATGCGTTTATCGTTTAACAGAAAAGAGTCGCGATAAATCTTAATTGTTAGTTCCGAACCACGACATCACAAATGAATTAACTTATTATTTTTATTGTAATTTTATATCATCTTACACTTTTTTCAACCATTTGGACATAAACTAAACAAATTTAATAAAGTATAGCTTGAAATTCTGTGTCTTCATTTGTATTATAATGTATCTGGATATAAAAATTCTGCAAATAATAGAAAAAAGACAAACGACAAACTGTGATGGTTTCATAAAGTAGTGTTGATTCATTTCAGGTAACCATATTTTTTTTCATAGGGCATTCTCTTTCAACCAATATAATCAATTAAATTAAAACAAATATTAGCAAGGAAATCGAATATTGCGGAAAACTTTAAATTCTCCATAGAAAAAAATTTAAAGGCGAAAATTTTGCAACCAGTTTTTCGTATTTACCTGGCGGTTTGTATTAATACCGAAAACGGCCCCTACAAATAACAAGATGACGAGGAATTCTGAAACAAAGAACAAATTACGAATTAAGTTTTATTACACTGTGGAATACCTTATATAATATTTGCCAATTTTTGAAGTTCGAATACTATTGGAGAACCGGAAATCAAGGCACCAATTATGTCTTATATTAAGTTACCTCATCAATCCAATTTTTAAAAGTTGCGCAAGCACTATAATTGATCACGCAAACCAGCCGAAGGCAGGTCGTAAGTACCGGTAGGCGATATAAATTGTCTAAAAAATATCATCGACTTTCAGCAGGGATAAAAATCCTATTTATATTATTTCATTTTTTTTTTAATTATGAATGTGTCACTGTAACGAGTACATTTACATCCTCATACATTCCCTTAAATAACCTGTAATGCTTGTGCTATAGGTGGACGAAATCGGTCCTGGCAGGATTTGATCTTGTGACAAAAATATTTGAAATTTGAAAATCAAGTACTATAATCATAAGAAAATCAATATTCTTATATGAAAATCAAATATTTCTATATGAAAATCATATATTATCATTATAATATTAAAATCAAATAATATTATCATATGAAAAATATATTATTCTTGCATGAAAATCAAATATTATAAACAAATGAAAATCAATATGAAAATCAAATATTATTATTATATTTATATTATATTTATTTATTTAAAAATTCAACACAGACAGCGTTTACTGGTATGAGTGTTGACATACATTAGGTCCGATTCAGATTTGCCGACTAAAATTAGTTTTTATACGTCCCGAATAAAATTTTAGTCGCAAGCGTCGTAAACCCGTATTCTGATTTCGTCTTAAACAATGGCCGACTAAAATGAATTCGCCCGAAAAATTTTAGTCACCGTGAATAAAAACATTTTCGGTGTTGCCGCGACACAAAAAATAATATATTCAAGACATTCGAAAATTTATTTCTCTAGCAATATTCAACAGCCTAAAAACGTCAAAACCATAGAAAAGAGATTTTATTGTCAAAACTAGTTAGTGTATTCTATGGTTAAAACAACGTTTACCTCCAAAACCGAAACATTTCTAATTTGTACGGCGCTATTTGCTATGGATACCTAAGGATAAATCCAAAATTAAGAGTACAAAGAAGCAGATGGAGTTGATGATTGACTTCGTATCAACGAATAGTGCAATGAAAAATGGAAAGATAGTAAATTTATGAAGGTAAGTTAGATATGTCAATATAAAGTTTTGCCTTGAAATTTTATAGGTTAAATATGTCGAGCATATCTAGTGATAACTGGAAGAAAAGAGGGCCGTATTTATGACGCATCACTTGTTATTATATAACAAGTAACATTCCAAACTGTATCTTTCATTTGAATTCAAATTATTTTTCATTTTCTACTCATATGACAGTCATTACTCAAACTCGTGTTTATTATGTTAGACTGACGGCTTCTTTTATTAAAATGATTAAGACCATTTAATAATTCATGTAATACAATGTTATTATTTGTTTTACATGGAATTCTAGTGACACCAGAGTTGAAAGATTGTGGATCCAGAATACCAGAGAAATTCAGATTTGGCGATCTCTAACAATCCAGAGTTTAATGATGTTTCTCTATCAAGGGACTGAATTATTTTTTTCACTAATTATTGTATTTTTTTTGGTGTTTTGATATAGTATAATAACCTTTTTGCATATAATTATTATTTGAATGTAAATAGCTACCTATTCAGATTTTATTATACCTACCTATGGATCTGTAAAATAAAATGTTTTAAATAGATACATTAGTTATGTGAAAAAGAGAATCTGCCTTGCCAAAAAACTATTATGCAGTTTGGCGGAAAATATTACTGTAATTCTTTTTTATAATATACAGAATTAATGAAAAAAAATATGTATTATTTTTATAACAATTTACATACTTGTTTTATTTTTCCTTGTCATTCTGTCTACTGCTTAAAAGGTTCTACAAATTAGATACAACAAATTTAATACACATGTATTTATATTACGATTATTTATTTTATACATACATAGAAAATGTGACAAATTTAATATAACTAAATATATATATGATTTTTTTTAAAGTGATGTGTCTTCTTATTAAATTACTTCTAGTCCTTGCAACGTGGAAAAAATGTAAGTATCATCATAAGTTAGTCTGTCGCTATTGCCAATATCTATTTCAATAATGTCTTCATCTGCAATGAACAAAATTTATTTATTTATAGTATACAAATTATTATTCTAACTAAGAATTCCTGTTTTTAGTATCCTGTCGGTTCATCTGGGGCGTTATTACTCATGGTAATAATTATTTAATCCAGAGTCACCTAAGATTTAAAATGAACATAATGGTTTATATAATAACCTAACCTCAAATGACAGACAACTTGTATGTGAGATTTTGACTGAAGCCCCAAACTTTAGTAGAACATTGAATATAAATTTAGCTACTTGTAAGAATACTTCATATTAAAATTGATGATGAATGACCATTCTTGGTAGATTTTCATTATTATGATAGATATATAATTTGTAAGTACGTTATTTGACAAGTGGAATCTCTAACAATTACTTATAATAAAATTCGTGTCACATCATTAGTTAAAAGCTACAAAAACTAATAAAATTTACAACTTTACCTTGTTTATCCATTATCTAGGCAAAGATAATAAAATTCCATTATTTGTGTGGTCTCTAAAAATATCAACGAAAGTCAAGTAACCTGTACCCATAAATACGTGATGATTATTGTTTGTCATAAATTTGTACAGTTAAAAAGTTATCACGTTTATTTTTCTTTAGACGTGAGTAAAAAAAATACTCCACTTTAAACGATTTCACCAAATAATTATTAATAATAATTGAATAAAGTAAAAACAAGATACAAAAGATATATCCATATTCAGCGTACAAAATTGTAGACGGATGTCAAACGACCCGCATAAATTTAAGTCATATTTTAAAAGATCGAACGTCTAAGTTGCGAATCGGAATACGAAAACGTCCAAATCAACGGGAAACCGTGGATAAAAGGATTTTATCCGCGCGGTGTGACGTCATGAGATAAAATTAGAGAATCTGAATACCAATTTAATCCCGTATAAATTTGGTCAACTTTTTGACATTTCTCATATACTAAAATTCCGTATAAAATTTTTAGTCGAATCTGAATTGGGCCTATTTTGGTTTATATTGACATTTTGTTATATTAATACATGTTATACAATGTGGTGAACAATAACATTAAATTGAAAATTCAACCACATGAAAATCAAACATTATTATTATATGAAAAAAAAATGTTATTCTATTATAAAAATCAATATCCTTATATGAAAATCAATATTCTTGTATGAAATTCAAATATAATTTTTATATGACATCAAATATTATTTTTATATGAAAATCGGCAAAAAAAAATAAATTAAACTCCAAACTAAAGTTTTATTACATAAAATATCTGGTTTCATTCCACAAAGATTGATTCACTTTCACAGAACGATCGTCTTGGCCGTTTAGGCCCTCATCAATTGAGCCCAACGAGGGCCTAATCAGTCGATTAGGCCCTCGTTGGGTTGAGTCGATTAGTCGATTAGGAATTTTCTTCTAGCGAAGGAAAATGAAATGATTTTTGTGAAATCTAAACCATAGATTTGTTTTGAAAAAAAAAAACAGTTTTTTTGCCAAAAAGCATTAAAAATAATTTAAATAAAAACTTACTCATGTTGACTTTTGTTTTTTAATCAAATATATCAACTTGATCGGAACAGATCTCGTTTGCACAATATTTTAATTGATACTCAAACTAACTGACACTGAAAGAGGATTTTGATCACCTTTATATATGAAAATTGCTTTTATCATTCTTATCAAAGTCCTAATAAATTATAGATAACGAATGGAAAAATAATAGATGAGTCAAAAATGCGTCTGTTGTAGATTAAAAAAAGCAATTAAGAGTAGAAGATTTTTCGAGGAAATAAAAATATTTAAAATGAAATGTGCATAGGTATATGTACTTTCTTAATCTTATTAATTAATCTATGAAATTAACTCAGGATATCCTGGATGGTAGGAAAAAGAAGTGCGTGTAATAATGATGTATATGTTAAACTTAACATACATAAAAGTATTTTCTTGTCTTTAAGGCCTTGTTCCATATGATATATTTTTTTATGAAATCGTTAAATCATTCGTACCATCACGGCATACTTATCTACACAATGTAAACTCATCAGAAACAAGTGTGAGCTTGTGCATTGTCTTGTGAAATTAAGCACAAAACATGCATATATCTCCACAAAATAGTCTTGTCTCACCCTAAAAAGCTCACCATTCAAAATGAACGGAGAACTTCTTGGCTGAACTCTATGATTTGTTTTGAAAACGATTACAATAGTAAAGAGTTAAGCACTTTTATATACTGGTGCCTCACAGAAAAAAGCCTTAATTCTTATTAATAAAATGAAATTAATGACTAGGAGATTTTTAATACAGATCAAAAATATTCGCCGGAGCTTAGCTAAAAACGAAACACAAACGCTTATAAATAAATTTGTTGTCTCAAGGCTGGACTTCTGTAATGCTACATATGTATGCAGATTTTGCTACATAAGTAACAGATTGATACTCGTAGATTACAAATGGTGTTCAACGTATCTGCGTGGTTGATATATATATCTGGCAAAAGATGTCACATAACACCTCTTCTTAACAAACTACACGAGTAGACTATGCTTGATGGTGATAAAGACCCTGAATGACTATAGTTTCCATACAACATCCAAGAACTGTCTCAAAATAATGTTCCATCAGGTAGACAGCTTGGATTGAAATCATCTGGATCTCAGAGTTCCAACTCTTCGAAACAATTGGACAGTTAATAAGGCGGCTTACTATGATCGCAGTTTCAGAGTGAACGGGTATTTTTAAGTGGAATAAATTGCTCATTACGTACGTGGTGCTCAGAGCATTAACACCTTCGGTAGACAAATTAAGACTGCCTTGTTTCGTAGATCCAACATATAAGCTATAGCGCCCTTGGAGTGATCGTGTATTACGATGCTTTATATATTATTATTTTTATTAAATTTTTTTAAGCCCCCAATTTAGTAGACTTTCGGCGTTACCCAGGGCTCAGCGCGCGGACCTCGTCTACTTTACTAGGTCGTAGCTCTCGACCTGAATATCTAATTATAAAATATTTTTTAAAATTGCTATTGTTATTATTTTTATCTTAATTTTATTTGAAATATAATTTTAATCACTATGTACCATACGAAAAAAAAATTATAAAAAGGTTATTGCTGTTGTGACATTGAAACTTTGTTCCGAATCAAAGACCGGAATCCGATTCTTGTCATTTGTCAATCGTTCAATGACTAATAAGTTCAATTTAAAATGATATCATTGATTATTCCACATGATCTATAATTAAGTACTTATAACTATAATCACAATAAAAATTATCAATTATTATGAAGTTTTATTGGGGGATTAATTCAATTTGCTACGCACTAAGATTATACGAAAATTAAGAATCCATTGCAGATCTCTTATCTTATTCACTCAAACATACTTATGGTCATGGCTTCTTGTTGAAGAATGGCAGCTTCTTCTGCTTCTTGTGATATTTTTATCATTTGACTTCAAAAGGTAACATAATATCCAGGTTTTTTCAATCAATGATTCTTTTAGTCTTCTTCTTCCTCTCTTTTTAGGCTTGTTGGCCTGTTTATTTCCTGCATCAGATTTTCTCATGTGACATGGATTGCCAGCTGTGGAGATCTGTTTTCTTGGAGAACATTATGTCTGGTCATTTAATAAAAGATAAATAGGATAAATAAAGATGTTTTTTGACATAGGCACCTCGAAAAACAATCAATTGAGTTTTAAATTTATTTAGATAAGCAAGTTTCCATTCATTTACATAACAGCGAAATATTCCGACCTTCTTGGCTCAGTGGGTTGGGTATCTGACGGCTGATCCAAAGGTCCCGGGTTCGATTCCCGGTGGAGACACAGTTTTGAATTGTGTTTTCAGTCTGGATCTGTGAGACGATTAATATCGTAAGTCTCCAGAATGTGGCAACTTGTTATTGGGTGCGTGTTAAAAATTTAATATTTGACATAGTACCTGTTAGTTGCCCGAGAAGTAATAAATAATAATAATGATAATTTAAAATGTTAGCAACTCTGTAGAACTTAATTCGCTAGATTGTCAGCTATGCAAGCTTACCAACACAAATACGTGTAAGGTGATATTATGTGTTATTATTTATATAATATTATCTTCTTCTGGTGTCCTGTTAGGAACCACAGACGTTGGCGATCGCTCTGGCGAATCCTTTTCTGTCATGTGCTGCTAGGAATATCTGATTCACAGTTCTGATCAATATTACACAGCCAGGACATCTGAATCCTTCTAGTCTCTCGGCGACCATTTATCTTGCCCATCAGTATTAAGTAAAGCAAGTGCTATTTTTCTCTTCTTATTATATGTAGATATGCTATCTTGCGGACCTTTATTGTAGCCAGGAGTTGCGTGGTTGATCTGGCTCGACTTATGACTCCTGAGTTTGTAATCAGATCTGTTCATTGTAACCACGTCAACCTGTTCATGAGGTGAGCTTTCAGTGTTCAAGTCTCACAGTCATATATTAACATGAACCACATCATCATCTAAGATCCATATTGAGGTTTTCGTTGCAAAAGAGGGATCTCATTTTATTCATTGCAGCTCTTGCTTCCTCAATTCTGCATCTGATCTCCATATCCGTTGGCTCTGCGAAACAAACAAGTTATAAGTGGGTAATTTACAGAAAGCCACAAGACGCTGCTTTCCACGCACTTCAGAAGGCAATTTAAAGGTCTATTTTCACTGAAACCGCGGTCATTGTTATGTTTTTTTGGATTATCTAAATCCCTTAAAGAATTGGTATAATTTTCCTAGGTCTGGCGATTTAAAACGTTTCTCTGATGGTACATTCATTTGACACAGTGCCTGATAAAATGAGATGTTTTTTATTCATACAAATCAATTCCTATAGTTTAAAGTATTGTTCATATATTTATATATTTTCTACATGCCATCACGGTATATTCATGATAACCGGCGATATGTGTGCGGGTGTGCATTATCTTTGAATGCCCACACACCAGTCTCGTCTCACCTAAAATGGCAACATAAAGAATGGGTGGTAAATCTCCTCGATGAACTTTGTGAAACGATTTATTGCCGTTGTTTGTATTTTCGATTACCCGGCCCTTACCGAAAACTCGAAAACTATGGTAGGTACGCGAAAAGATTGGAATCAGTATTCTAAGGCGGCGCCTCGTAGCGAATTTTTTTTAAGAATAAAAATTTCAACAGTAATGATGAACTTTTACCGTTTGTCAAAAAAAATATTATATTGTCATTTTTAATTATTAATTTATAAGAAATGTTTCAGCCTTGGGACACGGATATCATTAAAATAGGATTAAGATCAAAATGTTTATTAAATATGTCTCATAAAATGTATTAAATTCATCAAAACAAAAATTAATCTGTATTTGACAGTGATTGTTAAACTCGCGCGCATGATGAAAAAAATCAGAAAATTAAATTTTATTCAATTAAAAAATTTGCTCTTTTGGTAACTTAGAAGTCACAGACTTATAATTGATAGCCAATGCACTCAATCGATAATTTCATATTAAGATGTTTTGTGTGCTCTAGTCTCTTATTCTTCACTCAGAAGGGTGGCCCTCCTCGTCCTCATTCGCTAAGTCTTTCTATCCTGTGCGTCTCCTTCGCGTATCCTCCCGCAACTCTCTTGTGATGGTGGTATGTCTTCTAGCCTACACTTGGATGTACATCGCTCTACGTTTCGTATTGTCCTCTGGTCGCCTTGTGATGTTTGTTTACCATTTCAATCTAACCTAGAACAACTTATTGGTGATCGGGGTCATGCTGAAGTTTCCTCGGACATGGATAATGGACATCCCACACTCTGTCCATCATAGTCACGCCCTCCGCCCATCTCTGCATTCTCATTACCGCTGTGCGATGCTTTGTTGGTGGCTCATCTTCAGATCCCAGCACTCCGCGGTATAATTCATGGCATTTCAGATGACATTTATACTCAGTGGCGGCTGGTGACCTTAAATCTCAGAGGGTCTCAAAATTGTAATTTTACCTAGAAAAGGAATCTCGAAGCAGATATGTGGCACAAAATTATTTTCGTATATTAACAATTATCAGTGTTTTCCATAATTCTTTTGTGTATCGGAAATTAAAACGTAAACCAGATCTTTTATGCTGAATTTGGTTGGGTTTTTAATAACATAATATATATTATAAAATGCATTGATTAATTATAAAATAATTTGTGATAGCTAATAAATTCTGATCATACATAATTGTGATAGCCAATAATTTGTGATACCTAATAAATTCTGATCATACATAATTGAAAAATAACTTCTGGCAGCAGCCACAAGACTGCTTCCTGATTTTAAAATTTTGGGTCAAAGATCAATTTGGTTTTTTTTGCAATATCATACTAAAACTAATATATTTCGGATGATTTATAGTTTAAACTACGTAGTATAATGATATCAATTAATGTTAGCCTCAAGGAATTACAACTGCTAACATAGTGTTCGACCATCGCAATGAAAAACAAACTTTTGAACGAAGTGTGTGGGAGGGCTGAGCCCGAGAGCCCTTTAGGAAGATCCGCCACTGGTTATACTTGACCTTTTATTTTGATGGGCATTCTACGATCACAGAGTAAACGTCATCCTCGTCATCTCCTTAGTATGAGAGGTATGAACCTAAATGCTAACGCCTTGACGCTATCGGTTTTTGGCAGTACTTTGGGGGCATTTTTTACCACCATTTAGTAGTTGTGTAAGGAAAATAACTCCTTCTTTTCTTAGTTGCTTCCACAGTTCCGCTGAGATCTCACCCGTGGCCTTTATATTTTGAATTTATCTCGACTCATTTCGTTCACCCATAGTACAAGCATTTACGTTAAGTTTAGAGAATGTATTAGGATTTTCTTGTTGAGAAACATCCATTCTAAAAATTGATGTAGATATGTATTAAAACGAGTGGGTTGTGGCCAACGCTACACTCCTCACTAACAAGTCATTCTATAAAGTATTCAAATTTTGTATGGAAAATTTATAACATTTTCATGAAATGAGTTTGTTAAATTATTTTTATTTAAATATTTTATTATGAAAACTCGATAACCTTTCAATGCCATTTTATGAAAGTGATGTACCTTTTTATGAATTTGAAAATAAAAATTTCAAATTTTAAGTTTCCTGAGCTTGGGGTCACTTTGAAATATTTGACAGTTAAAAAAATTAAGAAGCACTATTCATATATCGTTCAAAATCTAATGGGATCTAATCGAGTATTAGATATACATATTTGCAAAATTTGAATAGAATCGAATGAGTACTTTAGTCTATAATCGATAAAGTAAAATGAACACGCCGTACATAGCACATAGCACACACACAGATACATTGTGATGAAACTTTCAGAATACAATCTCAGCAGGATACTAGTTGATAATCTGCAAAAAAAAATACCATTAAAAATTGCGAAATCATAACTCCCCACTATATCCCCTTGTGTTAGTGAGGAGTAAAAAATGTATTCAGGGATAATCAATCTTTTATAAATATTGTGTAGAGTTGGCAAAACCCAAACGTTTTTTTTCTGTTAAAATAAAGAGAAGTGGAGAGTTTAAGATTTAACACCAGTGTACGTTTGCTTGTCATAAATGACATTTGAGAATTATTGTTGTTAAAACAGTATTTCGGTATTTATGTCAACGTATCCAAACATTTTTGTCTCATAATGGTCATTATTTTTGAATTTAGATTCATTTGAGATAGGTAGGTACGTTTTTCTTTGTGTTTGCAAATAAATTAATACATATCATGATTATATTTTATTCAATTGACAGACGTTTGTAAGAAGAAAATAAGTTTCTTAATAAAGATAAAATGAAAGTTAATATTTTATTTATTCATTAATAATTTCTTTCCATACCTATGATCTGTACACCGTTTGGCTTATTGACAATATTGACAAACCGCAATTTCTTACAACCATCCAGAGTGAATGTTTTAAAAATACAATACAGTGTGTAGAGTGGCAACAGGGTATCACATAGAACTAGTTGCATGTAACACATGAGATCCAACTGTCGATAGCGATAGTATGTATAGTTGAAGAATAATAACCAAACTATAAACCCACAAATACAAATTATTTAATATTTTAAGATATTTGGTTTTCTATACAACACATGTACCTATATGTATGTCAATATAGGATAGTATGGAGGTCAGTCTTTTGATCCTACCCAGAATATGAAAACAGCATGATGGTATGTATGTATGTATGGATATTGTGTGTAGGCGACTGCCATACAAATTGTATGAAGCAATGTCGTCACTTAATTCAATTTATATAAAAATTGTTAAAAAAAAATTGAGATCTGCTAATACAATGTTAATAATTTTTATAGAAAATTATATTATCTAGTTGGGGTGTTTCGGCTTTTTTCGATATTTTTAAAATATTTGGTTTTTAAAAATACAAAATTATATTAGAATAATACCTACCATTTTACAAATTTATTGACGTAAAATATTATTCATAATTATTGAAAGTGAATGTTTTTCATATTTTTGAGTATTGTTAGAGCATAAAATTTAAATGAATTTCATTTTTCCATGAATTTCATTTTTTAATTTCGATAAATTTTATTTTTCGTTGTATTAAATTGTATCAAATATATTTATGTAAAATAATATTCATAATTATTGGAAGTGAAGGCATTGCATATTATTACGTGTTGTTAAAGCATAGAATTATGATGAAAAAATAATATATATTTTTTTTTGTTATACTTAATTTTATCAAATATATTAATGTAAAATAATATTCATCATTATTGGAAGTGAAGTTTTTTAATTTTTTTGCGTATTGTTAGAGCATAGTTATAGGATTACAAAAATAATACATATTTTAATAATAAGATATAATTTTTTCATTCATAATTCCTTGTGATTTTGTAGTTCTATCATGAACATTGAAAAAATAAGTATTGTTATAAGGTTATTATGAAGTGCTGTTTTTCATTTTTTAACACAAACACAATGGTATTAATGAAATAAAAAAATCACTAACAATGTCTGCATTTTTTATTTTTGTATTTGCATTCGTTTTCTTTTCGTTGAAATGTTTGACCATTAATTTAATTTGCAATTGAATTTAATTAATATATTTTTTTAAAATTAATCAACAGTAATCTCAGACATGGGTAACAATCAGGAACTACATTAAATTAAAATGCAAAGTATTTATTATTTTTTTTATTTTATATCATTACTGAAGACAATATCTTAAAAATCTTAAAAATTTAACATAACCAGAATTCATTAAATAATAATACTGAACACTAGTATGATGACTATATTATAAATAAATATTTAGGCAGTCAATTATTTATAAGATATTTCGCAATGATAAGTAGAGAGAGACGTGTATTGACAATTTCTAGTCACAAATGCTGTATAAAAGCACTTAAGGGTTGGTTTGATCTTTGCATTCGCAGTTCGCTCTCCATGGCCAATCGCAGACTTTGTTGAAGTTGCTGAAGTGGAGTCCACTGGGACAGCTCTTGAGGTATCTCACACCCCAGTCACACTGGTAGAACTTGCTGCAGTCTGACTCGTGAGGGAGAGGGATGGAGTAAGAGCTTGGTTTGTGCTCAGGGCAGCTTGGAGGAGTGTTGGAAGGATTACAAGGAGAAGCTTTGGACTTGATCTCGTTGCATTGGCTCTTCAGAGGAGTGTCACATTTCTGAAACATAAACAAGAAGATATGGTTAAGACTGAGAAGAACTTTTAAGTAAGACATAAAATGAATATGCATTATCAAAACAAAAAATATTTACTATTTTAATAGGGCTCACAAAGCTCGTGTCGCGTTACCAAAGATAAATAATAATATGGAAATATATTAGGTCATCACCAAATGGTTTGGATCACGGGTCTTTAGCAAAAAAAAATTATTTTGTGGTACTTTTTTCAACTTCTTCTTCGTACTAGCCTTCGTCCCATTTACTTGGGGGTCGGATCTTCTAGTCCTCATCCTCCAAGTCCTTCTGTCCTCCGCGTCCTCCGAACGAAGCCTTGCCTCCTTGAGATCTCTGGTTCTTGTGGACATCCAAGTGGTCAATGGTCTACCTGGTCATCTAGGCCCCACCTCTATGTCCATCGTTTTTTTTATCATATTATCCTGTGGTAGTGTCATAACGTGTCCATACCACCTCAGTCTATTTTCGGTCGGTTTTTCACTGATTGGCGCGACTTTGAAACTGGCACGGATATGGACGTTCTTCACCCTGTCCAACTTCGTAATACCACCAGCCCATCTGAGCATTCTCATCTCGTTGGTGTGAAGAGTCAGGACATGATTGTTTTTCAATGCCCAGCACTCAGATGAGTAGGCTGTTGATGGTCTGACCACTGTTATATACACCTGACCCTTTATTTTCATTTGCATTTTCTTGTCACACAATGCACCAGAGACAGACCTCCATTTCACCCTTTCCACATTTTTCAACAATTTAATATGTACAAATAATTTGCATAGTAGAAGCCAACAATCGCAATCGCGTTTCAATAGGCAAGAAAATGATCTTAACTTCTCTGGGTCTATAATATAAACCTCGTTTGGAAAACCACATCCCATAGGTAATAGGTATATTTTGCAGAAATTTTATTTACACTATAAACAAAGGTGTGGTTTGGCCAACTTAAATTTTTTTACAATGCTTATAATAAATCAACATTTTTATATCACTTCCATTTGTGTGAGAATATATTATAAAAATTATTGTTTATTCCTTCACATATTAATATTTGCGCTAGTTAAAAATATAAACAATGCATAAGATAAAAAAAAATATTTTTATTTTATATTATAAAACAAAAGCGATTTAGCTTTAAATGCTTGTTTAACGGCTTAAATAATCCCAATAAGTTAAATTCTACTAAAAAAAATATTTTTTTTGAAACGGCAACGTCCCACAGCACTGGTTTCTTAAGTAATATCATTAATACATGTTTTTCTAGTAATAATAATAATAAGTTATTTGTATAGCGCCGTTTAATAATTCGGGATCATACCAAGGGCGCTGGTAATATCATTAGTTCAGATTAAAGAGAAATAATGCATAGAGTTTGATCATTTGACGAACACAAATAAGAAGATACATTATGTATACCACTTTTTGATTCTACAAGAATTATATTATGTGCGATAGGCCTATTTCGCCTTGTTAGGGTATTTACTAGCTTATGAGCTAGTAAATGTCATTAGTCAGTAAATGCCCTAACAAGGCATAACAGGCCTATCGCACATACATAATAAAATTCATGTAGAATCAAAAAGTGGTTTACTTTTAATTATAGACATATGTAATTTATAATGGAATTTTACAAAATAAAAACTAAGTCGATCATAAGGAAGATATGTACATATGTACATGTTCAAAAAAAAAAATATCTAAGTTCCAGGAATATAAAAGCGATCTTTCACATTCTTGCAATATCAGTCATCAGAGTTATTATTTTACCTGCCAGAGTACCTTAAAAACAAATCCACTTATTTATCACTATCCATCCCTATCCATAATTCAGAGAATGTAGGAACTTCCTACCATAAAAATAAGAAAACTCCAGTGTGTTGGTAATATAACCAGAGGAACAAACATCTATTTTATACAATCTCATCGTTCATGGGAAATTAACTGGAATAAACGATATTGGATGATGTTTCATCTAACAAAAATGTTACCTGGCAGAACAGAAAGAGTGCAATTTAATAGAGCTGTTCTTACGACAAGAAATCTATATGTAAGAATCGCTGATATGATTGGAAATTTTCGATACAAGATGGAACAAATTAAATAATGCATGAGTGCGTACAGTCATATCATGTGTCTGTGATTTGGGTAGACAGAGAGAAGCAATCACCATTATAATGAACAAATATTCCAAAGGATTTTTCCACAAAATTAGATTACAATGACCGCACGTTATCGCCGAGGTGGCTTGGAATTATCAAGTTGAAATGAAACAAACCAATTTAAACAAAAATCATCCTACACCACAAAATTTACAGCGTTCCCACCTGTGTGGGTGGAGTTATATTGATTTAAGAATGTTGCCAAAATATGTCAGTGAGTCTAAGTTTGGAGAAGTGGGGTTATTGCTTAGAATTATTATTATTAGTAAGAGCAAGCAATAAGACCCACACGCCCCGCACTGAGACCGTGTTTTGATCTATTGCATTTTCATTACAATAGCAGTTCGATTTCATGAGTAAAGTCCCATATTTTGCAGATTGAGATGCCTCCCAAGTCTTTGGTACTTGGTGCAAAAGCTTCCTGGTGTCTGTTTCTGGATTCCATCAGAGATGGCCACTCAAAGATAACATGTAATGCTGTTTCTTCCTCTTTTTGACACTTTCTACAGTTTGAGTCACCAGCGATCCCTATTCAGTAATGGTGTATTTTAAAATGACAGTGACTAGTGAATAAACCATTGTTCTCAATTATTCTCTGCTGGGATTCAGAAAATTTCTTGTCCTTTTTTTGGAGGGCCCTTCAATGAATTCTTTCGCCTGTCGTTGTCCACAACTGGTCTTCCAGAATTCTCTAAGCATGCTTAACTGTTGTCCAGACTATAATAGATCATTTTATCGTGATTTTATATATATTTTTTATATTAACATGTACATTATCTTAAGATTTCTAAATTAAATATAAATAAGGCTTGTGCTATACATATTTTTTTATGTTTTATTTATTTAATCTTTTTGTACATATAATTAGTACACTGGCGGGCTTATTGCCTAATGGCAATTTCTTCCATAATATGTAGGTGAAAGAAATCGGTCATGACAGGATTCGAACTCGCGACTACTGGATTACAAATCATGGAATACGAATATTTTCTTGGCAGAATCCAACCTCTTATTTCATATCTATCAGCTCTATGAATTTTTTTCCAATCTTTCTTCATGAATTCTTCATACAGTGAAACCATTGCATAGTCATTGGATTCTGCTTACAATACGTTTGAGTTAAATTCAGCCTTTATATCTTCTTTCCTCATCTCATTCTGTCATGTTATCTTTCACGTTCTATTATTGTTTTACCTATGTAATCTTATTTCCAAGGCATAACTGATTCCTTTTTGGTCGATGAACATTTCTAAGTAGGTACCTACATAGATTTATATATTTTCTTTTTTCATGTATCCAAGCCTTAATAATGATAATAATAATAATAACGAACACTTACTTGCACCCTTCGCAAGTGGCGAGTTTATTGCCGTATGGCAATTTCTTCCAACAAACCAGTGTTTTCAGCCCAGAGAAGCAACATTAGCGTGAGAAATGAATTTAAATAAATTTCTCCTCTGCTGGGAATCGAACCCAGGACGCCCGCACTGAAAACGAACGGCTTACCAACTGTCACACGGCGGTCGACAAGCCTTCGCAGAGTACTTTATTTAATTCTGTTTGTAAGATTCGTCTTTGAGTAACACTTAGCCCTTAGATCGTCATTCCTTATTCTGTCATACCTAAGTCTTTTTTTTTGCTAAAACCTTCGTAAGGTCGTACAAACGATCGAATGTGATAAGAATTGGCGTTTCCTCATTACTCAGCCAATACTGACATTATCATCTTGAAACTGAAAATCATAGTATTTCAACATTCTCTTGATAAATTAAAAAAATTCGAACGTACCTACCCCTAATTTTTGCGGGATTCCCTCGTTATTCGTTTAATTTGGAAGGTATGTAACTATAATTTTCCAAAAAATTGTCAAGTATGATGTTAATACATTGAATGTTTTAGGTTTTAAAATAAGTCTTGATTTTTAAATCGTTCCTGTTTCGCGCTAGTCAAGCCGTACAAAATGAACGGTGGAACGAACGAACGAAGAAGTGGGGTACTTCTTCTTCTTCTTCTTCTTCAGCCCTCTGTCTTCCACTGCTGGATATAGGCCTCTTCCATATTCTTCCACTTCCTTCTATCGTTTGCTGCTTGCAGCCAATTTCTACCCCCCACAGCGGCTATGTCGTCAGACCATCTTTTTTGCGGTCTTCCGACGCCTCTCTTACTTTCCCAAGGTCTCCATCTCAATATTTTAGGAGTCCATCTTGCGGGTTCCTGTCTAGCAATATGTCCCGCCCATTGCCATTTCAATGTAGCTACGCGATCCATGACGTCCGCTACTCTGGTCCTTTTCCTAATTTCCTCATTTCTTATTCTGTCTCTTAGGCTTATACCAAGCATGGATCTTTCCATGGATCGCTGTGTGCATTTGAGTTTTTCTACATTTCTTTTTGTAAGGGCCATGGTCTCCAATGCATATGTAGTCACTGGCAGTATACATGATTCATATGTTTTTCTTTTCAGACAGATCGGAATCTCTTTATCTTCTAGAATGTGTCTAAGATTGTTTAAAGCTGCCCAACTCATTCCTATTCTTCTTGGCAGTTCCGCTGTTTGGTTTTCTTTGCCCAGTTTTATCTTGTGTCCAAGATATATGTATTCATCCACTATTTCGAGATTTTTATTGTTAACAGTGATGATTTTGTTTTCTGGACTTATAATTTTCGTTTTTGCTATGTTCATACTTAGACCAATCTTGCTAGAAGCCTCATGCAATTCATTAATCATTTGACTTAATTCATCAATGCTCTCACCTACAACAACTATGTCATCAGCGAATCTTAGGTGACTCAAATATGTGCCATCTATCTTCACCCCTTTGTTATCCCAGTTGAGGGTTTTAAATACATCTTCTAGGGCTAGCGTGAATAGCTTTGGCGAAATTGTGTCACCTTGTCGCACACCTTTTTGAATTTTTATTTTTTCAGTTTTAGTGTCGTCATCGATTACAACAGTCATAGTTGCATTTTCATATATAAAGTTTATTAGTTGTATATACCTGGAATCTATTCTTGCATTTTGGAGTGCCACGATAATTGCCCATTTTTCAACTGAATCAAACGCTTTTCGGTAGTCAACAAAAGCTAGATGTATAGGTATGTTATACTCTGTTGTCTTCTCTATGAGTAGTCTTAATGTCTGAATGTGATCTCTGGTTCCAAAACTTTTGCCAAAACCAGCTTGCTCTACGGGTTGATAACTATCAAATTTCAGGGTTAAGCGATTTGTTACTATTTTTGTTAGCAACTTATACAGGTGGGAAAGCAGGCTAATGGGTCGATAGTTTTCTAAGTTATCGCTGTCTCCTTTTTTAAATAATATTTTTACTTCAGCGTTTTGCCAGCCATTAGGTATCCTGCCTTGTTCTAGGCATTTGTTCAATAATATTTTTATAGCTTCTATCAACTTTCTCCCCCCTAACTTTAGCATATCACTTGTTATCTGATCATCACCTGGAGCTTTGTTACTTTTCATTTGCTTTAAGGCATTTTCAATTTCGTTAATTTCCACTTCTGGTAAATCTTCTGACCCTACGTTCATTATACATTTTTGGTTTTCTTCGTGATGAATATGTGATGTGTAAAGTTTTGAGTAAAAATTTTCAACGGTTTTGCATATAGAATGCTTGTCTCTTACGACAATTCCATTTTGATCCTTAATTTTAGTTATGTTATGGTTGCCGCGAGATTCTATTCCTTTTAAGACTTTCATATTTTTGTTATTTTCTATTGTTTCTGTTATGAGTTTTGTATTATATCTTCTAATGTCTTTCCTTATCTCTTTTCTGATATTTTTGTTTAGGAGCTTATAATGATCTGAATCCCTATCGAGAGTTTTGCGTTCTTCAAGTAACTTGAGAGTGTCATTTGATAGTTTAGTAATATTTTCTTTTGTCTGTATGAAATCTTTTTAACAGCTGTTTGAATAGTTGAAGCGATTTTGTCGTTAAGAGTGTCCAGTTCTGTTTGTTCGAGTTCCCTCTTGCCTTCCATCTTATTTTCCACCGTTTCTTGAAAAATGTTTTTATTTCTAGTTATTATATCTAATGTAGGTAATTTATGGATTTTTCTCCCTATCAAAGCTTTTCTTTCCATTTTGGTATTTATTCTGAAGAGTGCTCTAACCAGTCTGTGGTCGCTGCCTGTGTCAAAATTGTTTAGTACTGAGACATTCTTACAATATTTCCTCTCATCTGTGAGTATATAATCTATCTCGTTTTTGATTTTGCCATCCGGGCTTCTCCACGTCCATCTTCTTTGTTTTTGTTTTTTATAGAAGGTGTTTAAGCAGTACAGCTCCTCTTTACGTAAATAATCCAGCAACATTTCTCCTCTTTCGTTTCTATTACCTAGTCCAAACTGTCCTATATTATGTGGATCTCCTTGATTCTTGAAGTGGGGTACAATCCACTTGAAATTATCAGTACCTGTAAGTCCTCAAGCAAAATCGTTTCTGTGGCATTTATTCGACTCAAAGATTGTAGCCTTTTAAATATACATAAAAGCAATATTAAATGGTACCTTTTCTTGTTGATTCCAGTGAAAAGATTCTGGACACTTCAGCATCGATAGCTTTCCATTATTGCAAACGTAAAAACTACTGCAGTCAGATGGGTGAACACTCGTTTCTCCGTTGACACAGCTTGGAATCTGAAAGGATAGTTCAAATAAACAATAGTCACTAAATAAGGATCTTAAAACCCAAAAAAGGTCGATTAATCTGATGTGCAGAGATATCTTCATGAATAAGTATACACTTTTCGTGATTTTCGTTATTGAAAGTGTATATCTTCCAAAGCTATTGTTGTCTCTCAGACAAAACTCCTCCAGACGATTCTGTCCTCATCTTTCTCAGGGCTAAAGCTACTGAGGGATCAGTTATTTCTATCTGGTAATTTCACCGATATGTTTAATATTTTTCAATCACATGCTTAAAAATATATGACCTGGCTTCGCTGGCTATGATGGATTCAAAGTATTATGTATAGAGAAATAAATTAAAAAAATAACAACACTTACCATTGCAGGCATTGGTGGAATAGCCCATGAGATGGCTGCTAAGCCCAAAACAAGAATAATTTTGAATGCTGTAAAAAAATATAATATATTATCCATCAATAGGTTCATAAAATAAGAAAAAGTTAATATAAAATTGGTCAGCCAATTACAAGTGGCCACATCCTGCATTTAAAATTTGCATACAAATCTATAAGAAAATAAAAATTTCTTAAATGGAATTTATATAAAAATGAACAGATACAATAGAAATTAAGATCACAACAAAGAAAAAAATAGTGAAAGATGTTAACAAAAGAAAACGAAAAGATAAACATTTCTGTAAAATATACAATTAAGCACAAACTGATAAAAAAGAGAAACATTATAGCTAAAACAAAATTAAAACAAAAAGCTAGTTTAATACGTTAATTTTTAAGTGAGGAAAGCTTTCTTCTGAATGTCACCAGACTGTCACCAAAAATATATATGTCCTTATTAATATGTAAAGTATTATAAAATCTACATATCCGAGTAATGGGATAATAATTTTCTATATATTGATCTAATTACCTACCTACCCATTTATTTCCTTGAACAAACTATAATAATCTTATCTAATGCTTATCACTTTGATTGTTTATTTACTCAAGCAAATTTAAAACTATTATTTATTCGTTACTCATTTTTACAATGTTCTCTAAATTGTAATTGCGATAATATTGAGTGAATATTTTTATTCTTGCAAACGCAATATCTTTGATTTTCGCAAAATTCTCACTTGCTCATCATATTTCTGTCGTTTAATATTTCAACTTGCTTTTTCAAAATTTTCCAATCAAAAAAAATCTGACGTAAAAATCATGGGATATCTACATAGAGCAAAATTAATGACAACCTTGAAATTTCTTGATATTTAATAAAAAATCTTATAAAATATTAAGAAATAAAGAGAAAATTTTTTACACATAGGCATAGACGAGGAAAGATAAAGAAAATATACCATTTTTTTACATAGGAAATGAATACTGTGATATTTTATGACATTGTTTTACAAAATTGGAATATTAAGGGAGAACCGGGAACTAAAGGCACCTATAGAGCTAACGACCTCTAATTGGTTGGTATGCGTGATCACTTTATGCGTTTGAGCAACGTTCATCAATCAAGTATTTTAATTGAGTTTCCTATCAATCCATTTTTTAAAGTGCTATATATGTTTTTCAATCACAAAAAGCTGTTTTCTTGAAAATAAGCTGAAAAAACCACCGCCCCCATAAAGTGGCGAAGAAATATTTTTGTAACGCCATCTATTGTGAAATTAGTTTGTGAACAATGAAATCAACGACTGAAGGAAAACTCTAATTGGACAGCGCTCCAGAAATAATATGTCACGTGTTGATGAATAACCTCACAAATCAATGCTTATTAAAAACACCAAAATTAAAAAATAAATGCATATTTAAAAAACAAACAAAAAAAGGAATCGTTACATATTTATTTAAAATATTATCTTACCTATCATTTTTACTTGATTTTCACTATTTTCACAATAAAACACAAATGATACTATTTGAGTTGGTTTTCAGAATTCAATTATACTGATTTGTTTACTCAAGTAAAGCAATATATATACATCACTGATAATAATCTCACATTAATCAATGTATATAATGTTTTCTAGAATAATTTTTACTATCAGAAGATTGAAATCAAGAAACATCCGGCATTAAGGAAAAAAACATTGTGATAGTGAAAATTGCAAAATAAATAATATTTTAAATCGGTATATCGGTATTATTCTATATATTAGTTAATCCAACTGTCGATTTGTTCATCGTCATAAAATAATTCTTAGTAAATATATTATTGAACATGAACTGTAAGAATATCGGATTGATATTGATTGATAGTACCTATGTACATAATTGCAAAATATCAGTAATTATACTTAATATATAATTTCCGTTTTTTATTTCACACTATCCAAAGGGGATATAGTGGGGAGTTATATTTTCGATATTTTTGAGGCTATTTTTTAATTGCAGATTATCTACTAGTATCAGATACAGATTATCTACTAGTATCATGCTGAAATGAAGAAATGAGAAATGAGGAAATTAGGAAAAGGACCAGAGTAGCGGAAGTCATGGATCGCGTAGCTACATTGAAATGGCAATGGGCGGGACATATTGCTAGACAGGTACCCGCAAGATGGACCCCTAAAATATTGAGATGGAGACCTTGGGAAAGTAAGAGAGGCGTCGGAAGACCTCAAAAAAGATCGTCTGACGACATAGCCGCTGTGGGGGGTAGAAATTGGCTGCAAGCAGCAACCGATAGAAGGAAGTGGAGGAATATGGAGGAGGCCTATATCCAGCAGTGTAAGACAGAGGGCTGAAGAAGAAGATTATGCTGAGATTGTATTGTGCTATGTACGGCGTGTTTATTTTTCTTCATTAATTATAGACTAAAGTACTCATTTAATTATATTCAAATTTTGCAAATATGTATATCTATTACTCGCTTAGACTCCATCAGATTATGAAGGATATCTGAATAGTGCTCCTCATTTATTTAACTGTCAAATACTTCATAGTGACCCCAAGATCAGAAAAATTAAAATTTGAAATTTTTATTTTCAAATTGGTAAAAGACACATCACTTTCATAAAGTGGCATTGGAAAATTATCATGTTTTCATATTTACATAAAAAAATAATTCATGAAAATACTGATAGTTTTCCATACAAAATTTGAATACTTTGTGAAGTGACTTGTTAGTGCGGATTTTGGCGTTGGACACAACCCACTCGTTTTTAATCACAATGATTCTATTGTAAGTAGGTATGACATATATGACAGGTCATGAAGATATTTTCTTTATAGAAAATAGAGTCTTATATTCCAATGAAACGGATTACTCACACCTTATTATGAAATATGATGTTAAATATCGTCGATAATACATTGCAACATATCAAATGAAGGCAAAGCTACCATTCATAATGCTATCCTATGTATCTGGTAGTAAACACTTGTTTGTAATAATGATTTATATAATCTTACATATTTTGATAAATATATATGTTATTTCAATAGACACGAAGTAGGAATTGGTAAATATTTATAGGAGAACTGTGAAATCAGGCATCTACAAGGCTTATAACTTATCATCGTCTGGTTTACGTGATCACATTAAGCACTTACGCAACGTTAACCAATTATGTTTTTTTTGTATAGTGTTTTTAATACGTTGTCTGATTTTGATTTTTTTCAGTAGGTTCCATACTAATTCAAATAAGATCTGACTACGGGTTCCACGAGAAAATGATCATACTCTTCAATTTACCCTTCAGCGATAGTAATTCTTCACCATAAGTATTATCCAATTTTAACGATACCTTTTTTAATAAGAAGGAAGTGTTTCAGAGGAGATAGTTTGAAAAAGACATCTTCACATATATATTTTCATTTAACTATCTAGTTTATATATTATCTAGTTCTTGTATTACCTATTAGGTTTTTATATTTTTATGTAATTATCTTTTGTACTGTATTACTTTTATATTTTTTTAATATATTTTTAAATTCATGTTAAATTCGTAGTCACATAAATAAATTAATAAAGAAATGGGTCGATGGCAGTGCGGTTAGCGAGCTGGGCTAGTAATCCAGTGGTCGTGAGTTCGAATTCTGCCTCGACCGATTTCGTTCACCTATAGCACAAGCATTTATGCTTAGTTTAGGGAATGAAGGAAGATGTATATGTACTTGTTTACCAAGCACATATTCATTTTTATTAAAAAAAAAAAAAAATGATATTTATTCATAAATAAATAAATAAATAAATAAATAAACAAATAAATAAATAAATAAATAAGTAAATAAATAAATAAATAAATAAATAAATAAATAAATAAATAAATAAATAAATAAATAAATAAATAAATAAATAAATAAATAAATAAATAAATAAATAAATAAATAAATAAATAAATAAATAAATAAATAAATAATATTACAACCATTTTTTCTCTTACTTAATTTAAATTTTTTATTGATATTTTATTTTTTTATTTAAATAATACTTCTCGGGTAACTAACAGTAGGTACTATATTAAATATAGATTTAACGCGAACTCAATAACAAGTGATCAATTTTGGAGAATTCATCGTCACACAGATCCAGACTGAAAACAGAAATAAAAACAATGTCTCCACCAGGAATCGAACCCGCGATTATTGAATCAGTAGTCATATACCAAACCAACTGAACCACGAAGGCCAATAAATTTTATTTAAATTTTATGTGCTATAAATGTATTTTTATTTGTGTTTTTGTATTATTCTTTTTATTTATTTTTATATATTCAGTTTACTCTTCATTAACCTGTGTGATTACCTATAAAAATGTGAAAATAACAGATGAATAATAAATAATACTCAACTATGTAAAATAAGTCCCAGAACAGGCTTTTGCCTAATCAGTCAGCTTAAATAATATGTTATATTTTTATTGTGTAATAAATGGTAACATAAATAAATGAAATGAAAATACATACCATCACGTCATGTCCTTCATGAGGTAGGCAGGGTTTTTCTATCTTGAAACACATTCATTTTGAAATTAATATATTCACTGAGATATGTAGGTAAATGACGTTAATTTTATAAAATAATTTCGTCATTCTATTTTAAAATAGGTATGTGATTATGGGCCGGTATAACAGTCTCAGCTTAAGAGCTAAACTCAAGTTTTACAAAAAATATAGTGTATTACAGTGTCCGTTTAGGCCTAATCTTCCCTCAAATACGTCACTAAAACGACAAATATTTAAGTCAACGTTTCTGGCGAACTAAGTAGGTACTTATCGGTGAGTCAACTGTCATTTCTCGACTCGTTCCTAGGCAACGCGTGTAGTTTCAGTGTTCTATCACTAGAGGCGTTAGGTGTATCGACGGTGGCGCCACACAACAAAACAAACTGACAGCCATATTGAAACGAACATGGGCATAAAAAAGCATTATTTTGGTAAAAAAAATAAATTAACCATATTGGATAATAAAACAATAGTATTTCAAGTCGTAGCGTCCCGTTATGTAGTTCGTATTATTTAAGGTTATTTAAAATTTGACAGATAATAACCACAGAAAAAGTAAAATATGTCTATAATTGAAGATTAAGTAACTGACATGTCATATTGCACTGTAATACGGAAATGGATTCAATCTCCCCTTAACATTAATCTTGAGTTTAACAAACTCAATGAGTTGAGGGCCGACTGTAATATCGGGCCTAATTGGTCAATGAAAACCATTTTGTAAAACATACGTTGCCAATTTCAGATTTCAACGGTTCGCTACTGACGGACAAGTTATTAGAAGTTTTACGTATGAAACCACATAAACCAGGTGTTTCGGCTTCCTATTATGTAAATTTTAAATAAAATTCAAATTTCATTTTAAATCCAAAAATATCGGCTTGTCCTTCATACATCAATAAAGTGCTTGACACACATGTATCTATGTATGTAATAAAATATGACGTTATATATGTACATATATCCATACATTGAATATATATATTTTGTGGACGAAATGGCTAGAAGATTAGGACAGTTGGTTTTTGAAAATCGTTCCCCCAAAACGATTCAAACCCTCAGTTGAAAAAAAAATATAATTATCCTCTATGACATTTAATTTATTTTTACAGGACAATCGTTTAGCCTTTTTAGGACTGGTAGGAAAGGAAACGATCATAATTAATCTCTTTTTAACGTTTTCAAGTCAGGTAAACCTTAATTGTAATAAATATTTTCAAATAGAATGTATTTTGAATCAAATAGCCATAGATGTGTCCATCATTAAGTGTTATTTTTTTTAGACAAACTTTTTAACATCTCAATAGAGACGAAGTTGGAATATTATGTAAGAACCAATAACTCAAGGCACGTACATCGACGAAGGCTTACGACCTGTCATCGGTTAGTTAACGTGATCACTTTATGCGCCTACGCAACGTTCACCAATTATGCCTTCTCAAACATATAATTTGACACCCGGCAGAAAAAAATCCAATGTTTGCGGAAATGCAATTAAAAAACGAGTGGGCTGTAGCCATCACTAAACTCTCCACACCATAGTAAGTGTTCATTTTTTCTTCTGGAAAAGTTGACAATTTCTTATATGCATTTTAATGAAGAAAATTTATATTAGATTCTTAAACAAATATAAGATTCCCAGAGGACAAAAGTTTTCACAATACACCAAATACAAAAAAACGTTGGTATGAAATTCATAGTATGCATTTTCTACATGATACATGTTGAGAAATTTTAAGTAAAATTACATTACTAGCAAGATAAGCACGTATGAGACAGTGTTTCAATGTTGATGAGGCGATGTATGTGTCAAGATAGAAGAATGCGGTGTTCGGTTCTCACTGCCTTCCCCTTGAGGAAGATAGAAGTGGAGAGTAAAAAATATATTTGTCTATAGAGACACATACAATATCAATATGAAGTTAATCACTCAATTTTCCCATACAGAAGCTATTTTATTTCTATATACATTTTCATACAAATATGAAATTTATTTCACATTGATATGGCAGACCCATAGAATTATAATAGTATAGAATACTCTTTAGCCTGCAGTAAATGAGACTGCTTTATGTTGACTAATTTGGTTAACATTTTGCTACAAGCTTTCAGTAATCATTTGGCTGTCTGCGTGTCTACTTGCTAAATTATAGCAGAGTCATACATATATTGACACAAGCCGGCCAATAAAACGGCTTCACTTTTTCAACGAGGTATTGTATGGGAATGAGTATTCTATAGTTTTATTATTATTCTATGGGCAGACCATAGATTTTTTCTTTAAATTTTGACAATCTTTGAATGCATTTTTGATGAGTGTATTTTAATTAAATCAAAATTTTAAGCAGTGTAAAAATACCCTTTCTAACTCTGCCTTTGCCGGTCCCAAGCCCGGATGCAAAAAGAGGAGGGTTCTTAGGTGAGGTCAGCAGCCTACCTAAGGTAAAAAAATAACAAGCTCATAGCCCGGTAAACCAAGCCTCGGAACACGGTGGATCCCCAAAACTGACAAATGCAAGGAAACGGATAAAACGATTTCGGAAACAGAATGAAACAAGAATAGCATGTTGGAATATAATGTCGTGGAACAGTAAAAAGCAAGAAATAATTGCAGAACTGAATCATCATAAGGTGGATATATGCGGAGTATCGGAGACCAAGAAGAAGGGTAAAGGAACTTCCAAATACTCAAACTATATTTTGATTTACAGTGGGAAGGAGAAACACCTTAGAGCCAGCTCTGGTGTGGCTATTCTCATACATGAAAAATATGAAGATTCCATTGACAATACTGAATATGTAAGCCTTAGAATACTTAAGGTTACATTAAAAATAGAGAATGTTTCAATAAACATAATTAGTGTTTACGCACCTGATATGACTAAACCAGTAGAAGAATCTGAAGAATTTTACTTACAATTGCAAGAAACCATAGACCGCATATCACTATCAGAAAGATTAATCATATTGGGTGATTTTAACGCCAGGATAGGAGATGATGCTCTGGATGGCATAAAACAAAGATTCAATGAAACTGTTAAAAATAGTAATGGCGAAATGCTAATAGACATATGCGCAAGAAACGAACTGAGAATCTGTAATACATATTTTCCACATAAGATTCAACACAAGTATACATTTGAGAACACAAGGGGTGATAAATCTATAATAGACTATATAGTAACGAATAGACTGATTCATCCATCGACAATAAATGATGTGAGAGTGCTGCCCTCAGCTAACATAGGATCTGACCACCACCTGGTACTTTGCAAGCTACAATTAAAACAACCAAAAAGAAAAAACAAGAAACCAAAATTCATCACTAAGATCAATCTCCTATCAATTGAAGATGAAAGCACAAGAGGCCTTTATATAAACAGAGTTACCAGCCATATTACTCAATGTGAAATATCTGCTGGCGACAATGTGGAAGATGCCTGGAACAAAGTTAAACGTAATATAAACAATGCAGCGAACGAAGCACTAGGACAAAGAAAGATAAATTTAAATGCTAGAACCAATACGAAACCATGGTATAGCGAGGATGTCAAAATCCTAGCAAAGGAAAAGAGAGACAGCTATCTTGTCTACAGAAGCAACCCCACACCGGAGGAATATAGAAACTACAAAATAACGCGAAACAGGGTTAATAGCGAGATAGACAAAATTAAAAAAGAATACTGGCTCAAGTTCACCAAGGACATGGAAAGAGATCTTTACGGAGCGCAAAAAAAAGTCTGGAATATGCTAAGAAAGCAAAAGAAACCTATAGATGAATATAAACAAACGCACAAGATCTCTATAGAAGAGTGGGAAAACTATTTTGAAAACTTATTTAGTAATAATTTGCCAACAAGAACTGTACCACTGAATGAAGACGCAGGATCCTCTGTGACCCTTAGTAATGGCGAGATTATTTTAGCTATAAAAAAACTAAAAAATAGAAAATCCCCAGGTATTGACGAGATTCCCAATGAATTGATAAAATATGGAGGAACAAAGGTGGCTCTTGAGCTAACAAAACTATTTAACAAAATACTAGAAGAATCTACAATACCCTATGAATGGAAATAAAGTATAACAATTCCAATTTTTAAAAAATGTGTTAAAACAAACCCAGCGAATTACAGGGGAATATCTCTTTTAAGTGCAACACAAAAATTATTTACCAGCCTATTGCGTGTGAAACTGGAAGAAATTATACAAAATAGGGACGAACAACAAGGATTTAGAAGAAATCGTTCCACCACTGACGCAATATTTGTTGTGAGACAACTTAAAGAGAAATCCTTAGAATATAATGTACCGGCTTTCATGTGTTTTGTCGACCTAACCAAAGCTTTTGACAGAGTGCTCCTGGAAGATGTACTGGATATCCTAATAGAAAAGAACATACCGCATCCTATTATAAAAGCTATTAAAAATTTAAACAGCAACAACAAAATGCGCATAAAGGTGGGAGATGACCTCTCAAAGGAAATTCCAGCTGCAGTAGGTATTCGACAAGGAGATAGTTTGAGCCCTTTTCTTTTTAACATCATTATGGACAAGATTATTGAAGATGTTAAAGCATTAGGAATAGGTTACAAAATGGGAAACAAAAATATAGATATAATATGTTATGCAGATGATGCCGTCTTAATTGCAAATTCCGAGGATGATCTTCAGAAACTACTGTATAAATTCCACTTATCTTCCCAAAGACTAAATATGCAAATCTCAATAGAGAAAACAAAAAGCATGGTAACCTCAAGATATCCAGTACGTTGTAAACTTGCTATAGACAATAAAACTATAGAACAAGTTATGAGATTTAAGTACTTGGGCATAGAAATATCCAGCAGCAATGATCTCTATAACGAAGTACATGAACAAGCAACCAAGGCTGCTGTAGTGGCTGGATGCCTGAGAAGTGCTGTGTGGAGAAATAGGGATATGCTGAGGGAGAGTAAAGTCAGGATCTACAAGACTTGCATAAGACCAATCATGACATACGCCATAGAGACAAGAGCTGACACCACCCGTACAAAAAGTCTCCTTAGAACCACGGAGATGAAGACTCTACGGCCCATCGCAGGAGTAACCCTCCGTGATCAAATGAGGAGCTCCGAAATAAGGAAAATTTGTGATGTTGAGGACGTGGTACGATGGGGTAGAACAAGAAGACGTTTCTGGAGAGACCACGTGGGGAGAGCAAGCTCAGACCGAGTAGTGAGGATATCAGCTGATGAACATCCTACAGGTAGCAGACCTCCAGGAAGACCACCCAAACGATGGAGGGACAGCTGGACGTCCTCCTCCCAGGAACAGGTGCCGAGAACTACAGGACATAGTCCTGGCTGAAGAAGAAGAAGAAGAAGAAGAAGTAAAAATACCATGATTTTCTAGACCGTCAGAGCATTTTGAAAATTTGGACGGATGAAATCACAGAGAAGAATTTAACGGATATCTATGGAAAAATAATCAGCTCTAAGTTAATGGACTTTACATATATGATATCAATATGAATTCAATCGGACTTATAGTTTGGGCTGCAGAGAGGACACAAAAAAAAAAACAACGTAAATTATGAATTCATAGAGAAGAAATAAAAAGTTTTCTGTGGAAAACTAATCAGCTCTAAGTTTATGGACTTAACATATATGATATCAATATGAAGTCAATCGGATTTATAGTTTGGGCTGTATAGAGGACACAAAAAAAGCAACGTAAGTGGTGAAATCATAGAGAATAAATTAAAAGTTGTCTATGGAAAACTAATCAGCTCTAGCTCTATGCACTTTACAGATATGATGTAAATATGAAGTCGATCGGACTTCTAGTTTGGGCTGTAGAGAGGACATAAAAAGGATAATCCGTACGCCGTACGCCATACATACAAACACATTACAACGAAACTCATAGTGTGCACTCTCTACTGAAATTGATGAAAAAAAAAAGTTTAAAAAATGTGAAATTATAACCCTCTCCTATTCCATAGTATGGAGAGTAATAAAATATATGATAATAAAAAATTACTGTTAAGCGATGAATTTGTTTGTCGCTGATTTTCTGCGGCACATCGTGTATTGGTTCGATTGATGAGACCTGGTGATTTCGACGAGTCTAGGATACAATTGACAGAATTCCTGTTGACGGTTTAATTAAACCTGGATTTTTTTCTGCCGACGTCCGTTTTTTTTTAATTTTCATTTCCATTTGCGGAATCACTTTTTGGTCGATATTTAAATTTGAAAAACCGGTAGTACGATCTTTTGACGTTGATTGGTGTTCATTACGGGTAACTTTTATTTTGTTGTACCTATCTCTGAATTATTCATCATGTTTCAATTCGTACGTAGCTTTCCGGAAGTTTGAAAAATATTTATTTTTATACCATCACGGCATGTCCCACAATGCGGGGTAACAAGCGACAGGTGTGCATTACCCTATAAAAGGAAGCACGACTCGAGCAAGAAAGAGCACGCTCGGCCACCAAATGCAAATAATATATTTAGATGCAATTCATATTTTTACATTATTTTTCGCCAATAGCGAAAAATAATAATAGCATAGCTCTTTTTGGGGAAAAAATATTTTAGCCTAGGCGATATTTATTATTTGTGTTTGGCAAACTATAAAAACAATAGAAAAACATTTTCCATAGATATTTTTTGATGCAAAATGACACATTTGTTGACGCGGATATGAAATTAAAGATAAAAGGTAAGAAATAAAAGTTGACTCTATTTTTGTGGTGCTGGTGATTAGTTGCAACCACTGCAAGGCAAAGGAATGATAATATAATATATTACCGGTTCCAGGTAATATCACCTTTACGCGCTCCAAAACCCCAATTTCTCATGAGTATACAATTAACGGAAAGATTCTTATTAGAAAGCATGAAATTAGGGACCTTGGAGTTATTGTGGATACGAAGATGACATTAAAAAGCCATATTGACTATATTATAGACAAGGCTTTTAAACAATTAAATTTCATAATTAGGGTATTAAGGCCGTTCAAGTCCACAGGTACTCTAAAATCACTGTACTGTTGCTATGTCCGTAGTTGTATTGAATATGCGTCTATTGTGTGGAACCCACATTACGTCACGCATATAAACAGCCCCCCTAGACAACATGCCATTTAAGCTAAGCGTTATATCGCTAAGCGATAGTAAATGTATGGAATTAGTGGCTATGACATCACGTGACAGCCACCAATTTCATACATTTCTATCGCTTAGCGATATAACGCTTAGCTTTAATGACATGTTGTCTAGGGGGGCTGATTGGAAAATATACAAAATAAATTCTTAAAACATTTAGATTATAGAAGCAGACGTTCTTTTGGTGATCCCGCACAATCAGCCCAATATCATACACATATACATATATATATATTCTATATCAGTGTAAATATAGTGACGTATAAATTGTGTGCTTATGTCTAAATTCAATTTCAAAGAATATATCAAAAATTTACGGACAAACTCTGATTTAATATGTTAAAAGTGTACCCGTGATCTTCTCGATTAATTTATTTGACATGCCACGTTAATTTAAACAGTTAAACCACAGTTTCAAAAAGTAAATTTTGTGTTTTTGTCGCTGTCAAGTGCTCGTCAATAAGGACTATTATTGCAAAAATTTCCGAGCGTATTTCGATTGGTCCGATATCAGCCGGTCGCGGTGTACCTACCTATATACTAAACTAACACTACTGCATGCGCTACGCGTCTATTGGCCAGTGATCTAAGCAGTAAAGCAGGGTCATCACAAACTCGGATTTGATATAACATCAAATTTGCTGTACCTAACTATATTCATATATTTTTAATAATGAATTCCAACGACAGTGCTCTCGATTTCATGACAAAGGCAAAGGAACTAATAACTTATTTAAACATAACTATCACTGATCTCAGTAATAAATTTACCAAGGAACAGGCGGCTAAATTGTTGCCAAAGACATCAGAACTTCTAGGCACCATAGGGCAAATGGCGGTTATGATGTCCGGCATGGAAGGTGAACTGAATGCATTCAAAAACTTCTTGCCGGCGCAAACCAGTTTTCAAAATAAAGTGGTACCCGATATCTGCGAAACCATATCCGAAATTGATGAAAGAAGATCAAGAGAGAAGAATATAATATTACTAAATGAACCAGAAAGTCAAAGCACTTCCTCTGCTTCTAATAAAGATGAGGATATAAACAAAGTTATCAACTCACACAAAGTCATTGATAATGAACTCGATAAGCAGAACCTGAAGATCTTCAGACTTGGCCGTAAACTAAATAATATAACGAGACCGATTAAAGTTGAATTCGGAGATTCGAGTCAAGCTCGCAAATTTCTCTTTTCCAAAATCAGACCTTCTGACGGAGTTAAAATAAAGCACGATTTGACATATCATCAAAGACAAAAAAATACCTGAGCTACGCAAGGAAATTGAATTACGAACTAGCGAAGGTGAAACGCATCTTACTATAAAATATATAAATAACTCACCCAAAATCGTTAAAAGTATGCCAAAAAACGTATTCAACGAACGAGTTTAAAAACTTTTTATATGAATGTCAGAGGGATCCGAACCAAGATACACGATTTTATTATATCAGCTCCTCTGTTACCTCACGACTGCATCTCTCTGACGGAAACATGGCTGGACTCATCTGCAGAACTAGGACTACCTGATCACAATATATACCGCGCGGATAGAAGTAAACATAACAGCACAAAAACCAGGGGTGGTGGCGTTTTGGTCGCGATACGTAAAAATATTGTGTCTAAAAAACTACCAGTGAAATATTTAAATGTTGAACAAATCTTTGTCATGATTAATTGCTTGGCCACTAAAATTATAATGGGATGTGTTTATATTCCTCCTTCATCTGACTTTTTAGTATATAAAAACCATTGTGAAGAGGTTGAACTTCTAAGACATCAACACCCTAATGCTAAAATCATCTTAATGGGTGATTACAATCTTCCAAATTTAAAATGGGTTGACGATAAAGCGGATATACCTAATAAGTTAACGTTTACCGTTCAAGAAAGAGAAATTCTCGATATGTGTAGCTTTTTAAACTTTACCCAATTAAACCTAATAAAAATTGTAATAATCGCATACTAGATCTAGTATTCTGCAATGATACCGTTGTGAATGTTACTAAAGCTGTTGACTTCCTACTTGCACCTGATAATCACCATCCTCCTTTGAATATTACTATAAAAAGCAATATCGAAACATGTATTCAAACTGTTGTAACCCATCGTAATTATTATAAAGCTGACTATAAGAACATCTGTAAATACTTGTATGATATTAACTGGTAATTCTTAGAAGAAGGTAATTTGAATGATACTATTGGCCGATTTTATTCTATTCTCAATAAAGCTGTTGAGAATTTCATTCCCATAACCTCTCGTAAAATTTGTCATTTTCCTACCTGGTTTTCAAAGGAACTTATAAAGTTGACGTATCACAAAAAAACTGTCCATAAAACATACAAAGAATCTAAACAGCTGTCCGATTATATTAACTTTGTTAATTTGCGCAAGGAATGCTCTGTATTGTCTAGAAAATGTTATAGTGATTATATTAATATGATCGAAAACGACATTAACAACAACATGAGACATTTCTTTAACTACGCCAAATCAAAGAAAAAAACTGACAACAATCTACCCAGTGATTTGCATTACAATTCAAAAACTGGGATGAATACTAGCGATATTGTTATCCTTTTTGCCGATTATTTTAAAAGTGTATTTGATGATGATATTCCACATGGATCTGTTCCTCATTTTCACAGTGAAATCAACCTTCAGATCTCCTCCGTACACATTGAAATCAAAGACATTGTTGCCCAAATTCGACTGCTTGACCCAAAAACTAACACCGGACCTGACAATATTCCACCTTTTTTCTTAAAAGAATGCGTTCATCCGGTCTCATATCCATTATATTTATTATTCAATAGATCCATAACCAATGGTTGCTTTCCAGACGTGTGGAAATTTAGTTTTTTAACACCTATTTTCAAGAAGGGAGAAAAAAATAACATTACTAATTACAGACCGATTTGCATTCAATCGAATATTCCAAAATTACTAGAGAAATTAATACTAAATAAAATCGAAAACAATGTCAAACAAATTATTTCTACCAGACAACACGGCTTTGTGTCTAAAAGAAGTACCCTTACCAATTTGATAATTTACGAAAATTTTATCTCCAACGCTATTGCAAATAAACAACAAATAGATTCAATTTACACAGATTTCAGCAAAGCGATCGACAAAGTATGTCATAAAATTCTAATAAATAAATTACTAAACCAGGGAATATGCGGTAATTTATTAAATTGGATAATAAGTTACTGGTCAGGTAGAAAGCTAGCAGTAAAAATAAATGATGTCACATCATATATATTTCATGCATCGTCTGGTGTCCCGCAAGGTTCCCATTTGGGACCTGTCCTATTCTTACTTTTCATAAACGATATAGTTGATATTCTCGAAAATGTTGAAGTACTTCTCTTTGCGGACGACATGAAAATATATCGAATCATCAATAATATAAGCGATTGCTTAATCTTGCAAACTGCCTTGAATAATGTTTACAGTTGGTGCCAAAAAAATAAACTTTACTTAAACATTATGAAGTGTCAATATATACGTTTCTTCAAAATTAAAAATCCCATTATATTCACGTACACCATAAATAATATATAGTTAAAATACCAGGCAGAAATTCTTGATTTGGGCGTAACGTTTGACGAAAATCTCTCATTTGTTAAACATATAAATAATATTTGCACTACGGGACTCCAAACTTTGGGGTTCATTTTAAGAATTTCCAAAGATTTCAAAAAATTGTATACATTAAAATTACTTTATACATCACTTGTAAGAAGCATTGTCGAGTACAACTCTTCAATATGGTCGCCCTATTATCGAGTCCATTCGGACTCTATAGAAAAAATTCAGCATAAATTTCTTCGTTTTGTAAATTTTAAAATGGGTATACCAATCGAAAGATTAAATTATGACTTTCTTTTAAAATCAATGCATTTGTTAAAGCTTTTAGATAGGCGTAAACTCACCGATCTGTTTTTCTTGTTTAAAATCATTATGCATAGCGTGGACAGCCCTGAAATACTGATGCGCATCAACTTTCATGTACCGCGTGTGGGTACTCGCGATACTAACCAATTTTATTGTGACAATTCCCGCACACTAGCGCATCACAATTCTGGACTGCACTGAACAGAATTCAGAGGTTGAGCAATGAATATGCTAGTCAATGAATATGGATCTGTTTATAGGCAATATAAATAATCACAGAAATACCCTACGGGTTAAATTACACTGATCGTGTTTAATTTTATTCCTCATTATTCATACCTGCTTTACCTATATTGTTTATTTGTTCTTTTTATACCTACTTTCATTTGTTTTCTCTTTATTTTTTGGTTTAATTTTATTTGTATGTATTTTTTATAAGTTTTTCTTTGTATTGATTTCTTCTTGCTTTATTTTCATGTTTTATTGATTGGATATGTTTGTTTTTTTTTATATATACATTATCACACATTATGTACTATATTTTGTATCTTTTGAATTATTCTTGTAAATGGCAAACGCCGTTAATAAAATAAATAAATACCTTAGAAGCCCGGTGAACTGTAGCTGACATGTCTTACTTATATAAGTTGGTGAACTGTATAACGGATTCTAGTGATTTATTATCTAAATTAAACTTTCATGCACCAAATAGGCTTACTAGAAAGACTCATACATTTAGGCCACCTAATTGTAGTACTAATTATGCTCAGAACTCCTACATATTATATAGAACGTGTTGTAACTATAACGCGTTCTTTAATGAAATAGACCTTTTCAATAACTAACGTATTTAAATGTTCAATTTCTAGATTACTGATTCGTGGTTAGGTGGTGTACGTGTGTTCCCCTTTTCCTACTTTCCTACTCCCTTCCTCAAAACTACTTCTTTTTGTAAATATAATAAATAAGTAAAATAAGTAAATGTAACTGTCTGTTTACATAATAAATAAATAAAAAAAAAATATTTACATAAATAAAAAAAAACAATTATCCCAATGCCATATTGGCGACAACAATTTTTAATTTTTTTTTTTTCGCTTTTTGAATGAACTTCGTGGTATTTGTATGGGACTTCTTTTCTAATGGTTTTGTATTGTCTTTTTTCTATTAGTAATCTGCATTTTTACATTATTGTTAACATACTTATATATTCCAACTGTCGATTTGTTCAAGAGAACTTTTTTTCTTAACATATCGACAAAGCATCAAGCCAGAATACGCAAGATTGTATGCAGGGCCTATATTTTTCACGGTTTTTGCAAATTTGAAGTAAAAAAAAACAACAACTTAGAGGCTTCGCAGCATATATTATGTTCCATATACGGATTTACTCAGAATTCGGAGTAGAATATTTAGTGTGTCTGTGTGTGTGTGTGTCTGTAGGTCTGTGTCCCCCCCTTATAACTTTTGATCCGCTCAATTTACAGAGCTCAAAATTTCAGAATATGTAGAGTTAATAGTTTGGTATGAATTCTTTAATTAAACATACTATAATATCGCCATAGACAGTTGGATCTCATGTGTTACATGCATCTAGTATTATTATAATTCATTTAATGATTCGGCGGATATTTTGTGGTAGTTAATATAAACCATTTTTGAATTATTAATTAGCTATAAACCACTTGTTTTTTGAGTCACTTCGCGACATGTTTCGGAAGCGCTGTCCTTCCATCGACCGGCGTGTCGAGACTAACATGTTGAATTTGTGTGTATCTGTATTCTATACACAGGACCTATTTCTATAAAAATAAAAAATACACTGCCAACTAGTATCAAAGCTGCATTTTACACCAACAACAACATCAGTAGATCATTATTAAATTCTAAAACTAAAAGAAATTACAAAGAAAAAAGGGGAGTTTATAGAATAACATGTGGTGACTGTAATAAACACTACATAGGACAGACATGACGTAACCTAAATATTAGAATTAACGAACACAGAAGATGCTTAAACAACAATAATTTCTCAGAATTTGCTAACCACATTATCCAAACTAATCACTCTTTCAATAACCACAAACTAAAACTATTACATGAAACACAGAATAAAGGATACCGACTTAACAACTACGAAACGCTTGAAATACATAAACATATAAATTCCGGTATAAAACTTATAAATAACCATACCTTTCATAACACCTCTCCAATACTTAATATATTTCCCATCAAAAACAAAAACACTTCACAATTCTCCCCTCCCCCCACTAACCCAACCAACCCTCAACCGCCACCCCCCTCGCTTCACAGAAAGATACACACAAATTCAACATGTTAGTCTCGACACGCCGGTCGATGGAAGGACAGCGCTTCCGAAACATGTCGCGAAGTGACTCAAAAAACAAGTGGTTTATAGCTTATTAATAATTCAAAAATGGTTATTATAATTCGTTTATTATTTCATTTGTTATACTTGTATATACTTGTATATTTGTTATATTTTTCTTTTTTATATAATTCTGAATTTAATTTTTTTATTTTATGTACATATTATCATGTTTAAATCTTGTTTTATTGAATGTGCAAAAGGTTAGTACTAAATAAATAAACATTAATAACATTAAAAAATAAACATAAAAAATATCGCTGAATTTCTTAACTCTTTAGTGTGAGTTTTTAAAATTTGAATTTGTTTAAAATTTGTCAGTAACTAAAAAAACAACGAGGCCTATGAAGTAGATTTTTACTACAATCGAAAGAAAATATGAAAATCTACAGGCTGAGCTTTTTTTACTATTTTAATGTTTCAATTAGGTACTGTTGTTTCGCAAATAAAATTAGCATATTCCGATCTAAAACATACTATAGCTATATTTAGATTAAATACATACGCAGACATATGATTCGTTTTAATTTAGAGGTATATTAATCGCTGGCCATGTATGCAAACTACAGCCGTTTGTCCTAATCAAGAATTGTTTGTTTTATTTGTAAATTTATGAGGGTCTAAAGGTAGTAAGGTTTACACCCACATTTAATGTATTTAAAATTAACTGTACCTACATCAAAATTATACATATTATTATGTGTGTCAGGGTCATGGAGAGAGTAGGATTCTATCCAATCAATGTGACTCGCTATGTCATGGATTCGTACCAATGACACACCTGGGGGTGGCAAGTCTAGTCCAACCGGTGAAGTCAAAACCCTCGTGATTACGCATATCATGGATATAATTATCATAAAATAGAAGGTTTTATTTTAATAATTAAATCACAAAGTTTAATCCACATTGAGTTTTTATTTTTAAAAGCCTAAGCGCTTTCACTGAACTCAGCCAGCATCCTCAGAGGCAAAATTCAAACTCTTTGCCTCTGAGGATGCTGGCTGAATCCAGTGAAAGCGCTAAGGCTTTAAAAATAAAAACTCATTGTGGATTAAAACTTTGTGATTTAATAATTAAAATAAAACCTTATATTTTATAATTATGAACTTCCACTGTGTTAACGAATAAACCTTAAAATTGATATAATTATCTTATGGAGTTCTATGACATCTAAAGATATTATAGAACTCCATATAATAATTATATCCATGATATGGATATGGATAATCTCTTTTTATGAAAAAGTTAACTCGCGCGTGTTGTTTTAAGAAGATCTCAGTGATATTTATATACGCTATTTGATTGCAATCTGTTTGAAATTGTCTTTTCTCTAACTTATATAACTTTTTTTAACTTCTTATGTACCTTTTTTTTACTTCTACTATTGTTTTCTTCTTCTTTTTTTAATTAACTTTTGTAAACGAATTTTATCTAATTAATGTAACTCATACTTGTGTAACTTACGTGTGTGATTGAATAAGAGCTCATGTAATTTTGTGTGCATCCATAATTGGACGTCCAGCACTCATAATACCTAGACTCAAGACAACTTTTGGACAAAGAAATTTCCTGTATTTTGGAGTCAAATTATACAACGAACTACCTTTAACACTTAGACAAAACAGTAACTTGAAAATATTTAAGCGAGACATTAAAATTTGGATTAAAAAAAAGGGCAGAGACTATATTAAAAATAAATTAATCACCTGAACTCATAAAATACTCCCATAGTTACTAACCAAAACTGAAAACTAATAAGACATCTATACACTGTCTCAGAACAGGTTTCACCTAGTGAGGCAGTTTATGACAATAGTAAAATATCTGGTAACTATTATGTAACCTAAGTTAAATATATTATATTGTATTAAAAAAAAAATTTCTTTGTTACTAGATTTAAGGAAAATTGTATTTTATATAATAAATAAATAAATAAAATAAAAATAAATAATAATAACCAATATTATTTTCTTTTTATGAAAATTGTAAGCTGGATGTCTGTCGATGAACTCTTTTAATAAAATAATAAAAATGATTAAATCGTGAGGGATTTGATTTCGCCGGTTGGACCAGACTTGCCCCCCTGGTAAGGCTGTATGTAATTCGGAGATTCCAGTTGAAATTAATATTTTTTCGTGGTTTGTGTCAATACTGAAAATTTTGAACGAAATAAAGTAACACACGCACAATGTATCTGTGTATGTGCTGTGTACTATGTGTTATATACTATGTACAGGGTGTTTATTCTACTTTATCGATTATACATAGACTAAATTACCCATTCGATTATTTTCATATTTTGCGAATTTGTTTATCTTATACTCACTTAGACTCCATAAGGTTTTGAAGGATATCAGGAGGGCAAGTCCGATCAAACGGTGGAATCGAAACCTTCATGATGGATATAATTATCTTATGGAGTTCTATTATATATGATTCCATAAAATAATTATATCTTCGATATGGGTTACCATGAGGGTTTTGATTCCACTTTTTGACCCAAATTGCCCTCCTGAGCAGTGCTTCTAATTTTTTTAAGTGTCATGTATTTTTAAAAGATTCTCCAAGCTCAGGTAGCTTAAAATTTGATATATTGATTTTCAAATTGCTGAAAAGGCGCATCACTTTCATAAAATGGCCTTGAAGAATTATCAAGTTTTCATAATAAAATATTTAAATCAAAGATAATTTAACAAAATCATTTCATAAAATGCTAATAATTTTCCAAAGAAAATTTGAATACTTTTTGAGGTACTGAGATATTTGGTACTGAGAATATAGCGTTGGCCACAACCCATTCGTTTTTTATGCGTGTTCCTCAAAATAATAAACAGGTAGTTAACCCATTTTTCTCTTCCCTTAACCCTTCCCTTCTTATGTGTACATGCCATCCCTTCGAATCATTAAGGTGAAATTAATGTGCCAATTCGAAATTGTTTTTAAATTATTTTGAAAGTTGAAACTGTTAGATTATAGGTTGAAACGATTATTTTTAAAATAAATAAGGCATTTTCTGTTAAATACATACATACCATCACGCCATGTCCCTGTTATTGGAGTAGGCAGGGATAACCAAGAGCCACACACTTCTATCTTTGCGTAAATTCATCGCCTTACTTACATTCCTACATCTTTGCAAACATGCTTGATATAATTAAAACTTCTAATGTTCTTTTTTTCAGAATATTGTTCAAATAATATTATATTACTATGTTTAATGATGATGTATGTATAAAAAAAATAACTAAATAAAATAGTGGTTCTTATGTATCCTTGGCCGGCCCCTTCTCTTTCAGCTCTGTAAAATAAGTAGGTGATCAGATGATTGGGTGAACAGTGCAGTTGTAAGGTAAAAATAAACCTATTTATCAAGGACTTTTAGAACATCTGCAGTTGTAATACGAAACTTACAAACCCCCTTAGTGCACGATCTATTCTACCTACCCCATTTCTTATACCCTGGAGTGAATATAACCACAGACTGGGCTCTTAATGCACCCACAAAATAATCTTGATAGAGTGAAATGCACGGAAAATGGCACAGTCAAGAATAATATTAATTATTTTTTTTTCAACAAAAGAAAGTACACACTCAACAGTTTTCAATCTGTCGATTGATGCGGCTCCCAGACTGTAGAATTCCATAATAACTAGTTGCATGTAACACATTAGATCCAACTGTCGATAGCGATAGTATGTATAGTTGAAGAATATGTACCAAACTATAAACCCATAGATACAAATTATTGAATATTTTCAGATATTTTGTTTTCTATACAACATATGTAGGTATGTATGTCAAGATAGGATAGTATGGAGGAAGATCCTTTTTCCTACCCAGAATATGCAAATAGCATGATGGTATGTATGTATGTTTGGAGATGAAGTATCAAACTATTAAGTCTTCTTTCATATTGTGTATAGGCGACTGCCATACAAAATGTATGAAGCGATGTCGTCACTAAATTCAATTTTTAAAAAAATTGTTAAAAAAAAATTGAGATCTTCTACTACAATGTTAATATTTTTTATAGAAAATTAAATTATCTAGTTGGGGTGTTTCGGCTTTTTTCGATAATTGTAAAAGTTTTGGAAATATAGGCAGTTAAACTCATAAATTTATCATAAAAAAAATACTTTTCTTAATAAAAAATGTTTGAGAAACCCTGGGATTTTTTTGAAAAACTTATTTGAGATTTTGTATTTGTCTATGTTTATACCAATTTTCAGCGTTCTAGCTTTTATGGTTTCTGAGATATAGGGAAAAATAAAATAAAAATTCAAAAGTTCATAACCCCTGACTGAAACAAAAATTCAAAATTCCGAGTATAAAAGTTTTATAGGCCTGTAACTGTTTATATATTCTGAAATTTTAGGCACTGTAAATTGAGCGGATCAAAAGTTATAAGGGACACACACACACACACACACACACACACAGACATACACACACACACACACACACACACACACAGACACACAAACAGACACACGAAATGTTCTACTCCGAATTCTGAGTAAATCCGTGTATGGAACATATATGCTGCGAAGCCTCTAAGTTGGTGTTTTTTGACTTCAAAGTTGGAAAAGCCGTGAAAAAAGTAGACCTCTCCATACAATTCTCGCGTATTCTGGCTTGATACATTGTCGATATGTTAAGAGAACAAAGTTCTCCTGAACAAATCGACAGTTGGATTATGTAGGTATGTATGTCAAGATAGGATAGTATGGAGGAAGTTCCTTTTTTCCTACCCAGAATATGAAAATAGCATGATGGTATGTATGTTTGGAGATGAAGTATCAAACTATTAAGTCTTCTTACGTATTGTGTATAGCCGACTGCCATACAAAATGTATGAAGCGATGTCGTTACTAAATTCAATTTTTAAAAAAATTGTTAAAAAAAATTGAGATCTTCTACTACAATGTTAATATTTTTTATAGAAAATTAAATTATCTAGTTGGGGTGTTGATCTCAATTTTTTTTTAACAATTTTTTTAAAAATTGAATTTAGTGACGACATCGCTTCATACATTTTGTATGGCAGTCGCCTATACACAATATGTAAGAAGACTTAATAGTTTGATACGTCATCTCCAAACATACATACATACCATCATGCTATTTGCATATTCTGGGTAGGAAAAAGGATCTTCCTCCATACTATCCTATCTTGACATACATACCTACATATGTTGTATAGAAAACAAAATATCTGAAAATATTCAATAATTTGTATCTATGGGTTTATAGTTTGGTACATATTCTTCAACTATACATACTATCGCTATCGACAGTTGGATCTCATGTGTTACATGCAACTAGTTATAAAAATTGAATTTAGTGACGACATCGCTTCATACAATTTGTATGGTAGTCACCTATACACAATATCAAAGAAGACTAAATAGTTTGATACTTCATCTCTAAACATACAATATACATATACCATCATGCTGTTTTCATATTCCGGGTAGGAAAAAAAGACTGACCTCCATACTATCATATCTTGACTACCTAGGTACATGTGTTGTATAGAAAACTAAATATCATAAAATAATAAATAATTTGTATTTATGGGTTTGGTACTTATTCTTCAACTATACATACTATCGCTGTCGACAGTTGGATCTCATGTGTTACATGCAACTAGTTTAATCCAACTGTCGATTTGTTCAGGAGAACTTTGTTCTCTTAACATATCGACAATGTTTCAAGCCAGGATACGTGAGAATTGTATGCAGAGGTCTACTTTTTTCACGGCTTTTCCAACTTTGAAGTCAAATAACACCAACTTAGAGGCTTCACAGCATATATGTTCCATACACGGATTTACTCAGAATTCGGAGTAGAACATTTCGTGTGTCTGTGTGTGTGTCTGTGTGTCTATGTGTGTGTCCGTCCCCCCCTTATAACTTTTGATCCGCTCAATTTACAGAGCCCAAAATTTCAGAATATATAAAAAGTTACAGTACTACAAAACTTTTATACTCAGAATTTTGAATTTTTGTTTCAGTCAGGGGTTATCAACTTTTAAATTTTTATTTTATTTTTCCATATATCTCAGAAACCATAAAAGCTAGAACGCTGAAAATTGGTACAAACATAGAAAAATAAAAAATCTAAAATTAATTTTTTCAAAAAATTCCAGGGTTTCTCAAACATTTTTTATTAAGAAAAAATTTTTTTTTATGATAAATTTATGAGTTTAACTGCCTATATTTCCAAAACTTATACAATTATCGAAAAAAGCCGAAACACCCCAACTAGATAATTTAATTTTCTATAAAAAATATTAACATTGTAGGAGAAGATCTCAATTTTTTTTTAACAATTTTTTTAAAAATTGAATTTAGTGACGACATCGCTTCATACATTTTGTAAGGCAGTCGCCTATACACAATATGTAAGAAGACTTAATAGTTTGATACTTCATCTCCAAACATACATACCATCATGCTATTTTCATATTCTGGGTAGGAAAAAAGGAACTTCCTCCATACTATCCTATCTTGACATACATACCTACATATGTTGTATAGAAAACAAAATATCTGAAAATATTCAATAATTTGTATCTATGGGTTTATAGTTTGGTACATATTCTTCAACTATACATACTATCGCTATCGACAGTTGGATCTCATGTGTTACATGCAACTAGTGTAATTGACTGGGTGTATAAAACTATACTCATATACCTACCTACGTTTTCCACGTGAATATTCCAACTGTCGATTTGTTCAGGAGAACTTTGTTCTCTTAACATATCGACAATGTATCAAGCCAGAATACGCGAGAATTGTATGGAGAGGTCTACTTTTTTCATGGATTTTCCAACTTTGAAGTCAAAAAACACCAACTTAGAGGCTTCGCAGCATATATGTTCCATACACGGATTTACTCAGAATTCGGAGTAGAACATTTCGTGTGTCTGTGTGTGTGTGTGTCTGTGTGTGTGTCTGTGTGTGTGTCTGTGTGTCCGTCCCCCCCTTATAACTTTTGATCTGCTCAATTTACAGAGCCTAAAATTTCAGAATATATAAACAGTTACAGGCCTACAAAACTTTTATACTCGGAATTTTGAATTTTTGTTTCAGTCAGGGGTTATCAACTTTTGAATTTTTATTTTATTTTTCCATATATCTCAGAAACCATAAACGGTAGAACGCTGAAAATTGGTACAAACATAGACAAATACAAAATCTCAAATGAGTTTTTTCAAAAAAATTCCAGGGTTTCTCAAACATTTTTTATTAAGAAAAATATTTTTTTTATGATAAATTTATGAGTTTAACTGCCTATATTTCCAAAACTTTTACAATTATCGAAAAAAGCCGAAACACCCCAACTAGATAATTTAATTTTCTATAAAAAATATTAGCATTGTAGTAGAAGATCTCAATTTTTTTTAACAATTTTTTTAAAAATTGAATTTAGTGACGACATCGCTTCATACATTTTGTATGGCAGTCGCCTATACACAATATGTAAGAAGACTTAATAGTTTGTTACTTCATCTCCAAACATACATACATACCATCATGCAATTTGCATATTCTGGGTAGGAAAAAGGATCTTCTTCCATACTATCCTATCTTGACATACATACCTACATATGTTGTATAGAAAACAAAATATCTGAAAATATTCAATAATTTGTATCTATGGGTTTATAGTTTGGTACATATTCTTCAACTATACATACTATCGCTATCGACAGTTGGATCTCATGTGTTACATGCAACTAGTAATAATAAAAATAATAAACACTTCCTTGTATCCTGCGCAAGTGGCTGCTTGTTATTGCCGTATGGCTATTTCTTCCAACTAACCAGTGTTTCCAGACCAGAGAGCAATATTTGCGACAGAAATGAATTTAAATAAATAAATAAAATAATTATCATATTTCTTATATTGATAATATACGTTAATCCAATTGTCGATTCGTTCATGAGAATTCAATTCTCTGAATGAATCGACATTATTAAGCCAAGATGCGTGTACGAAGGAAAATTTTGTATGGCGTAGTGGACTTTTTGCATGCTTATAACACCAACTAGAGGCCTCGCAGCATACCTATATGTTCCCATACATGGATTTACTCAGAATTCGGAGTAGAACATTTTATGTGAGTTTTGTGTGTGCATGCGTGCGTGCGTGCGTGCGTGTGTGCGTGCGTGCGTGCGTGCGTGCGTGCGTGTGTGCGTGTGTGTGTGTTTGTGTGTCTGTCCCCCCCTTATAACTTTTGATCCGCTCAATTTACAGAGCCCAAAATTTCAGAATATATAAACAGTTATAGGACTACAACTTTTTTACTCAGAATTGTAAATTTTTGTTAAAGTCAGGGGTTATCAACTTTTGAAATTTTGGTTTATTTTTTCATGTATCTCAGAAACCATAAAAGCTAGAACGCTGAAATTTGGTATGTACATAGAAAAATATAAAATCTCAACTTGGTTTTTTCAAAAAATTTCCAGGGTTTTCAAACATTTTTTATTTAGAAAAATATTTTTTTTATGATAAATTTATGAGTTTAACTGCCTATATTTCCAAATATTTCCAAATATTAAACTTATACAATTATCGAAAAAAGCCGAAACACCCCAACTAGATAATTTAATTTTCTATAAAAAATAATAATATTGTAGAAGTAAATACCAATTTTTTTTTAACAATTTTTATAAAAATTGAATTTAGTGACGACATCACTTCATACAATTTGTATGGGTAGTCGTCTATACACAATATGTAAGAAGACAATAGTTTGATACTTAAATCTCCAAACATACATACATACCATCATGCTGTTTTCATATTCTGTGTAGGAAAAACAGACTGACCTCCATACTATCCTATCCTGACAAACATACCTACATGTTTTATATAGAAAATAAAATATCTTCAAATATTTATTAATTTGTGTTGTTTATAGTTTGGTATGTATTCTTTGATTATGCATACTATCGCCATCGACAGTTGGATCCCATGTGTTACATGCAAGGATTCAATTCATTTAGTTAATAAATTGGTAGTACCTACCTTATCTTAACTACTGTATAATTTAGTGTGATAATGTTTATCTATGTATAATAGTTGAATGTAACATGTGAGATCCAACCATAGATAACGATAGTATGTACATATAGTTGAAGTATGCGTACCAAATATAAACCCATAAACACAATTTATTAAATATTTTGTTTTCTATACAAAAAATGTAGGTATGTATGATAGGATAGGATAGTGTGGACGTAAGTCCTTTTTTCCTACCCAGAATATGATAACAGCATGATTCGGAGATGTATCAAACTATTGAGAGTCCACGTAGATATTGTGTACCTACCTAGTGTAATACTAACATACAAATTGTATGAAACGATGACGTCACTAAATTCAAATTAAAAAAAATGTTAAAATAAGTTTGAGTAGGACTACTTAAACACCAATATTTTTTAAAGAAAATGAAATTGTTTGGTCGGGGTGTTCGACGTTTTTCGATATTTTAATAAAATGGATATCTAGGCAAATTAACACTTAAATTTACCTTAGAAAAATATTTTCTTAGTGAAAAATGTTTGAGAAATACAGAATTTTTTTTTTGAATATTGAGATGAATATAGAAATTTTGTAGGTACATATTTGTCTACATTCATATCAATTTTCAGCGTTCTAGCTTTTATAGTTTTTGTGATATAATATGGAAAAATAAAGCAAAAATTGTTGATTCAACCCCTGACTGTCACAAAAGTTCAAAATTCTGAATATAAAAGTTTTGTTAAACGTAAAATTTTCTATAATTTTCTTAAATTTTTGCTCTGTGAATCATGCGGATCAAAATTTAAGGTGGGGACACACAGACACACACATACGCACGTAATGTTCTACTCGAAATTCTGAGTTAATTCATGTGCGAAACAAATATGCTACGAAGCCTTTATGTTGGTGTTATTTGACTTGAAAGTTGGAAAAACCGTGCAAAAACTGTACTGCTGCATACAATTTTCTCACATAGGACTAAGATTTATCCTCGATTCATTAAGAGAAATAAATACTATTGAATGAATCGGCAGTTGGAATATTGTTCATTGATGTTGACAAGCAAATAAATAAAAAAATATTGTGAATGTTTTATGATTGTACATTACACATGCATTATATTACGTTTATGGGTAGGTAATATAAACAATTTTATTGTTAAAATATGTGGGTAGTACATTGATTCAACATTTTTAAAAATATGAAAAAAGGAATGATTTTTACTTATTTCTATTTTGGTAAGATAAAAGGTTTTATTTGAATACTAATTGAGAGACATATCGCGATACATAATTATTACAACAAATGAAAAAAAGATGAGTGTTTACAAAATAAAAATATGATTAAATTTCTGAGAAAATGTGTTTTTTTCAAATAATAATAACAAGGTTCACAATGCAACGTAATAAATGAGATTATTTTTATCAATGAATTAAAAAAAATGTTAAATTATTACAGACCGAACTGATAAAAAAATCTCGCAATCTTGAGATAAGAAACATCCGGTAAAGAACATTATTATGTTTACATTGATCGACTGATCATCGACAACAAATCAATGTCATAAGTATCAGGTATATTAACAATTTATTTAGATGTATAGATAAAACGAGTGGGTCGTGGCCAACACGAAACTCTCCACTACATGGTAAGCGTACATATTATCTTCTTGAATGGTTGACAATATCTAAATGCATTTTTATGAAGAACATTTCTATTAGATTCTTAAACAAATATACGATTCCCAGAGGACAAAAGTTTCCAGAATACACCACACACACAAAAATATTGTCACGAAACTCAAAGTATGCACTTTCTACGTTATAACTGTTGAGAAACTTATGCAAAAAAATTGCATTACTAGCAAGATGAGCATGTAAGAGACAGTGTATCAATGTTGATGAGGCGATGTATGTATATGTGTCAAGATAGAAGAATGCGGCAATATCAATATGAAGTTGATCACTCAGTTTTCCCATACAGAAGTTATTTTACTTCAGTTATATACATTTTTATTTATTTATTATTTATTTATATAATTTATGTACATGTGTACAAAGGCAGGTTTATTGCCATAAGGCAATTTCTTCCAACCAACCCGAGCAACGTGAAGTCTCTTAGTTAAATTGGTACAGTACTAATTAAGTGAGAAATAAATTGATAAAAAATAACATAAAAGAGTAAGAAATATAAAAAAAATTACAAAGAGAAAAAAATGAAAAGAGAGTTTAAAAATAAAAGAATAATAAAAATAACACCTCATATAGCAATGAGGAAAAGGAGGTTACGGAAGGATATAGAAGGAATTTAGGAACTATTTGACAAATAAAGTTTTTTTAATTTACCTTTAAATATTTGAATAGATTGAGATGACGTTACTTCATCACTTAGGCCATTTCATAGTCTTTCTTTGAGAAAAATCTTTGGGCCTATTTGTGAGAGTGGAATATGGAGGATAAGGTACAACCATGAGCTGGAGAACCTTTACAGTGATCCTAAGATAGTAAAATATATTAAAATACATCGGCTTCAATGGTTAGGGCACGTTCAGCGAATGGAAGAAGGCCGAACCCCAAAGAAGATTCTCGACACACGACCGGAGGGGAGACGTGGTGTGGGGAGACCCAAGCTGCGGTGGATTGACGTCATACAGGAGAATCTAAAGAGGAATGGCGTTGAAAACTGAAGAGTGCAGGTGATGGACCGGTTTAAATGGCGAAAGATTCTGGAGGAGGCCAAGGCTCACAGTGGGCTGTAGCGCCAACGATGATGATGATGTATACATTTTTCATACAAATATAAAATTTATTTTGTCATTGATATAGCGGACAATATTTTTTTTCCTTTTAATTTTGAAAATCCTTGAATATTTTTTGAAACGTGTATCTTAATAGTATCAAAAATTCAAACAATATAAAAATACCTCAATAATCCAGACCATGAGAGCATTTTGAAAATTAGGAAAGCTGAAATCATAGAGAAGAAATTAACGAATATCTTTGGAAGACTAATCAGCTCTAAGTAAATGGATTTTACATATTATATGATATAGTATTGGTTATACTGCTTGCCTAATAAGTATTCCAGATTGTTTAACTTCTTTCTTAAATTATTTAAAGACATTTATTTTGATCGAGTTCATAAAAATTCGTCTGTGTATATCATTCACTGTCAATTTTACCCTATTTCGAGTGTATAAAATGTCCAGTTGCTTTTGTTGTTATAGAGATCTGTTAAGAAAATACTTCATCTAGTAGTGGTAACACTGTTTGCCTAATAAAGTGGTCCAAAGGGTAAGCGATACTATCACAACAACTACAGCATCCCTTAATAACGACCTCTCGTTTTCTTAACATCCACCCAATAACCTCTTTATGGACATGTAATAACAAACTTAATAATGCGAACCTTTGCTGGAAAAAAATACAACTTCTCTCAGAGTTGCAAAATCATTTCTCTCTTTTCTGTGGCGTATATAAACAAAACACATGTTATATAAAAAGATGGACATATTGTTACAGGGTAATTCATTTCAATCATAATATCAAATAATCACATTATGTACATTGAAACAACTGTTATATAATTATTTCTTTACTTTTTTTATCCAACTGTCGATTTCTTCAGGAGAACTTTGTTCTCTTAACATATCGACAATGTTTCAAGCCAGGATACGCGAGAATTGTATGCAGAGGTCTACTTTTTTCACGGCTTTTCCAACTTTGAAGTCAAAAAACACCAACTTAGAGGCTTCGCAGCATATATGTTCCATACACGAATTTACTCAGAATTCGGAGTAGAACATTTCGTGTGTGTGTGTGTGTGTCTGTGTGTCTGTGTGTCTGTGTGTGTGTCCGTCCCCCCATTATAACTTTTGATCCGCTCAATTTAGAGCCCAAAATTTCAGAATATATAATCAATTACAGGCCTACAAAACTTTTATACTCAGAATTTTGAATTTTTGTTTCAGTCAGGGGTTATCAACTTTTGAATTTTTATTTTATTTTTCCATATATCTCAGAAACCATAAAAGCTAGAACGCTGAAAATTGGTACAAACATAGACAAATACAAAATATCAAATTAGTTTTTTCAAAAAAAATCCAGGGTTTCTCAAACATTTTTTATTAAGAAAATTATTTTTTTTATGATAAATTTATGAGTTTAACTGCCTATATTTCCAAAACTTTTACAATTATCGAAAAAAGCCGAAACACCCCAACTAGATAATTCAATTTTCTATAAAAAATATTAACATTGTAGAAGATCTCAATTTTTTATAAAATTTGAATTTAGTGACGACATCGCTTCATACATTTTGTATGGCAGTCGCCTATACACAATATGTAAGAAGACTTAATAGTTTGATACTTCATCTCCAAACATACATACATACCATCATGCTATTTTCATATTTTGGGTAGGAAAAAAGGATCTTCCTCCATACTATCCTATATTGACATACATACCTACATATGTTGTATAGAAAACAAAATATCTGAAAATATTCAATAATTTGTATTTATGGGTTTATAGTTTGGTACATATTCTTCAACTATACATACTATCGCTATCGATAGTTGGATCTCATGTGTTACATGCAACTAGTTATATTAAAAGATGAGTAAATTGCTATAAAGCAATTTATTTCAATTATAATATCCCATGATCTTTAATGTACATTGAAAACACTATTATAGGCCGGCCACGCTTGACTTTAGTATGACGTCATCAAAAAACTATGCGACCCGTCGTAAGTCGTATGTTTGTACATGTAATTTGGATGTCAATACGGTGACCATCATTTTGTTTACAATGGACCTAATTTTTTTATTTAACTTTGATCATCTTTCCATTTTCACTTATTACATCATTTAAGACAATAAAGAATGTAATTATTAATTCTTACCTTACTTAACATGTCTGCGTAAGGGCAGCTATAAGGAATTGGGTCCATTCTACGCTTCCGAAGTAGTGCACTACGTAGCCTTTGGGAAGGTTTGCAATCTGATAAATTAATAATATATTTTTTCGATCTTATAATAAGAGAAGGTGAAACACAGAATTGGGTCAAGATTGTTCTATAGTAGGGCTGCTGTGTTAATGGAGGAGTCCGAGAAGCAACTGGTTCGAGTATGTTGAAGGTTTACTGTGATTTGATGTTGCAACTGAGGACTTTACACAATATAAACAATTTTTCAAAAGTAAAACAGGTCATGTTAAACACATCACGTTAGTAAATATTCAATGTCATTCAATCACTGTCCTCGATATCCGGTGTGTCATCATTCGTTTCGAGCGATTTCAAAGTGACAGGTATTACTAAAAACATATAAATATTTCATCATTATTTTGAGTTATTGAAATTCTCACAATAGGTACTTGAAAAACCGATATGATGGACAAATATTGATAGAATGAAAAGAAAAATGAAAATTTGTCGGCCTTCGTGGCTCAGTTGGTTAGATATCTGACTGCTGAGCCAAAGGTCCCGGGTTCGATTCCCGGTGGAGACACAGTTTTTAATTGTGTTTTCAGTCTGGATCTGTGAGACGATTAATATCGTAAGTCTCCAGAATGTGGCAACTTGTTATTGGGTGCATGTTAAATTAATATTTGACATAGTACCTGTTAGTTGCCCGAGAAGCAATATTAAATAAATAAATAAATAGTAAGGGTAATAAATCATAATCAATTTCATTTTTATTGATGTTCAACTTATATTTTGAATGCATTTCATATATTTTTCTTTTGACTGCATCTTTTGTAAAATTGTCAACGTCGACATATTAATTTTTATAACTCTACGTTTTTTTGGTGTTTCTAATAGAGGTGTATCACTACTCATTCTCTTTTTTATCGTGGACACATTATATTCGGTGATACCACATGCTTCTGCAGTTCTCTAAAGAGTATAATTTTATTCAATAACTGTACATATATTTTAATATTTGCACATTATTTTACGTACCTTACATGGTTTCGTAATCATTACAATAAGAATATTATAGAAATTTTGACAAAATATTTAATAAATAATAAAATATCAATGACAAATAAATGGTTGTGGTGTGTATGAAACAAATTTCATACATTCTATTTGTTAAAATAATGTTTTTGTTGTTTAAAAATACGCACTAGGACAAATTGTCACCCTATAGACGAAGATTTGAAATATTTCTTTAAAACGTCATTCACATTCACAAACGTCACGTGGTATCTTCGAAATAAGTGTATGATTTATAAAAGACGTACGTTTCAACATTTTATATGGGAGTTTGGTTTTTTCACTGCGACTTACTTTCATCTTCCGTCTTTGTTTTTTTATATACAGAGAATAAGAAATAGATACATTAAAAGCAGAAGTATTTTTGTTCGATCGACATATTTTTGCGATGAGTCATACCAAAGTCAAGATTGGCCAGCCTATATATAATTATTTATTTACTTATCTATGTGTGCTGCAGTATTTGTTTGTTTAAGTATATGAACATTACACATGTTATATAAAAAGCTTAGTATATTGCTATAAGGCAATTTATATCAATCATAATATCAAAAAAACTTTAAATTTTTTTGTGGCGCGTTGAAGTGTTTATTATTCCACTTACTAAATATCATATGAACATAAAATATATTCCCAAAATCTTCCTTAATCTCATTATTTATTGTGTATGTAGCTGAACTCCTCTTAAAGGCTGGACCGATTTTGATATATTTTTCGTGTGTGTTTGAAGGAAAATTGAAGGAAAAATTGTAACAGTGGAAATAAGAAATATTAAAGAAAACTGTAAGAAATGTACGCCTGGTATTATGCAAACAGTATAAATGTTGAGATATGTGATCAAACGCTAAACAGGAGTTTTGGAGTCATTGCTCCTAGAACATTCAATTAGCTCCACAAAAAAATTAAGCAAATGGAAAATAGTCATGCTTTTAAAACTAAAATAAAGGAATGGCTCTTAGTATCAAGCAGACACTATGCAGAGGAGATTTTTCACGCGTAGCTTTCGACCCCATACTTTATTTTGCTCTAAGTAGGTATATTAGTGCATTTTTTAAAATATGTTTTTTTTTATTTCCATTGTTGTTTGTGATATAATCACTTTTTATATACGATTGATGTTGGCACCAACTACTAATACAGCGTCACTGTCTCGAGATGCATTGGTCCCGGCACAGGTATTTTGCCTTGTGGGGTATTGCAGATTCAATAATTATTGTAATGTCATCAATGTTTGTATGAATCAATAAATAAATAAACCATTGTCGTTGTTAATGATTCTTCTGTACGTGTGTATGTCACTGAAATACTAAACGGCTGGACCGATTTTGATGAAATAGCAGGCAGGACAACGTATGTCGGATCAGCTAGTGTAATATATAATTCCTTATCGTAAGTGCCTTAAGAGCCGAAACGATCATCCCACGAAAGGTAATAAATCTACGAGGAATTACAATATCAAATAATATATTATAAAACCCTATGTATTTTGTACATATGTATTTATTTATTTATTTTCTTTGGGAAGCTACAGCTCATTTACAGTTTAATGATACAATATTATTTTTATAGTGTTAGAGACAAAAAAAGCATTCCATCAACTTAATGTAAAAACAAATAACAGTTAACAAGCTAAAAATATTCATACACACACCTTCACACACACCCTTATACACACACTCATACACACTGTTCGGTAAATGTGGCAACACTCCCAACCTTTTCCTCTCCTAATATATTGCTTCCTACATATAGTATCAGCTGTACGATATAGCAGTGTATACATCGTCGTCAACTTGTCGTGTACGCCACACACAGTTGAAGTAAAAAAATTAGTTTCGATACATACGATCTAAATATACATATTTTGTGTCATTTTGTATACCCAAACCGTGTTTGGAAGTGGTGTCATTTACCATCAATATAGTGTGTGTGTGTGTTGTGATACCAGAGAACAGTGAGTGCCTTCCGTGAAGAACTCCAGAAGAAGGAAGAAATTCGCTATCAGGTAGGTGCAATATTCCCTTCTCTCTGTATCCAACACACACCATCACTCACACATGCATACATATATATACACATACATATATACATACACACATGTATACAACAACTAGGGAAGGGAAAGGAGAGGAGAGACTAGGAGGATAGGATAGAGGGATATTGGTTACGCATCACCTTCAGAACATCATGTCTAAATCTGTAATATTTTGCGTTGAATATGTCTATCTATATATAGCTGAGAATGTATTGTTGTATTGGCTGCATATGAATGTAATTGTGGCATTTTTTTCTGATATTTGTTCTATTTGTTGGAACATGAAGTAATTGAGGTCTGCGAACCATTCTACCTGGAACATGGATACCTACTAGGTTGAAAAGTTCAGGCGAGTCTATGGCATGAAGAAAAAATAAACACACGTAATACGAATACCTCATAAAAATGGACAAAATTAATTTTTTTTGTAACAAAGTCATATACCTTCATTAAGTATTGTCATAAAATTTAAATTGTTCAAATAAAATAGCTTTATAATAATAAAATTAAAATTACAAAAATCAAAGACTCGTCCGAATGCAGAGTCCTACCTAAATACTAAATTCTAAATACTCATCATGTTTTCGTTGCACAGTTGCTCACTTAAGTTAGGAGATCACGTGGCTTCCTAACTGGAGGATGCTACGACGTTTTTCTATGAGAATTGCATTGCAGAGACATATTATCTCAATACATAGCGCATGCGCATCGGCGTAAACTAACATTTGCGAATTGTCAAAAAAGTAATGTTGATACCTTACGAGTGGTTTAAAACTAAAATACGAGATTTTTTCGGTGTATGATGATTTTATCGGTTTCGTTGAATATGTATTTGGTAATTTTGTAAAATCAAATACCAAACAGACTATTCAGCGATCCATAAGAGATGCCGAAAATTCGGTGGAATTTCAAAAAAATCGTGACATCGAGGTGGTGTCAGTATATAATAAGTCATTGGCTGTCAGTGTGAAGTTGGTTACATATGTTTGTGTTGTTATAGCAAAAAAACATTTTAAACGTCAACCGTCAGAAAAGAGATAGATAGCTTTCTAAGCCCATAGAAAGCTCTTTATTCTTTTTTTTTTTTAATAAAAAAATGAATATGTCCTTGTTAAACAAGTACATATACATCTTCCTACGTTCCCTAAACTAAGCATAAATGCTTGTCCTATAGGTGAACGAGATCGGTCGAGGCAGGATTCAAACTCGCGACCACTGGATTACTAACCCAGCGCGCTAACCGCTCTGCCATCCACCCATCCAATTCTTTATTCATTTTTTTTATTTATTTTATTTTGGGAAACAAAACAGCTTTTACATATTTTACATTAATAAAAAAATAATAATCAGGAAAGTAAGCCAATTACATTGTTCCACAGATTAATATACATAATAAAGACAATTCATTACAAAGTCAAAGACAAAAGTGTGGTGTAAGTGTACATTTGTGATGTGTGTGTATGTGTGTGTGTGTGTGTGTGTGTGTGTGTGTGTGTGTGTGTGTGTGTGTGTGTGTGTGTGTGTGTGTATTTTATGAAGCGAGGGTGGGACATGAAGAATGGTAGGAGAGGAGGAAAGGGTTAGTTGTCATATTAATATAGTATTGGACATACCAAAAATTATACAATTTGGTACATAAAGTATTTACTATAATATTGGTGATAGTTGTTTCTTTAATGATTGTGTTAAAAATATCATGATAAAGGTTATTGTACATATTACAGCAACGATTAATAAAAGTGTTGTTTGCATAGTTTGTTCTTGAGTATTTAGTGTAAAAGAGGAGGTTCTGGCGGTTTTGTCTGGCGGGGCAGTTGAATGGGAATTGTCCTATCTATCTCTTTTCTTCATACACAATAATGTGAAATTCTACGCCATCGACCTTAAGTTTGTGGTACTATTTAGTATTTAGTTAGGGATGTCTCTGCAACGCAATTGCTAACTTAAGAATACTAAAATACTCCAGTGAGGTTAGGAGTTAGTATTTAGGTACCTAGGACTGTGCGTTCGGGTCCTAATATAACACAGGGATTATCCCTATCATAATGGAGAGCAAACACGCTAACTGACAACAAAACGTAAGTGTCGATGGTATAGATGTGTGCTGAGTATGTCTATCTTTTTTGATTTTGTCAAACCTCCCTAAAGTAAGAAATAATGTCTTTTATAAATAAATAAAAAAATCACACCATTGATTTTCTTGGTAAATAATTATGTTATAATGATTGTTCAAACATGACAGAAAATATCCGCTGACCTCGTTATTATTTTTGATTAAATAAAAAGTATGAGAGAGTCTGAATTAAGGAAACGTCAGTTAAATAGAATTATCATCATTTTGTGGAACAATGTCGAAATTGGAGTAGAAATATAAATGGGATTATAAGTATGATAATATAATTGAAATGGAAAATGATTATTAAAAATGAGAACAGATAGTAATTAACCGTAAATGTGCTCTCCTTGCTCCCGTCCCTAGAGGTTTCAAATTATTAGTGTTCTATCTCCAATGCCAAATTTAATTCATTTAATTTTTTTGTTCTAACTAGAAAATGAAAAAATAAAATATTCAAAACAAAATGAAATAGGAATCCCAGCTAAAGAGACAAAAGGGAAATTATTATTGGTACCCTTGGTTACAAAAAAAAATATATATTTGAGATTGAATGTATTAGAAAAAGACATCACAATAAAATAATCTGAAAAAAAAAACCTTTTTCATTCTGATGGCTCGATGGCGCGCCCGTGAGTGTGATGAAAATTTTACAATGCTCCAAATGGAGCCAGTCCATATGGAGCGACGCCGAATGACACAATCGTGAATGGGCTGCTTAATGCAGATGTTAAGAAATTTGTTTCCACCGCTACCAATTGCAAGATTAAAAAAATTAAAAATGAATTACGACCCTTTTTTCCTATATATTATATTCATGGGGGGTTCAGAGAACAGAATTTCGCACCCGCCCCAACTTTACTGGCTAGGCCCCTATAACCGCAACCTAGCCTGTAAATTGAAACCCTAATTTGATAAATTAAAATCCTATAAGTTATTCATGAAAAATCCTTTCATATGAGAATAAGCTGAAACACTATTAAAGGTAGATGAAATAAATTATAAATATATTATTCGACTATTTACAGAATTCAACGTAACAATAATCTAAAATTCAAACACACAGACATGACTCCATAGAAACTTTTTTTAATTTTTTTTTGCCCCTTTACCTCATGGAGGCGTTTTCAGGCAATTACTTTTACCCATCGACATTAAGGAGTAAGGTAAAAAGTAAACTTACAAACAAAAATTCCGTTAACGTTTATGAATTTTGAAAATAAGCTTAAAGTTGGTTGATTAACATTGCACAAAGGGTCTCCACCCTTGTTGGGATAGGGTTCATTGAACCTATTTTATAGTAAAACACTTTGGACTGGTAACTTTTACAATTGAAAAATATGTGGTTGATTGTTTCCTCCTCCAACCCACAGTCGCAAGAGTCCACTATCCACAACACCCAATCTGAATTAATGACTCTTGGCACAACAGTGACCAATTCGCATACGGCAGATTGTCGATAGAATATATTTGCTACATTTAATTTCTTTGAATCAGGGAATCTTTGGACCATAGAAACTTACCGTAAACAAACGAAGATGTTTTTCAACCCATTTCCTAAATCTTTCAAACAATGAGCTCTTTCCTTCACACCAATAATCCCTCCTTTTCCTCATTTTATTCTCATTATCTATTGTATTTTTTTCTTTATATGTGTAATTCTTTTACCTTCTGATCAGCATACGTATCTAAATATTATAATTCTTCTTCTTCTTCTTCGTCAGCTAGGACTATGTCCTGTAGTTCTCGGCACCTGCTTCTGGGAGGAGGACGTCCAGCTGTTCCTCTATCGTTTGGGCGGTCTTCCTGGAGGTCTGCTACCTGTAGGATGTTCATCAGCTGATATCCTCACTAATCGGTCTGAGCTTGCTCTCCCCATGTGATCTCTCCAGAAACGTCTTCTTGTTCTACCCCATCGCACCACGTCCTCAACATCACAAATTTTCCTTATTTCGGAGCAAATCATTATAAATCATTCTTTTTTAATTTGAAGAAAACATTATTGGCTTGTACTAATTTTCATAGTACCATAATGTAACGACAGAATTTACAAAGTTGTAGTTTTCTGAAATAAAATAAATAAATCTATGAAATGACTAAGAAACTTTTTGTATCGCCATCTATTGAGAAATTGGATTCTAAACAATGAAAGCAACACTCTTTATATAAAAATACTCTCGATAGGAAAAAATCCAAAGTTTGCGTAGGTACCTACATATTATGCAACTATAAAAATATTCGATTTAAATAAAATTACATAGGTAATAATAAGCTAAGGCTTATTACTATTTTTTTTTATTTTTATAAAAAAAATATTAAAAATATATTTTTTTAATTATTCCACTGTTATTTTTAATACCTACAACAGGTTTCGTGCAACGCACATTTTCAAGTAGTCAAACGTGCAACGCACATTATCAAGTAGTCAAACGAGCAACGCACATTTTCAAGTAGTCAAACGTGCAACGCACATTATCAAGTAGTTATGCGTGCAACGCACATTTTTAAGTAGTCAAACGTGCAACGCACATTTTCAAGTATTCAAACGTGAAACGCACATTATCAAGTAGTTAAGCGTGCAACGCACATTTTTAAGTAGACAAACGTGCAACGCACATTTTCAAGTAGTCAAACGTGCAACGCACATTTTCAAGTAGTCATACGTACAACGCACATTTTCAAGTAGTCAAACGTGCAACGCACATTTTCAAGTATTCAAACGTGCAACGCACATTATCAAGTAGTTAAGCGTGCAACGCACATTTTTAAGTAGTCAAACGTGCAACGCACATTTTCAAGTAGTCAAACGTACAACGCACATTTTCAAGTAGTCAAACGTGCAACGCAAATTTTCAAGTAGTCAAGTTTGCATACTTAAAAATATGCGTTGCACGAAACCGGTTGTAGGTGGTAGTCATTAAAAGTAACAGTGGAATAACTAAAAAGTTCGTTTTATTTTTGATATATTTAAAAAAATATATACATATATAATTGAAATGGAATTCTATCAAGTATTGTCGATTAAAATAAATAAATTAAGTAATGGTTATAGGACACTCTGTGTACAAAGGTAATAGATTGCCTCCGTAATACACAAAATTGATCATGAAAGATTATGATGTTAAACTTTTTAGAGAAATTGAAACAATTTTCAGTGTGGAACAGAAGTTGTGAAGCGCATTTAAAATGCGCAATTAATACCAGAAAACTAATTTTGCGCCCTGCGCAAAATTTAACAACTCGACATGATTAGTGTTATAATGTATAAATATTAATTACAATTTTATTTTGTAAAATAACAACATACAGCTATTATTAATCACTTTTTCCATATATACATGCTATCATGCCATGTCCCTCCATGGGGTAGGCAGAGAGAACCGAACGCCACAAACTATTATCTGTTACCCCATCAAAATTCATCTCACATGCTCGTCAGTTGATCGAGCTTCTTGCATTTCCATCTTTCAAGATGTCGTTCCCTTGATTGGGCCATCTTTTCTTGGACAAACCCGACCTCTTAAACCCTTTTTCTTGGACAAACTCGACCTTTTAAACCCTTTTTCTTGGACAAACCCGACCTTTTAAACCCTTTTTATTGGACAAACCCGACCTTTTAAACCCTTTTTCTTGGACAAACCTGACCCGTTAAACCCTTTTCCTTGGACGAACCCGACCTTTTAAACCCTGTTTCTTGGACAAACCCGACCTTTTAAACCCTTTTTCTTGGACAAACCCGACCCATTTAACCCTTTTTCTTGGACAAACCCGACCTTTTAAACCCTTTTAATCAACTTCACTTGTCGCTCCGTACTGGAATTTTGCAATTGATTTTTAAGTAACTTTCTGACCAGTCAGAGCTCTGAAACTCTTACGATTTGTGTATTTCCGATGACAATGCATATTAAAACTGTTTTAAGTTATACATATTTTATATTTTAATTAAATTTAACAATTTGTGTTTCATAATAACTTTATGTAATTGCTTAAGTACCTACCATTTAAATCGATTCATAAAAGATGTCGATGTATGTTCTGTATTTGACTGCGTGTGATATTGTGTGTTTGCCATTGTCAGTATGTCGTTATACATTTTTTTATTGATTTCCTGTGTGTTCTCAAATATACATTTCATTTTTTAATTGTTTGTTAATTGTCTTCATTGATGAGATGGGTTGATGGCAGAGCGGTTAGCGCGCTGGGCTAGTAATTCAGTGGTCGCGAATCCTGCCTCGACCGATTTCGTTCACCTATAGCGCAAGCATTTATTTGCTTATTTTAGGGAACGTATGAAAATGTATATGTACTTGTTTCACAAGAAAATATTCATTTTTATTGAAAAAAATAAAATAAAAAATCCTTTACATGTGGCCAAACCATCTCAATGTATTAATTTTCATTATTTTGATAAAATATTTATTTTTACTCCTCACTACTCCAAGGGGATAAAGTGGGGAGTTACGAATTCGCAATTTTAAAGTTTTTTTTTAATGAAAATTATCAACTAGTATCATGCTGAGATTGTATTCTGAAAGTTTCATCACAGTGTATCTGTGTGTGCTGTGTACTATGTTCTATGTACGCCGTGTTTATTCTACTTTATCGATTATTGACTGAAGTTGTCATTCGATTTTTTTCAAATTTCGCAAATATGTATATCTAATACTCGCTTAGACCCCATTAGATTTGGAAAGAAATCTGATCAGTGCTTCTTAACATTTATAACTGTCAAATATTTCAAAGTGACCCCAAGCTCAGGGAGATTGAAATTGGATATTTTTATTTTCAAATTGCGAAAAGGGCACCACTTTCAAAAAATTGCATTAAAGAATTATCAAGTTTTCATTATAAAATTTATGAATCAAAAATCATTACTTCAAAGTGGCTCCTAGGACAGGTCGTAAGCCCTGTAGGTGCCTTGCTTTCCTGGTTCCTCTATTATATTCCAACTTCGTCTCTATTGAGATGATCAAAAGTTTGTAAAAAAAAAATATCATTTGACTCCCGACAGGGAATTATTTTTTTTAAATGAACATGTTCTTATTAAACAATTACCGAACGCCGTAGCAAAGTTGGTAAGCCGTTCGGTTTCTGTGCGGGCGTCCTGGGTTCAATTCCCAGCAGAGTAGAAATTGATTTAAATTCATTTCTCACGCAAATATTGCTTCTCTGAGCTGGAAACACTGGTTAGTTGGAAGAAATTGCCATACGGCAATAAACTCGCAACTTGCGCAGGGTGCAAGAAAGTTTTAATTATTTTTATATACCTAACTCTTCCTACGTTCCCTAAAATAAGCATAAATGCTTGAACGAAATCGGTCGAGGCAGGATTCGAACTCGCAACCACTGTATCACTAACCCAATGCGCTAAATACTCTGCCATCGACCTATCTTAATCCAATGTTTGCGAATATGGATTTAAAAAAAATATATTTGAACCTATTTTAGTTCCAAAAGTTAGGTAGGTACCTACTGAATTAGACATGTTTATTACTTACCTAATTTTCATAAAACAGTATAAAGTTGTATTGTTAAATTAAATAAAAATATAATTAAAAAATTATAACAACTTCTTCTTCAGGGAAACGTTTCGCGTAATTTATAATAAAAAAATCTTAAAAATAATAAACGGTACTTTCGTGGAGAAACACGTGTTGAGAATACATTCAAAGAGTCGTAGATCAGGGATAATCCTTGGCTGAGCCAGACTTAGAAACAAGTGTTGAGAACACATTCAAAGAGTCGTAGATCAGGGATAATCCTTGGCTGAGCCAGACTTAGAAACAAGTGTTGAGAATACATTCAAAGAGTCGTAGATCAGGGATAATCCTTGGCTAAGCCAGACTTAGAAACAAGTGTTGAGAATACATTCAAAGAGTCGTAGATCAGGGATAATCCTTGGCTGAGCCAGACTTGACAATTTATGTCTCAACATTATATTATTGTTGTTACGTTTAACACAAAACAACATCACTTTTATTTTTTTAAGTGACAGTGATGATTCATCTCACGATAGAGAAAATATAAAGAAAATATTGTTATATTGACTATCCAGGAAGGACACAAACACACAAGAAAATATTGTTAAATTGACTATCCAGGAAGGACACAAACACCCAAGAAAATATTGTTAAATTGACTATCCAGGAAGGACACAAACACACAAGAAAATATTGTTAAATTGACTATCCAGGAAGGACACAACAAACAAGAAAATATTGTTAAATTGACGATAGAGAAAATATTGTTAAATTGACGATAGAGAAAATATTGTTAAATTGACGATAGAGAAAATATTGTTAAATTGACGATAGAGAAAATATTGTTAAATTGACGATAGAGAAAATATTGTTAAATTGACGATAGAGAAAATATTGTTAAATTGACGATAGAGAAAATATTGTTAAATTGACTTGACATTTTGAGGAAAATTTAAAAGAAGTTTTTGACTAGTTAACATGGCGCTTTTATAATATTTAAATTATAATAAGGAATATTTCAAACGAAAGGGTTGTGGCCAACATCAAACTCTCCTCCATAGTAAGTGTAGGTACATTTCTTTTCGTGAGTATCTACCAAGAAATATGCTTGTATATAGACGTATATAATTTCCATTCATTTAATTTACAAGTATTCATTCATTCATTGATTTCAATTTTGTATTATTTTTTTGTTTTTTTTATGATAATTTATTTATTTATTTTAAAATAAATTTGTTTCTTAATTAATTCATTTATTGATTGATCAATCAATTAATTAATTATTATTATAAATAAATATTAATGATTTACATTTATTCTTTTTTTATGCATTTATTTATTTATTATTCATAAACAATTAAATAAATACATAGATACATTTGTTTATTTGTGTGTGTTTTTTTTTCTGTCTGTCAGTTTGCCTGCCTGCCTGTATGCCTGCCTGACTGCCTCTATACCTGCCTGCTGCCGATTACATGAAAATTCTTCGAAACACAATTGTTCGAATGCGCAATTGTACGAATAACAATTTTTCGAAAATCAGTTATCAGAATGACAATTGTCCGAAAGCAAATTATTCGAACTAACATTTGTTGGAAAACCAATTAACCGAATTTAATATATTTTTGTGTCATTATGTTGCCTCCTTTGACATATTTGTTGCCAGTAAAATATATTCGATGAAGACTATTATTACTTGTTGTATTATTGTTGGGTACGTATGTTTGCACATTTTTAATAACTGATGTTTGACAGCGCGGGATAGCCTAGTTCGTACACTAGTTTATGTGTATCTAGTATTCACACCAATTTAGTTATTTTATTTTAATATTATAGTTACTTTTTTAAATATTTAATGCAACTGACTCACGCCAGTCGCAATTATAACTACAAACAAACCTAACCAACCTATTTTTACCAAAGTTTTGTAGGTTTAGGTTTAAAAAATAGGTTTACATCCTAGGATATCTGACAGCGCGGTGCGTCGCCATGTTGTTTATTCCATAGATTTTTATTAAACATAATATACTATGTAGATGTAGTACCTACTCCGTGCAAAAAGTGAGTCATTTGTTTTCGATTCATACAAAATTTGCTAACTACGACATCTAGTATATTATAATAAAAATCTATGGTTTATTCCTCTCACAATACTACCAACATGACGTCATAAAAATTCGAACAATTGTAAATTCTGATAATTGTGTGTTCGGTAAATTGTTTTTCGAAAAAATGTGATTCGAATAATTGCCATTCGTAAAATTGATTTTCGTAAAATTGAGCATTCGAATAATTGTTTTTCGAATAATTTTCCTGTCACCCCTGCTGCCTGCCTGCCCCTATGCCTGCATGCCTGTCTGCCTGTCTGTGTGTGACGGAGTTCAATAATATCCTAACAAATTATAGTATATCCATGATATGGGTAATCGCGAGGGTTTTAATTTCACTGTTCGACGGAATTTATTCCCCTGATCACTTATATAGGTATGTATGTTAGTACGGCATATTTTAATTTATATATAAAAAATTATAAACCCTAAAACATAAATTCGTTAATGCCCACCCCCGCGGCACAGTTTGTAAGCCGTTTAGCTTCTGTGCGGGCGTCCTGGGTTCGATTCCCAGTAGAGGAGAAATTTATTTAATTTCATTTCTCTCGCAAATATTGCTTCTCGGGGTGGAAACACTGGTTAGTTGGAAGAAATTTCCATTTGGTAATAAACTCGCCCGTTGCGTAGGGTGCAAGGAAGTGTTTATTATTATTATTAGTATTTGAATCACTAAATTATCACTGACTTAATACTCTTGAATGTAGAAAAGTCTTACATGACCAATCGCTTCTGCACAAAATTCTGAACGGTGCCTTATACTTGCTTGAGCTTGTCAACCTAGTCGGTATCTGTGTACAAAGTAGAATGATTCGCCGACCTGAATCTTTTCATGAACCAATATGTAGAATATGTAGAACTAATGTCAGGAAGAATGACGCGATTTCATGTACCAATATGTAGAACTAATGTCAGGAAGAATGCGACAATTTCATGTACCAATATGTATCACTTATTTCAGGAAGAATGACACAATTTCATATACCAATATGTAGAACTAATGTCAGGAATAATGACACAATTTCATTTACCAATATGTAGAACTAATGTCAGGAAAAATGCGACAGTTTCATTTATCAATATGTAGAACTAATTTCAGGAAGAATGACACAATTTCATATACCAATATGTAGAACTAATGTCAGGAAGAATGCGACAATTTCATGTTCCAATATTTAGAACTAATTTCAGAAAGAATATTTAGAACTAATTTCACAATTTCATGTAATGTTAAGAAGAATGCCACCAAATTTGAAAACATTCCACGCATATGTGATTCTCACAACACGTTATTTCTATTCCTCTCATACCTAATTGTGTGTGTTTGTATGTGTTGTTGACTGTGTTTTTATTTGTACTTATTGATGGAATGTTTTTTTGGCTCTTTAATTATATTATATCTATTTGTAATAACAAAATGTAAATGGTTTCCCTAAATTAAAAAAAAAAATATCGTAGATGGTCAAGTCACCTTCTGATGACAAAAATGGTCTCTGATAATGGTTTAGTGTCTTTAATAAAAGATTTGTCATTTAATTGAAGCGTTTAATCAATCATTATCCTTAAGAGTATGATAAATGGGAAGGTAAATATTATATAATATGTAGGTAGTTGGCAAATAATTGTATTGATTATTATGACAACTTTATTAAAGAGCTGTAAATAAAGCACATTGCGTGTTTAATTTCGTGTCAAAACTAAACCAATATTGATTAACTTCGAATACATTACCAATTTATCACGCACTTTGTACAGCGGGTCACTGGGCATTAGTAAATGAGTATGTTCACCACTGAAAATAAATCGCCAATCGTTTAAACGCCTGCACGTAATGCGATTTAATGAGGCTTTGATTACATTGCGTTGCATCTCGATGTAGGGGGCAGACAATTCCAGGGATACTGAATTGGGATTAAAACTATGAAAATCACACTCTCTATATTATATTCTGTATTACATCTCGGAAAACCTAAAGGTAATTTATGCCAAGCGAAATAATGCGTGTGACATTATCTGAGCACAAACTAATTTTAGTGAAGGATAATTTGAATCAACCAATGTAATCAATTGAAGTTCGACACAGGTACAAAACAGGTACTATGTGGAATATTTATTTAACACACATTCAATAACAAGTTGCCGCACTCTGGATATTAATGATATATATATCGTCTAGACGATCCAGACTGAAAATATGATTAAAAATTGTATCTCCACCGGGAATCGAACCCGGGCCTTTGGTTCACGAACGTAAAGGAAGCCGTGAATGTTTTGTGAAAGTATATGGTTTTTGTTGATTCTTCTTTTCCCTCCAAGTTCTGGTTTTTATTTATCATTTTTTTTGTGTTGTGGTATTTTACTATGAATTTCTGTATATTTTCTCATATCTAGTAGATGTAAATTGGTCTATGAATTTTCATTCTGTAAACTATATAGTAGATAATATGAAATCTATTTAATGACACATTATTGAAATTTATAAAATAAAACAAAATGTCTTCACAAGATGGTGATACTGATTGGCGTACAAGATCTATTTATTAGAAAACAAGTTATTGTGTAAACGGCGATTAAACTTTCGCGGTGAATTTTCAGAGATGCATTTGCTCGAAATATTCCTAGTAGATGAATTCTTTACTAAACAAACGAATATACACGCGATGTAAAGGCTTTATTCTACGAATTAAATAAAAAAGAATATTATGTACTTACAAAGAATTACTTGTTCAACCAACCCTCTGGGTAAGTAGAATACTTTTTTGTTTCTTTAATTCGAAAACAAAAGGGTCAGAATATTTATAATGAGTTTTGTGTGTATGATACTGAAACACAATTTGTTGTTACAGGATACATAGTTTCGAAAGATACTCATAGAAGAAAAGTAAATGGGTGATGGCAGAGCGGTTAGCGCGCTGGGTTAGTAATCCAGTGGTCGCGAGTTCGAATCCTGCCACGACCGATTTCGTTCACCTTTAGCACAAGCGTATGCTTAATTTAGGAAATGTATGAGGATGTAGGTAAAATAGCTTTTTTCGAATCCACATAATATGTAAGGAGTCTTAAAAGTAGCGTTTTTGAATACTGTTAATCGAAAATATTATAAAATATATTCTATACAGGTTTTGGGCCCCTTCCAGATTTCAAAATTATCAAAATGACAATTTTCAAAAACATGTTTTATTTTTCTGCCTCAAGTGATCATTGCAAAACGCAGAATGCAGTAGTTAGTATGTTAACGCTTCGATATGGATTCCCTGGCAAACCGCCCCTCCTCGGTTGGAAGGGCTTTGCTGATGGAAACAGTGGACTGTATAATTGTTTAATGATAGGATTGATGGAACAGTGATGTGATGCCAAGCGACCTACCTTGTGATCTCGTAATTCACCGATGGCGGTCAACCGGTTGACATCTCCTTGAACTCTCTGATCCACAATGATGCACTATAGTTTTGGTACACAGAACACAGGATTAACAGGACGAATACAATATACATAAAATGATACTTGACACTCGTGGTCAATCTATGTCACACTTTTTCGTACGCTAATACATCGCTCGGATAAATCGCTCGGCTCGATCGCAAGGACAACGATACACTGAAGGATGGGCGGACTGGAGTGGAGTGGGGTGGGGGGGGTTTGACACCAACTCGAGAAGTGTGGCGCTAACATATTCCGGCGGCCATTTTTTGAGTAAGCAAAAAATATAAATTTCAATCAAACAATATCAAGCAAAACTAATAATGCTCATAACCCCGAAATATGATTCCATGTACCCCATCGATCGTATCTCTACCCAAAGTGCATGCATCCTACATTGGCAAAAAAAACAAAAAAAAATAAAGTCAATACAACGTAATTTAACAATTATAAATAGAATCGCGAACGTAAATTTTACAATTAAATAGAAATAACAACAAATTACAATTAAATCGCAATAACAACAAATAACAATTAAATCGCAATAACCTCAGAGGAGCAGGCTTTATCCTATGAGGCTACCGCAATCAATTACAAATCTACTGGTAATCGGCAGAGTTTAATAACCGGTCGTTGATAGATTCCCTGGGAAGTTTTTACATGGACAACCCGAACAATTCCATCCTTCCCGGGATTGATGGCTATTACCCGACCCAACAACCATTGCAGAGGTGGGTATCGTTCGTCTTTGATTACCACCATCTCACCGACTGTGAGATTGTGTTGAGTCCGATTCCACTTTAATCGTTGCTGAAGAGTTTGTAAATACTCTCCGCTCCAACGCTTCCAGAAATGCTGACTCATTTGCTGGAGGTGTTGCCATCGACTTAAACGATTGACCGAAACGTCATAATAATCGTAGTGCGGAATTCCCACAAGAGGCTCACCAATTAAAAAATGAGCCGGAGTTAAGGCATTGATATCTTCCGCATCGTTTGAAATAGGACACAGTGGACGAGAGTTCAAAATAGCCTCGATATTAGTAAGTATAGTTAAGAACTCTTCATATGTACATATCGTTTCGCCGATAACTCTACGAAGGTGATGCTTTACGGATTTTATTCCCGCCTCAAATATACCTCCGAAATGCGGAGAAGATGGGGGATTTAGATTCCAGGTTATTCCTTTTTCGGTTAAGTGATGCGCAAAAGATTCATCGTGAACACAATCGTCTAAAAATTTAAACAATCCTGTTAGGTACCTCTTGGCACCTACGAAATTTGTTCATTGGTCGGAACAAATAGAGGCGCAGTAGCCTCTTTTATGTACAAAACGGTCTAATGCTGCCAAAAATGCAGCGGTAGACAATTCGGATACTATTTCGAGGTGAATGGCCTTCGTTGCCATGCAAACAAATAAACAAATATAAGCTTTATAGGTTTTAGCTCCTCGGCGGCCACTTTCCTTCAACATATAAGGGCCACCTAGATCGATCCCAACGTGGGAGAAGGCACGCGAAGGATTTACTCTAAAAGCCGGTAAATCAGCCATGTATGGCTGTAAATTCGTTGCAGTGAACCTACTGCACTTAACACATTTGGATAATCTAGATCGTATCCTTCGGCGTGCACTCAAAATCCAATATTTTCTTTGTACCAAACTTTGAAGGGTTCGGAGTCCGACATGAAGATAATAAATGTGATAAAATTCTATAACGAGATTAGTAAAATGACTATCTGGAGATAAAATTATGGGGTATTTTTTGACCGGTGCTAAATGAGAATTTTTTAATCTACCTCCAACCCTTAGAATTTGTTCTCCATCAATGAACGGATTCAATTTTTGTAAATGATGAGAACCGGGTTTCCCTTGAGATATAAGCTCTATCTCCCGTTGGAAATAAGTGCGTTGATCAAGTTTAATAAGAAGTTTTAAAGATCGATTATATTCAACCAACTTAAGAGATCCTTTTACTCGTTGATTACTAGGCAAACGAGAATTAGTGAGAAAACGCAACACCCAAGCGGTGACACGTTGTAGTCTTCGCAGGGTAGAAAAATTGGAGAATTCAATAACATTTTCAGTTACAAGAACCAACGATGCAACCTCTTGCCCTTTGAGTTCCGGCAACAATTTATCCGACATTGTAACCTCAGAATTCAAGGGCCACTCACTTAGAGGTAGTTTGACCCAAGGTGGTCCAGAAAACCATAACGGATGGTTTAGGATTTCTTCTGGAAACATTCCACGAGAGGCGCAATCCGCAGGATTAAGATTGGTTTGAACATGATACCACGCCGCCTCCGGTATGTTTTCCTGTATTGATATGACCCGATTGGCCACAAATATTTTAAGACGATGGGGAGGTGTCTTTAACCACGATAACACCACCGTAGAATCAGTAAATAATATGATGTTTTTGATTGATATCGAGTTTTGAAGAGAACATTTTACGGATTTAGTAATTTTAGAAAGTAGCACCGCGCTACAAAGTTCCAGTCTCGGAATAGTACATGTTTTAAGTGGTGCGACTTTGGATTTACCCATTAAGAGATGAATTCGTTGATTGAATCCAGGAACAACTAGATATAGGACTGCTGCATACCCTTTCTCCGACGCGTCAGCAAATCCCACAATAGTGCATTCAGTATTTTCCATCGATGTTCCGTAATGACGTGGAATTTTAACCCTCGATAGAGTGGGAAGTTGTTTCGCAATAGTCTCCCAGATTATCTTCAAATGATCAGGAATGATTTCATCCCATCCAAGATTTAATTTCCAAAGATTTTGAATTAAACATTTGGCTAGTAAAATAACAGGAGAAATCCACCCCATGGGATCGAATAATCTCGCAATATTCGACAAAATAGAACGTTTAGTAAATGTAACTGAAACTGGCGAAATGTCGTATGAAAATAAATCACTTTGTGGGTTCCAGTGAATGCCCAAAATATGAGTTGACGCACTACCATCGTCGAATGATAATTTATCTTGTTGATTTTGAAAAGAGACACCTTCCAATAAGGTAGAATCATTACTCGCCCATTTACTCAATTCAAATTTTCCTTTTTGTAAAAGTGCAATTACCTGATTTCGCATGTCAAAGGCTGCGTTTAGGGTATATTCTCCAAATAGAAAATCATCTAGATAGGAATGATGTTGAAGTACGACCGCTCCTTTTGGATAATGAAAACCTTCGTCCTTCACTAATTGCTGCAACGTACGCATCGCTAGATACGGAGCGCAAGAAGTTCCATAGGTTATAGTTTTTAATTCGTAATCGACTAATGGTTCACTGATTTCGTTTTTCCATAAAATATGTTGATATTTTCTGTGTTCTGGAATAATTAAAATTTGACGATACATTTTGCAGATGTCTGCCGTCAAAACATACGTAAAGAGACGAAAACGTAATATTAATTCAGTAATATCAACTTGCAATTTAGGACCCGACAATAAACACTTGTTCAGTGAGTGTCCTTGAGCATTTTCTGCGCTAGCATCAAACACCACTCGAAGTTTTGTTGTAGGGCTAGTTGGTTTTAATACACAATGGTGAGGAATAAAGTTATACTCCGCAGTATTCTTTCTATCCGAATTCCTCTTCATGTGACCAAGTTCCTCGTACTCAGCCATAAATTTACGATATGAATCGCACAATGCTGGATTTCGAGTAAATCGACTTTGCAAGTTGTTGACACGAGTAACTGCTAACTTATACGATCCTTCGACAGAAAAAGGATTTCCGTTGAAGAGTAGCGGTACCACATATCGTCCATCGATTTGACGATAATGTTGGGCGTTGAATATTCTATCGCATTCCTCGTCCGATAGGATTAACGATATTTTGCTTCGGAACTTCTTCGATCGACCAGAAGCGCTCAATCGCTGTATCTAATCTAGGTTCGCTATAGAAATGAAAGGACGAGGTAACCGCGGTAGGTTTATTAGGTAAATTCCCGAAAATGACTTTACCAAATATAGTTTCAAGAGCACATAGTTTTCCATATCGCACAGATTTTTGCCCATCTTGCAAAATATCTGCAAACAAATCAGCACCAAGTATAAAATCGACTTCAGCAGGTTTATCAAACCGCGGATCCGCTAATTCATTTGGATTAAACACCGTTATCCAATCCAAGGGCACCTGTGCAGACGGTGTTAACGAGGTTATTTTAGGTACAATTAAGGCTTTAGTAAACAATACTTTACAATGGTTCTGAGGCTTCAATTGACATAGCGTCTCTCCTTTGACATTCACGTGCATAGACCCGATACCACACAGATTCCCATTGTATTTGTGAACTTTCAATCCTAGTCGCTTCACACAATTTTCTTTCATAATTGAAACCTGAGAGCCGCAATCAATCAACATACGGACAGGTTGAAACTTATTAAAAGAGTCCTTACAAAGGGCAACCGCTGTACCCAAAAGTGTAACATTATGCTGTTTTTTCGAAAATACATTTGAAGACAATGCACTTTGAACCGGCTCCGCTTTCGCTCCGGAAGTGGATTCAAAATGTAACATTGTATTATGATTTCGTCCGCAATGACGACACGAATTTTTTGAATTGCAGTCAATTACTTTATGTTCTCTCAAACAGTTAAAACATAAATCATGTTTTTTGACGAAGTCCCGACGATTTTCAACTGACAATTGGTTGAATCTCGGGCAAAGGCTGATATAATGTGCTTGTTTGCACATATGACATGAAAGAATCGTGGTATCTTTCTGATTTTTCACTATAAATGATTTTTTAACAACAGCCTTGTTTTCCATTTTGTATGCATGGGAAACCGTTGGTAACTGTTGTAGAACTCGTACCTGATTATTTAAAAATCCAAATATTTTTCACTAGTTGGAATCTCAGTACATCCAAGTGACATTTAAAGACTTTTCCTCGTAATGTTATCCAAATTTTTCAATATGATATGGGATAAAAAACTGTCGAAGAGATCATCACATTTCAATGATTTTAAGGCTTCCATATTTTCTCGAATAGTAGCGACATATTTCGCGAGTCCTGTCGCTGTTTCGTTTGGAAGAGCCTTCAGTGACAATATTTGATCTGCGTATAAACTGAACAACGCGCGAGAATTTTGGTATTGGTTAAGCAGAATATTCCAGGCGATCTTATAGTTTTCACCCAAAATTGGTAATGACTTAATTAACGCTGCTGCGGTACCAGAAACGCTTGACTTTAAATAATGCATTTTGACTGTATCATCATAGGCGTTGTTATTATGCACTAAGCTACAAAATAACTCATAAAATTCAGACCAGGTCTGCAAGTCCCCATTGAACAATGGTAATTGTATGGGGGGAGCGCGTAATTGACTAACGTGATCGATTTCATTGCGTTCACGTCCTTTATTATTTTTTAACGAATTATATTTACCTAACACAAAATAATATAGATCATCTAAGGTTTCGGACACCTTATCCGTATTGTCGAGCAATGTCAATTCGGGATTTTTTATAAATAATGCGCGAATCTCCAATTGAATATCTTCAAACTCTTTATAAACTGCGGTCAAATCTGAACAACGCGCTAAAAATGTCTCCCTTTTGTCGCTTTCATCTATTTGAACGTACAAATCGTAGCAAATCTGTATTTTTCGGAAATTTCGTTCTCGACGAGAGAGAAGAATTTTAATCTTTTGTTCTGCCATGATAAATGTAAATAACGTATTTATTTTCCCTGAATATTATAAACGAAATATATTATTAACAATTTACGTAAACAAATTTATATTTTAATTTACCAATTAAATATATAAAATTCACACACCCACACACCTGTCGCTGGTTACCCCACACGCGGGATATGCCGTGATGGTATGTATGTATACAATACCTATATTTGTATGTATAAGTATTTATAATAAACCCTAAAATATGTACTATGATCAACTTACTAGACTACGATAGGTACATTTAAAACTAACAAAATGAAAATAATGTGATAGGTATTATTTTCTGATTCTCAAATACAATAAAACATAATATTTATCAATAAGTCGCTACTTGGTACCTATGTATAAACGTATAACTTGGTGGTCCTCACTTATTAGCGAACAGCGAACGAAGCTAGTAAAACCGTCGCCGACATCGGCGGGTCTAATAAATCCAGTAACACGTGCCTCATAACTACACTCGTTCACGCGTTTTGGTGAGGTGTCGTTATTTTACCGTTATTTTATACTCAATAATGACACGAATGATAAACATAAACGACCTCTAGCGGAGACACAAACCACGGCAGGTTTCGTAGTATATTTGTTATGAAAGTTTTCAGATTTCGTTTATAGATGTCGTGAAATTAATTGAATTATTTATTTTAAATTAAAAATAAAAATATATCGCATGAAGCGTGATTTGAACCCTCGACATAAATACCTAACAATGGTCTTTCATAGATTCAACACAAACCTAACCGCTAGACCACGGCCGGTATGATTACGATCGACAAAAAATGCATTTATATTAACTGAGTACCTTTTATTCTTATAATTATTACTACCTATCTTTATATCAATGTTACATGCATGCACTTATTAGATCGAAATACGATATTTGTATATTAATCATTAATAAATTTACAGAATAAAATGTTATTTATGATATGAAACAAAGGCTGCCAATTCATATATTAGATTCGAATATTTCCAATATAATAATTTGGCTCGAAGACCAGAAAATGTTAACGCTTCGATATGGATTCCCTGGCAAACCGCCCCTCCTCGGTTGGAAGGGCTTTGCTGATGGAAACAGTGGACTGTATAATTGTTTAATGATAGGATTGATGGAACAGTGATGTGATGCCAAGCGACCTACCTTGTGATCTCGTAATTCACCGATGGCGGTCAACCGGTTGACATCTCCTTGAACTCTCTGATCCACAATGATGCACTATAGTTTTGGTACACAGAACACAGGATTAACAGGACGAATACAATATACATAAAATGATACTTGACACTCGTGGTCAATCTATGTCACACTTTTTCGTACGCTAATACATCGCTCGGATAAATCGCTCGGCTCGATCGCAAGGACAACGATACACTGAAGGATGGGCGGACTGGAGTGGAGTGGGGTGGGGGGGGTTTGACACCAACTCGAGAAGTGTGGCGCTAACATAGTAAGTATTTATAGTAAATATATCATTTAAGGATTTTGTATTTTTCTATATTTATACCAATTTTCAAGCATTACAGCTTTTGTGGTTTTTGAGATACATGGAAAATAAAGCAAAAATTCAAAAGTTGATGACCCCTGACTGAAAAATTATTTTAAATTTTGCTCTCTAAAATTTTCTATACTTTCTGAAATTTAAGGCTTTGTGAATCAAGCGGATCTAAAGTTATAAAAGGGGGACGGACACACACACAGACACTAAAAATATTAATACTAAATACTTCGAATTCTGAGTAAATTTATGGAACGTAGGTACATGCTGCGAAGCCTCAACGTTGGTGTTTTTTGACTTCAAAGTTGAAGTTTTTTTATTACTTTTCTTCTGCTATCTTTATTTATTTTGTAATGTGATTCGCTTATTGCCATAGTACACATTGTTTTGTATATTACACATTTACTCTGGTTGGTTGGAAGAAATTGCCATTAGGCAATAAGCCCGCCAGTGTACTTATTATATGTACAAAAAAAAAGATTAAATAAAAAAAAACATGAAAAATATAGACCTGACATGCAAATCTTACACATCTTGGATTGAAAGAGAAATTAATTCTCTCAAACTAATCGACAGGTGGAACAATTGGAAAATTCTCTAAACCGCAACAAAACGTAGATTATTTAATTTGGAAAAATCAAAAAATTTTAAATATCCAAAATAATTCGTATTTTCCAAAAAACATTCTACAGTAACAAGGGCCATATTCTTTTTGGCTATTAATATTATAAGTTGTATGAAAAATAATTGTGTTTTGGCTATTTGGATATTAAGAGGCGTATGAGAAATAATTTTGTTTTGATTATGTACACACATCAGGATCCAAATGAGAAATAATTAATAACAATGAGTATATTATACATACTTCTATCGTGTATATTTTTAATGTTTCGATAATGAAATAAATATTAAAAAATATATTTCTCATATCAGGGGCCGTAAGAGTTTTTTTAATTACATTTTAGAAGCCGCTTTGTTTGTACATTAAAATATATAGTTTGTCTGTTTTGTACTTTTGGGTGAACCGATTGTTCTGTAAGGGATAATAAGTTTAGGTATCTTATATTATTTACACCAGTGATGGGCAAACTTTTTAAGCGGAGGGCCAGATAAAATAAAAAAATATCTAGGCGGGCCGAAATAAAATCGATCGGCCGATTTCTATAAGTGATAAAGTTTATTTTTGATTTTTACATTACACTCAGCTTACATTAGGTATATGGACTATACTTATATTATAAGAAAAAAAATACAAAAATTGATTATTCTTTAGAAGAGTATGGCTCATGTGACAGATGTAACTGTGACCGAGCTTCTAAAAATTGCTGGGATGAGCTGATTCGTAGTAGTATTGAAGCTAAATGAAGCTTCATAGTAGTAGAAAACACTTGTTCATAGATGTAGGAAGATGCACATATCGCTGTTATCTTCTAAGCGTGAGATTTCGGGTTGGGGAAACTTGATTTTAACAGGGCCTTATAGGACTCAATTTAAGAAACGTTGAGAAATAGTTGCTTCAATTTAACGCAGAAAATACCTACATTTTGGACTATTCTATGTATGTGTAATTTTAGGGGTTATTCGAAACCATGTCGCGGGCCGGATTGACTACCCCGAAGGGTCGCATTTGGCCCGCGGGCCGTACTTTGCCCATGACTGATTTACACCATATGAACCAAACAAAATAAGCACAACAAATTAAATAATTTCAAATTGTGCCTATATTGCCTATATTGCCTATATAGAGGGCTCCACGAGCTACTTTTCGTGCTATGCATTTTTTGTCGCTCATTTAGCGTTCTGTAAAGGGGCCTTTTACAGTCCCCATATGCAGAGCGGGTGGTGGTGGCAGTAGCGGAATAATTTCAAAATGGTGACTTTTATAAAACCCAAATAAAGAAACGTTAATTTGGTTTTTGCAAAAATTAAATTAACAAAAGGAATCCCATTTTCAATGTTTATAGAAACTCGCCTACCTGGTGTAAAGAAATGGCAGCACGTTTATGACTTCTCGTCAAAGTTATTAAACCTTTCATAATTAAACTTTCCGAGACGATTGCGAAGATTCAAAGGGACTTTTTTTTCATAAAAGGTGTGGCTTTATTTAGACGATTGTCGCATTTGATTATTGTGTGGTATGTAATCACTAAATTTTTTAGATGATAGGGAATGAATCAACAAATTTTTAATACCAACATGAATAATTATAATGTTCAGATCCTTTTTTCAAAATAAATTAACAATATTAGTTTTCGTTTTGAAATACTCGTAATTTACATATTTTCTATAATTCATTCTCCTTCGCTAACATTTATCTTATCTCTCTTTATAAATTATATTAACTAGTTACATGTAACACATGAGATCCAACTGTCGATAGCGATAGTATGTATAGTTGAAGAATAAGTACCAAACTATAAACCCATAATTACAAATTATTTAATATTTTAAGATATTTCGTTTTCTATACAACACATGTACCTAGGTATGTATGTCAAGATAGGATAGTATGGAGGTCAGTCCTTTGATCTTATTCAGAATATGAAAACAGCATGAAGGTATGTATGTATGTTTGGAGATTAGTATCAAACTGTTAAGTCTTCTTAGATATTGTGTGTAGGCGACTGCCATACAAATTGTATGAAGCAATGTCGTCACTAAATTCAATCTTTATAAAAATTGTTTAAAAAAATTGAGATGTGCTAATACAATGTTAATATTTTTATAGAAAATTAAATGATCTAGTTCGGGTGTTTCGACTTTTTTCGATATTTTTAAAAAAATGGAAATATAGGAAGTTAATCTCATAAATTTATCATAAAAAAAATATTTTTCTTAATAAAAAATGTTTGAGAAACCCTGGAATTTTTTAAAAAACTAATTGAGCGGATCAAAAGTTATAACGGGGGGGAGGGACACATACACACACACACACACAGACACACACACACACACACACACACACACAAAATTAATTCAGAGAATTGAATTCTCATGAACGAATCGACAGTTGGATAATGTACCTACTAATTGAATTTAAATTACCTACGGAACAAATGGGAATGATTTATTTTTTTAATATTCATGTATACTATATTTCTATTGTATTTTTGTATGTATTAGGTTAATATTAAATTAATGTTTTGAATGTTTTTTATGTTTTATATTTATGCCTGGAAATAGCCATCTTGACACAGGCTTTCCTAGATTGTTGGTGATTTAAATACAAAACCGACACAGCTTTCCACATCATATATATGTATTCAAAATGTTTCTAATGATATAGGCGTTCACTAACATAATGTTGAAAGTTCAGTGTTGCCATAACCCACTCGTTTTGTATGTAAATTAAATAAATAAATAAATTATAATAATACAACGCAGTGATTTATAAATTACCAATAAAGATATATGCAGTGATTCATTTTATTTTCATATATTCATATTTTCGGTTATATAATATTTTTAATTTTTTTATTGTAAATTGGTGTATTATTGTTTTCTTTTTTAATGTATTCTTTATTCTTTCTTTCTGTTAAATCTTTTTATTTTTATATAATTTTGTTTAATATGGTATGTGTAGCATTGCACCCCCCTGCTCACGAACTGAAATGAGTAGGTACTTATTATTTTTATTGACCACAGGTTTACTGCGCACGGGATTACTGCGTGCAAAGATTGCATACGAACATCGCACAGACAGAGCTGCACCTTTATGACTGCTTCCGTTCAATGACCTGTGTCTGCGTTTGATGGCTGAGAAACATTTCATTTTTATCGGTAAAAGGGATTGGAAAAACTCCATCTTTTTCTCAATGAATTAAGGGGGGTAAGAGTTCATTTTGTTTATTTGCTCTTAATTCTTGTAGGTTGGCGATTTCATCTGCACTCAGCGTGTAAGGAGACTTAGTCAAGAAACGTGAGAAACAAGTATAAGTTTTATTTCCTTAAAACGTTTCTGTAATTAAATCTCATGGGTATTCCAACTGTCGATTTGGTCAGTAGAATTTATTTCTTTTAACAGATCGACAAAGTTTCAAGCCACGATCCGCGAGATTTTATATGGCCATGTCTACATTTTATCGAACTAAGAGGTTTTGCAGGAAATATTTTTTTAATTAATTAATTTATTTTTATCCAAAACAAAGGATAATAAAAGATACGAAATAATTGTAGGTAAAATAAGCATATACCTACATCTATATATATAAAAATGGATTTACGTATATTTGTATGTGTCTGATGATGAACTCCCAAACCAACCGTCCGATTGCGATGAAACTATGGGAATTTGTTCAGCTCAATCAGGAGAATGCATAATAATTTATTTATTCGATATCTCACAAAAAAAAGTTAAAAAAAGGTATTGAATTGATACTTAGTGGGTTTGTTCAGCAAAGATCCTATATACCTAAACATAAAATGGCATATTATATAAAACTGGAATAATGCTAAAGGTTCAAGTACCTATATTTGTATAAAGAATTAAATAAAATTTTAAAAAATACGGAATTATAATAAGCGAATCTAGATAAGAATGTTAAGTGATAAAAAGGAAACATACCGATCAACCATTTTTATATATTTGGAGGTAAATAATTAAACAGGCAGGACAACATCTGCCGGATTTTACTAGTAGTACCTAATATAAAAATTAAATATAAATCATTTCAGTTCTAATAAATAACATTTTATTATTAGTGTACCTGTGTGTGTCCGTCCCCCCCTTATAAATTTTGATCCGTTTGATGCACAGAATCCGAAATTTCAGAATGTAGGTATATACAGTTTTAGGGTTTTTTATAATTTTTTACTCAGAAAATATTTTTTTTTGTTTAAGTCAGGGGTTATTAACATATAAATTTTCATTTTATTTTTCCGTATTTCTCAAAAACCATAAGAACTAGAATGCCGAAAATTTGTATAGGTAAATAAAGACAAATACAATATTTAAAATTATTTTTTAGTAACAAGTTCTAAGAGTTTCTCTAACTGTGAAAATTGGTATAAATATAGACAAATAAAAAATCTCAAATTTGTTTTTTCCTAAAAATTCCTGAGATTCTCAAATATTTTTTATTAAGAAAAACATTTTTTTATGATAAATTTGTGTTTAACTTCCTATTTTTCATTTTATTTCAATATTGAAAAACGCCAAAACACACCAACTGCATAATTTAATTGTCTATGAAAAATACAAACATTGCGGCAGTGCATCTCAAAATTTTCTTAACGATTTTTGTAAAAATTGGATTTAGTAACGACATCGTTTCATACAATTTGTATGGCAGTATACATTACACAATATATACGGGGACTCTCTATTGTTTGATACTTAATCTCCATACACACATACCATCAAGCTGTTTACATAATGGGGAAAAGAAAAAATGATTGACCTCCACACTATCACCAATCGTCCCTATCCTTCGTCGCTTTCCTATAGTTTTTTTATACCAATCGCTATTGTGTTGTCTTCTGTGTAATCCAGCCCTCTTAGCTTGTGCCTGCCTCTACTTCTTCTGCCCCCTGGATTGGTATTTAGAATCGTTTTGGGGATACGATCATCATTCATCCGGCTGACACTGCAGTCTACCTACATTTATGACTTGTACAATATGGGGTTCGTCATATGATGCCCGTTGTTTGTGATTATGCCGTATCCTCCAAAGTCCATTATCAATCACTGGGCCAAAAATCATTGGACCTTGCTAGGTCATATGTATGTATATTGCAACTTGTGTATAATAATAATAGTATATTGCTGTTTGTTAACTAAAAATATATAGAGTGAATTCACGTGTTTGTAATGCAACTCGCTTGAGTTGATTGACTTTTTAAGGCCCATTACAGGTTCTTCAATTATCGAAGCCCTTTTCTAAATTTTCTCAAATCGTTATGAATGACACGAATAATATGACCTCTGATTCGAGAAAGCTTTCCTAATGATCAATCTTTTGACCGAACGAAGAATCTTACTCTGCTTAAACATATGCAAATATATTTCTTCGGTGTCTCATCTGAGATATAATTAATTAAAAAAATGCTTTATGCTCTTTGTGTCCTTGAGGCTCAAGCAGGGCTGTAGATATTGGAAACTGTATCGTTGTACCCTTCTATGTACATAGACTTTCACAATATTAGTAATGAGAGATGGCCAGCTCGTGAGCCTGTTATATATTCAGTTGGCGTTTTAGCAATAGAGAAACGGTTTGTAATTAACAAGCAGCGACCCACTGTTCCCTAAATAACAATAAGAGGTTGTTAGGAGGGTTTAAACACACATTTTTTTTTGTTTTAATTTCAAGATCAATACAAAACATATAAAAACAAAAGGCATTTTACTACATTGTCGGCCTTCGTGGCTTAGTTGGTTGGGTATTTAACTGCTGATCCAAAAATTCTCCGTGGAGAGACAGTTTTTATTGTGTTTTCAGTCTGGATCTGTGAGACGATTAATATCTTGTTTCCAGAATGTTGTCGGGCACGTGTTTTAAATTCATATTTGACATAGAACCTATAAGTTGCCCGAGAAGAAATATTAAATTCATAAATTCTTCTTTTTCAATGGCTCTACAGCCCATATCGAGCCTTGGCCTCCAGCAACTTCCTCCTCCAACCTCTCCTGTCACCTGCTGCGACCCTCCAGTTTGGCACATTCAGAAGCTGGGATGCGTCCCTCCCAATATCATCTTCCCATCGCAGCCTCGGTCTCCCGACCTTTCTTTTGCCACCTGGGTGCCCCTCTAAGACTCTTTTTGGTACCCGTGATGATGGCATTCTCTGAACATGCCCGGCCCATCTTAGCCTGCTTAGTCTTCAGACAGTTTGGGTGCTTTGTAAATTCATAAATTAACCACATTTTTTAAAAATGAACCCCAGGCAGTAAACTTGTGGCATGGCAAGGCCATAATTTGAAAAAAAAGTGCCAAAAAAAAAATATTGAGTTAACACTGAAGAGAATCTACACCATTGACCATGACTCGATCAAGTATGCAAAACCAAGAACACTCCGATTATAGTCTTGAATTTGCTATCTCTATCCCCAACAAAATACTTCTTATTTTAACATAGCCATCGTCACACTCTTGCCGCATTGTCATTAACATATATACATATTTTATAGCTGGTATAATTAAAGGGGGATGTTTGAAAAAAGGTTTGATTCTTCGCAATGGTTTTTATCGGTGACCTACCAAGCCTACTTACTTACTCCTCGGAATATTTGTTCCAAAGCTTGACTTCTAACCATCTTTTCTATTGAATTCTATTCATCTTTTCAGAAGTCTTCCTACGCCTTTTTTGTTGGACCAGGGCCTCCATTTCAGTATTTTAAGTGACCATCTGAAGCTTTCTTCCCAAACATGGAAAATTAAAACCAGGATATTTGGAATATTTGACGTTTTTTCTGTCGAAAGGTACCTATAAATACTGTTCAAGCAAAAAAAGAAGTGACTCGATGTATATACAGATGATGTATTAATAGAGTGCAGGCGAATGCGGGTGGAGATGAAAGGCCATGTGGTGTGGCGGGTGCGTAATTAAATAGTTTATTCAACGTTATTGAATTGATATTATTAGCGAGGGTTTTTTTAATGGGTGCGTGGGTGCGTGGTTTCATCTATATTCGGAAGAGATAAATATTAACGGAATGCGAAATGCCTCAAACCAGAAATAAGTGAAACAAAGATCCTACCTGTGGGAATGTGGAAGGCTTAAGGACTCTGGAACACTTCTCTCAGCTCCCGATGACGCGGTGACGAAACACAAATATATAGAGTACAACACAATCACAGATGGGTAAAATAAGCGGGATGAAATGTTTTAACTAAAATTAGACCCGAAATTATATGGAGTTTAGAGCAATGCGGATATGATATTAATGCAAGGTTCAAATTGATACTAATTATAAATGCGCATTGTACTGAGCGGCGCGGCGATATTATTGTTGCGAGTGAAACGGGTGAAGATGGACAATGTATGTAGGTATGTGGGTAGGAAAATGGTATAGGAACTGGATATGGGAAGGCGGAATTCATTCCACTGACATCCAATCCAGTCACATACATACCGTCACTTTACCTCCTCATCAATACATTGGCGAATTCATTCCACTGACATCCAATCCAGTCACATACATACCGTCACTTTACCTCCTCATCAATACATTTGCGAATTCATTCCACTGACATCCAATCCAGTCACATACATACCGTCACTTTACTTCCTCATCAATACATTGGCGAATTCATTCCACTGACATCCAATCCAGTCACATACATAACGTCACTTTACCTCCTCATCAATACATTGGCGAATTCATTCCACTGACATCCAATCCAGTCACATACATACCGTCACTTTACTTCCTCATCAATACATTGGCGAATTCATTCCACTGACATCCAATCCAGTCACATACATACCGTCACTTCACCTCCTCATCAATACATTGGCGAAACCACCATGTTTACAAAACGATGATCAGACCGGTGCTGACATATTATGATAACGCGACCTGGGGGGTATGTCTGGTAAACCGGCGGAATCAAAACCATCCATGTTTACTCATATCATACCAGTCTAACCTAAAGAGTCACTACATTCAGAATGGGTGGTGATCCTCACTGTTGAACTATACGAAATGTTATTTTGCCTCCTGTATTTTCGTCTTACATTCATTTCAAAAATTAAGAAAAAACGTTGATGTAAAACGCAATATGTAAAGTCGACGTGTATCTGCAACCTTACAGTATTCACAATTTCGTTTGCAGAGTAACACAATAACAAATAAAAAGCCATAAATAATAAAAACAAGTAAAGAATTAATAAAGAAATAACATTAATGAAATGAAGTAGTTAAGAAATTGAATATAAAAAAACATTAAGGGGCAAAAATAAACAATGACTTTCCGAACAACTCAATTTGTAGGTATTTACCTTCCTTCCCATACATACACTTTCTACTTCTGATCTTCCTCTTTCAACCCGCGCACGTTCCATTCTCCAACGTTATTGTATTTTGATAAGATATATTAACCCATATAACTGACGCTGTATACCTACAGTTTTGATATAGGTATTACAGAGCAAAATATAAAAATTGACTCGGTTGTATTTCAAAGTAAGGTCAATACATTTGGTTAGAATATTCATAATTCCTGCACTCAAAAATAAAAACGAGTGGGTTGTGGCCAACACTAAACTCTCCACACCATAGTAAGCGTTCATTTTTTCTTCTTGAAAGGTTGACAATCTCAAAATGCATCTTTATTAAGTACATTTCTATTAGATTCTCAAACAAATATAAGATTCCCAGAGGACAAAAGTTTTCATAATACACCATACACACAAAACATTGCCACGAAACTCTTCGTATGTATTTTCTACATGATATCTGATGAGAAATTTCAAGTAAAATTGCATTACGAGCAAGATGAGCATGTATGAGACAGTGTATCAATGTTGATGAGGCGATGTACGTGTCAAGATAGAAGAATGCGGTGTTTGGTTCTCACTGCCTACCCCTTGAAGAAGACAGAAGTGGAGAGTAAAATATTCACTTGTCTAAAGAGACACATACAATATCAACATGAAGTTGATCACTGAATTTTACAGACCCATACAGAAGCTATTTTACTTCTGTTATATACATTTTTCATACAACTATGAAATTTATTTCACATTGATATTGCACGCCATAGATTATTTTCTTTGAATTTCGACAATCCTTGAATGCATTTTTGTGTATATTTGTTGTACCAAAATTTCAAACAGTATAAAAATACCTCGATTTTCCAGACCGTGAGAGCATTTTGAAAATTAGGACAGTTGAAATCATAGAGAAAAAAATAACGGATATCTATGGAAAACTAATCAGTTCTAGGTCTATGCACTTTACACATACCAATTTTTAAAACCTAAAATCCAAATTTATTTATTTTATTTTAGTCCGATCCACTTCACATTAACATTATATTATAATATGTACGTTAAGAAAAACGTTATGTATATGTTAAGAAAAAATAAGTAAAACATACATGGATTTAAATTTTTTACGTTTTACATATACTATCGCCTTTGACAGTTGGATCTTATGTGTACGTTAAGAAAAAATAAGTAAAACATACATGGCTTTTAACTTTTTTTACACTATACACATACTATCGCATTTGAGAGTTGGATCTTATGTGTAGGTACCTTAAGAAAAAATAAGTAAAACATACATGGATTTAAATTTTTTTTACCCTATAAACATACCCTATTTACCCTATATGCCTTTGACAGTTGGATCAAATGTGTACGTTAAGAAAAAATAATTAAAACATGCATGGATTTTAACTTTTTTTTACACTACATACATACTATCGCCTTTGACAGTTGGATTACATAAAACTAGTAATTATTAAAGTATGTTAATTACCTACTGGTAAAGCTCACGAGTTTAGTTGAGTATTTAAATGAGATAGGTCTGCTGTACATAATCACGTATAAACCGACATTTGTAACTGCAGACCAGCGAAGAGATGAATTTACTATGTGGTATTTGAACGCCAATAAACATATCAGGATTTACATAGTTTAATAGACATCATGTATGGATACATGAAATTATTTGAAATTACAAACTATATGCATGGTCGCAAGTACATATAAGTTGAGCGGGATGCGAAAAATACATTCATACAACATCTGATCTGAAATCTGATTACTAAATAGTATGTAAAGATAAATACAGAATACATTAGTTGAGTAACACATGAGATCAAACTGTCGATGGCGATAGTATGTAAAATTAAAGAATACTTTCTACATAAAACATGTAGTTGTGTATGTCAGGATTGGATAGTATGGAGGTCAGTCCTTTGTTTCTACCCAGAATATGAAAACAGCATGACGTTTGGAGATTAAGAATCAAACAATTGAGAGTCACCGTATATATTGTGTAGTGTATACTGCCATACAAATGGTATGAAACGATGTCGTAACTAATTTTTTTTGGAAATAAAGATAACGTTGAATCACCCTAAGTATATAATTTAATTTTCTTTAAACAATAAACACAAAATAGTAGTTGTAGTACTAATTGATATTTTTTTAACAATTTTTATAAAAATTGAATTTTGTAACGATATCTTTTCATACAATTTGTATGGCAGTATAAACTACACAATATCTACGGAGACTCAATAACTTGATACTTAATCTCCAACATACATGCATACCATCATGCTGTTATCATATTCTGGGTAGGAATAAAAGACTGACCTCCATACTATCCTATCCTGACATACATACCTACAAGTTTTATATAAAAATCAAAATATCTAAAAATATTTATTAATTTATGTTTAAGTAAGTGTATAGTTTGGTACGTATTCTTCAATTATACATACTGCCGCCATGGACAGTTGGATCTCATGTGTTAAATGCAACTAGTATTAATACAGTTTGGTCTTTTTTCTATTTCGATTGCCTTTCTGTAAATACGCGGTGTCTCCCTATTCAGTCGTTTCATAGTTCTTGCGTTTTCGAAGTCGATTCATCATTCCGCATTCTGTTTCCGGTTGGCTCTCTGATTGGTTGAGATCTCGTAGTATTAAGTCAAATGAGCTATGAAATTTTATATTAATTGCGAAAATTAAAAAAAATATATAAATTTGATTAATTATAGATTAAAATTCAATTTAGAAAGCAACTCGCTCATCCGAGTTGCTTTTTTTTGCGAGCCGAAGACTTACTAAGCAACCACCACTACCATTCTGAAGATGACTGGCAACGTTTAGTTAAAAGGTCAAGGACACGGTTCTACCCGGAACCATACAAGATTGGCGAAAAGTACCCGAGAAATTGACGCAACATTTACACCTCTCCGTGAAAGCCTGAAATATAACACAGGAAAAATATGTTGCGAAGCCTCTAAGTTGGTGTTTTATGACTTCAAAGTTGAAAAAACTATGAAAAATATAGACCTGACCGTACAAATTTCTATCAAGCGTATCTTGGCTTGATACTATGTTGATATGTTAATAGACATAAATTCTCTTGAACAAATCGACAGTTGGACAACAAAATCTGATAGACTTAAGCACTCATTCGATTCTTTTCAAATTTTAAAAATTTGTATATCTAATACTCGTTAAGATGTTGAACGATATCTGATGATTGCTTCTCAATTTCACAGAAAACAGTCAAATATTTCAAAGTGACCCCAAGCTCAGGAAACTTAAAATTTGATACATTAATTGCTTTAAAGGCTTACATAAAATGACATTGAAAAAATATCAACTTTTCATAATGAAATATTCAAATCAAAATTAATTTCACAAACTCATTTCATGAAAAAGGTGAAAATTTTTCCACACAAAATTTGAATAGTTTGTGGAGTGACTTGGTAGTGAAGACTATAGTGTTGGACACAACCCACTCTTTTTTTTAAGTGAACTCCGGATCTAAAATCATTATATATTTTTTCGTAGTTTCAAACGACGTGTTAATTTATATAGATTTTTCCCATGAGAAGTTTCAAATTCTTTCACATTTAAAAAATATTTCCGAACTTAATAGTTTTTCAAAAGTGCAAACAGCACGTTATTGCGCCTATCTATGTGTGCCATTTAGTAGTGCTCAACGTGTTTTAGTTGCTCTTGATTTCTTTAAGCACGTTGCAAATTTTCCTATTGAAAACTTTCGGCAAAGATAGTAGTTCACGGACTGGAGTAGATGGACCAAGATGGAGAGAGATAGTAACAAATTCTATTAGCTTGAGTCCCACTCGGCGAGGCCAGGCCTTTCGAAGTCCAAAAATAGTATTCGACAAAGTTTCTGAACAGGCCGGAATTCGTACCAAAGTTTGCGGAGGTGAGAGTTTGGTGGCGAAGAAAGACAAGGCCAAGATTGGAAATAGGATAGATGAAGTGGTGTAAAGTTTGAATGTAGAGAATTTGAATAACCGATCTTCAATGTCAATGATTAGAATTTTGAATTCAATCGTTATTGTTAAGGTTTTAATTTTGGTCCTCGAAGGAATAATTTTCAAATGAAGAGGTAATGTGAAGATTTTACGATATATATCAGACAAGAAAATTGAGAGCTTTAATTATTTATGCATTTATTAAAAAAAATGAAAGCAGATGCACATAATGAACGATGTGATGTTGCAGATGTTTTCGGAGATAGTTTGCCGGTCTTCAAAAAAAATATTTATGGAACTTTTACATCGATATACCTGTCATCTTATATAGCTGCAGATGCTGCAGTAGATCTATTGTCACATTCGATTTTTTTTCCCTCTAATCATTGTTATTATTTTTTTTCTAATTCTCTGATTCTTTTTTGTTTATTTTTATCTTAATCTGTGTTTTTATCTAAATCTATACTTATATTTTATCTGAATCTATATTTTATGTTTTTATATTACATCAATGTCTATATTTTTATTTGTTTCAATATTTCATCTTTGTGTGTAATTAATTATTGTAAGTGTATATTGTAACAAGTAAATGGCTTATGCCGTATATTTTGTAAATAAATAAATAAATTAATTAATAGGTGGCAGAGCGAGGATTGCACTGGGTTAGCAATTCAGTGATGGTGATGAACACCACCCTAGTTGCCTCGACCGATTTCGTTCGCCTTGATTCACCTATAGCATTAGCAGGATTATATTCTTAATTTCAGCAACGAATATGGATTTATGTGTGCTTTTCACAATGATATATCTTTTTCTTCTTCGTTTAGTAGAACTAAGAAACAATGCCTCTTGGGATGACGAAGTCCAGCTATCCTTACATCTCTTGGGTGGTCTTCCGGGTAGGTGGCGCGGCGGCCAGAAGGATTTTCATTCGCCGCTATATAGGTATGCAAGTCTATCACTGTCCATCCTGGCTACGTGGTCCCTCCAATGCCTTCTTCTGGATCTACTCCATCGAACGATGTCCTCTATTCCACATGTTTTCCTTATTTGAACATTGCGAACACGATCTCGGAGAGTTTTACGAGTGATTGACCTTAGGATCTTCATCTCCGTTGTCCTTAGGAGCCCCTTGGTTCGTAGTGTCTGCTCGCGTTTCACAGCATACGTCATGATCGGTCGCACGCATGTCTTATATATTCTGACCTTACCATCAATACGCATGTGTTTATTTTTCCAGATCATATTTTTCAAACATCCAGATACGACAGATGCTTTATTGACTTGTTCGCGGACTTCAGTGTATAGGTCGTTATGGCTGCAAATTTCTACTCCTAAATATTTGAAACTCATTACTTGTTCCGCGGGCTTATCATCAACAGTTAGCTTACACCTAATAATGATATATCAATTTTTTTTCAAATAATGAGTTTAGAATACTAATGTTTCCAGTCGAAATAACAGGAAATAAGAGAGAAATGAATTTAAAAAAATTCCCCCCCTTGCTGGGAATCAAATCCCGAATGCCGTCATCGCACTTGTATCAACTGATACACCTTGAACATACTAACTGTAAAACATATGATTTTTTTAAATAAAATCAACCGATTCTTAGGAGCGAATCAACCGATTCTTTAGAGGTCATAGTAGGCTAAATAATATTTTTTTTGAATATAATATTCCTCAGAATCCTCAAAAAATACGTCATTGAAATAAAGAACTGCTTAACATATGTTTATCTTAATTCTATTGCTATTAATAGTTTTAATAAAACCTTTATAAATATAATATATAGAATCAGTAGGGTTGTTAGGTAGTATAGAGACCTCCTCAGAGCCTTATCCTTTGATATGTTAAGTACATATCTGGATGGGTGAACTATTCCCAATTGAAAGCTTGATGATGCGTTTGTTGCATTTTATTTTGCTATTTTAAATAATTTACAATTTACGCATTGATCTGCTAATTCTTTTGAGGAAGTGTATAATGGTAATAATAATAATTGAGTGTTATTATTTGTAGTGCTTAATTGTTATTAATATCATTAGTAAATCGGCCAGCGCCGTAAAAAAAAATATAATATTATTTATAATATCCTATCAGCGGAGACTTATTAATTATTATCTTAAATTAATTATTATCTTATTGGCTGTTTAATTATTATCTAAAATGTAAAACTGTAATGTATAACTGTTAGGCTCCCAAAAAATTGAAAATAAATAAATATTATTTTTTTATTTAAAATAACAAAATGTTTTAACTTTGTTTACACCACGTGAGAATTGAATTCAACTAAACGCAGTATTGGTGGGAGGTAATTCAATTCTCAAGTGACTTAGTTAATTTTTGTTAAAATGTACCACAAAGATAAAAATACGATATTTGATAATATTTTTTATTTATTTCACTTTTTGTACGTAATATAAACAAAATAATGCACACTGGCGGGCTTATTGCCATAAGGCAATTTCTTCCAACCAACTAGTTTACAGAGTGACAGAATCATTTATGTACATCAACATAAAATGAAAGCTAAAAAAGAACAAAGAAAATATACATAACACCAAGATGAATAAAAAAAACAACATACAAAAAAAAGGATTGGGAAGGAACAAAAAGAGGAAATCGAAATCAGGTGTTTAGGGATAAATATTCTTTCTTTTGTAAATATTACTTAGCAAAGGGAAGGAAGGAAATGGAGAGGGGTCAGCTATTTTCGGAGAGATATCCCTGCTTTAGTCTTTTATTGAAAATTGAAAGCGAGTTTGACGAAGTTATATCAGGACTCAAATTATTCCAGAGTGTTGCTGTACATACTTGAAAGGAAGAGCAAGAAAATTCAGTGTTGTGAATGGGGTTAGTTAATGTAATACGTTCAGCAGATTGAAGCAATACGCCGTGATTAGATAAATAGGTGAATTGAGTTTTAAGGTAATGAAGTGAAATAGGATTAAAGAACGTATTACATTAACGGCGAAATATGTTATATTTCGCCGTTGTCGTATCTTAAGCCAATGTAGAAGATTACGGTATAAGGAAATGTGATCGAATTTTTCAAGTCCAAAGATGAAGCGGATACAAACATTCTGGAGGCTCTCGAGTTAGTTGAGATGCTCAAGTAAACGAAGGAGAAGTGATTGTGGTAGGGTTATTTTGCAATGCAAAGGAAGTACATTTTTGAGTCTATTGATAGAGTGGATTTTATTGCAAATAACTAAAAAAATTCATGGCTTTTGAAGTAGATTATTACTTCAATCAAAAAAATATGAAAATCTACCGGCAGAGTTTTTCATTTTATTAATAACTATTTTTTTTTAAAATAATTTCTGGCGTTCCACCCGATATCTAGTGATATAGCCACTTATCCCTAGAAGGACAAACATTGTAGTAGATGACAAACATTGAAAACACACCCACCCCAATGCTTGTCCCACTCTTGGGAATATTTTAATTACTATTATACATACATACATACATACTATCACGCCATGTCCCTCACGGGGTAGGCAGAGAGAACCGAACGCCACATTTTTCTATCTTGACACACATTCATCGCCTCATCAACATTCATACATCGTCTTATACACGTTCGTATGTTGTTCACGCTTCTTACATTTCCATCTTTCAGAATATCGTTTACATGGTCGTGCCATCCTTTTCTTGGGCGCCCCCGACCTCTTATTCCATTCCTGTCAGCTTTGTATATTTTCTTCGTCAGGCGTTTTTCATTCATTCTCTCCAAGTGGCCAAACCATCTCAATGTGTTAACTTTCATTCTGTTAATTACATCTTTCTTCATCTTACATTCTTTCCTTGTATCTTCATTTCGAACTCTGTCATACATCGTTCTGTTACAAATTCTTCAAGCGATCTCATTTCAACTGCATTTATTCTGCTTTCGTGCGACTTCTGCCATGTCCAGGTCTTACTTGCATACGTCAGGGTTGGCAATACGATTGCGTTATGAATGGCAACTTTAGCATCTTTTGATATGTTGCGATCATTCATAACTTAATTACTATTATCGCTATTAAAAAAGAATCTCTAAATTATACCTTTTTTTCACGAATAAGCATTGTATGTATATCACTGACTTGTACACTATTTGATCGTATTTCTTACATAAGAAAGTAATAAGTGTGCATAGTTGTGTACATTGGGTATGCCCAGTGTCAAAGGCGTTAACAAGAGGTTTAAGAAAAACACTCTTTCAAATGTCATCGATCTTTTGTTTAAGAAAGAAAATTGAATTAAATAGGTTTTTAATTTGTACATTCCTCGAGTACGACCCTGTTCGTGTTTGATAATTAGTATAGGGCCCTAATGAAGGACTATTGTCGCCCATATTATAATATAATTATTATAATTTGTAGGTATATTATTATTTGAGCCAAGCACAGAAGTTATTATGTGTTGGTATATATTATATTGCCTCTTATTATATTCCAGTTGTTATGTTAATGATATATACCGTTAGTTCAGACTTATATTATATACCCACACAGACACCGATATAACCGCCATAATAAAATTATAATTAAAATAAATTACTGCATGACCCGTATTATGGGTATTATTTTATTTGTCTTCTTCCTCTTATTGTGGTAGGTATTTGTCATATTCAAACCCTACTATCACGTTGTTTCCAGGCAGAGTGATACGAATGTCATATTTTTCTTTTTTTGGTAGTCATTATTCGATCCAGTATCTTGTATCTTGTAAGTATGTTATATGAATGATGCATAGAAAGTAATCCAAAGATGAATGCCAGCAAATCAAAAGTAATGGTCTTTGAAAAGATTGAAAGCAGAACAGCGTGTTAAATAAGAGTATGTAAGTAGAGAACGAATGGTTCGACCAGGTCGTAGGTATATCTATCTAGGAAGCATGTTTCAACAGAATGGATGGTTTGAACGATATTGAAAGAAGATTTATGGCAGGAAACAGAATGAATGGAGTTCTTAGACCAGTTATGAATGAACTAATCAAAGGATGCTAAAGTTTCCATTCGTAACGCAATCGCAGTGTCTATATTGACGTAACGTCAATATTAAGTGTAACTTAGACATGGCAGAAGTCGCACGAAATCAGAATAAATGCAGTTGAAATGAGAATGATGTATGACAGGGTAAGAAATGAGGACACAAGGAATGAATGTAAGATGAAGAATGTTGTAATTAATAAAATTAAAGTAAACACATTGAGATGGTTTTGCCACTTGGGAAGAATAATTAATGATGAACGCCTTTCGAAGAAAATACACAAAGCTGACAGAAATGGTCGGGGGCGCTAAGAAAAGGATGGCATGACCATGTGAACGATATTCTGAAAGACGGAAATGTAAGAAGTCTGAATGTGTGTCAGGATAGAAAAATGTGGCGTAAGTTTCTCTCTGCCAACCCCGTGAGGGACATGGCATGATGGTTTGTATACACATAAATTATTTGACGATCGGACTTCTCAAAAGTGTTCAATAAATTGCCCAAATAAATAAATACATATTGGTCAGCTTGTCCGTCTATCATACAAGGTATGGCGGTGTCACACGACGCTCCTAAGCCTCAAGTACGTACGGGCAGACCGGCTTTGCCTCAGACTAAATTGGGCATAAAAAGATGATTAGATCTGATGCTACCCTTTCCATTTGCTTCCACGTCCCCCTCAGCACACACTGTCAGACTAACCCTTGTACCAATTTACCCTCTTCGACTTTTTATAATACTTTTTATCCCCTGAAAACTCTTCACTGCTACCGTGGACTCACACGAGGTAGAGTATGTACATATATATTTGATAAATTAGACGGTGTTTATTTATTTATTTTTACATACAAGGTGTATCATAAGGGGTCAATCATCCGAAGCAGGGCGGTATGGGACCTCAATACCTATCGATTTAACACCCATTAAAGTTCAGCGATATTGGGTGGATCAAAAGTTTTTTAGACTTTTGTGAAATTTTAATAAAAATCGGTTTTCAAACGAAACTACATCTCTGCAGCTAAACTATTGGGTTTATTGTGATTTTTTTTCTGAGAATAGTTCAATAGTGATCCGAATGTAAAATAATACTGCTGTGATTCAGCTGCCAATAATTATAAAAAGAGATCTCCTTAAAAAAATACAAGCTTCAATCTTCCACTGACTTTCAAGGGTTCTAAAAAATAACTTCACACAAGTTTTTTTCCACAAGTTATCTTAAAAACTAATACAAATTACAGAGAGCTAGCTCTGTAAATTTCATTCGGCTTGTGTTAGAGGATCATGTTCAAAAGTTCTCTTTAATTTCTAAAACTCGATTTTTTTACTTTAAGACAGAGACTTGTTAAATGGGTGATAAAGATTGTTTTTTAAATTATTATTTTTACTGCCTCACAAGAACAAACCTTTATAATTTTTAGATACCAGATATTAAATGATCATATACTGCCCCACTAGGAGATTTTTTTTAGATACCAGATATGATTGTCTCACCATTTCTATGATCAGTAACTGCCTCACTAGAACAAACCTTTTTTTCTTAGATACCAGATATTTTTGTGATCATAAACTGTCTCAAGAGGACATTTTTTTTCTTCTTTCCTCCCCTTTATTAGCCTTCTTCCCTCAACTGCCGGAGATAGGCCTCTTCCATTTTCTTTCATCTTTGTCTGTTAGATGCCATCTGCATTCATTTTCTCCAAAAGAAGAAAGGGCAGCTGGACGTCGGTCCTGAAGGAGTTTCTTTAAAAAAGAACTGATTTACCATTTACATCAAAAAGAAGAAGAAGTAGGACTCTCTACGACTCTATGTGATACTAGAGAAATTTATGTGGTAATGTTTATTGTTTAACGTTTTTTTAGATGATTTATATTTTGTTTTAATATTTGAACCATAATTATTGTTAATTTTATTTTATACTTTTTGTAAGATGTCTAATACTTTTTTTGTCTTTTTTTTATCTAAATCTATATAATCATCTGTTTCTATATTCTAATCTGTGTCTATATTATTATCTGTTTCTATATCTTTATCTGTTTATTTATTTTTATCTTTATTTGTAATTAATTATTTTTAGAATTGTAACAAGTAAATGGCTTATATGCTGTATTTTGAGAAAATAAATAAATAAATAAATGTAGTAGTGGAGAGTAGAAATACAAATTATGGTATTCTGAAATATTGTTTCGAGTATGTACGAGAATTTTAAAGCGTTGTTCACGACTGGAATTCGGTTTTAATTTTTCACAAAAATGTGGTCATGTACAACGTATATTTTTCTAACTTCACCTCAGCCACTCCAATCAAATTCTCGTCAGCACGAAAATGTAACCTGTTAAATGTTTTTTATTATTTTTCTCTCGCTGCCGTTATTTTGACTGGTTTCAACCGATGGTGAATTTCGAGTAAATCCGTATATTTAACAACTGTATACCTATTATTTTTTGCCCGTTTTTTCAGGGCTTATCTGAATGTGATCCTCTCATATTGGTCCGTGACAAAAGCGCACTGGACAACTGTACACATGCCGGGTGTAGAAGCATATTTCCATATCTCCCTTCCTTGTCATTTCCCTGAACGATGTGTTCAAAAAATGATGCATTGGAAAAGTTAAAGTTTCAAGATTTTTGTGTAACAATAACATTAGGAAGTGACAAGTGTGTGATTTAGTACAAGTTTGAAGATCACCTGCATGTATGATAAAAGTAAAGAGCGAATGGCTAGACCTGATAAAGATATTGAAAGAAGATTTATGGGAGCTAATAGAATAATCACAGTCGTTCGAGATTCTGGAACGTGATTCTCGTAAACATGATTGCTGATGTGAAATAGACACTAATATACGCGTTTTTACTTACTTACTTCCGATGGCCATACAACTCCGGTAGAGCTTTAGCCTCCTGAGCAATAGCTTTCCAAGCCTTCCTGTCAGCTGTAGTGGACTCCCAGTCATCACAAGCATTCAGCACGTTCAGATCTCGGGTAACATTGTTCATCAATCTCTGCGTCGGTCTTTCCAGGGGTCTCTTGCCCAAAGAGTTATTTTGCAGGATACGTTTTGTGCAGTTTTTACTTTTGAATAATTATCTCTGTCTGATATCACTTTGCGCAGTTGTCATTGGCTCAGTTAGCCTTGTGAACAGTTACGTGTTTTCCGGTTGATGTTATTACTATGCGAAAATGTTTGCGCTCGTTCGTACTTTTATTTTGCAACGGTTAAATCTGTGAATATAATTTGTAAACCTGCTATTCTATTTTTATGCACATTATTTATTTAGCAACAACAAAAATGGGCGGAGTTTTTTTCATTTGAAAATTTTGCAGAGCATAAGGATTCAATTTCATATGTAGGAACATGAGAGCAGTCTAGTCAGTAGGTTGGCAAATTACTAATGTATATGCTTGAATATTTGATTTAATTTACTTTTATCCTAGTATAACTTTTGTAATAGTAGTAATAATTATTTAGATGTAAAAACAAAAATTAATACATCTAGTTATCGAAAATTATAAAAATTAAACATTTTTGACCTAATAATTATAGTAAGAGTATGACAAAAAAAAATGAAAAATATGTATAACTATGGAGAAAATTAAAAGTTTTTAATGATGTATTCAGCAACCAGCCTTCGAAAAGTGACAAGACTTGTGTTTTTTTTATATTATACATACATTGTGAGACCATTATGGTATAAGCTATGTTGTGTACATGTTAATCTCGTTTTGGAAGTCTAAAATCCTGACATCCTCTCGTAGGGAACCTGGAAGTCTAGAATCCTGATATCCTAAGAAGTGAACATTGACAATAAGATATTTTTACATATATTTTGGAAGAATATTATTTCTCAGTTTGTAAATCAAAGTTAATGCGTTGTATAAATAATGTATATACTTGAATTTTACTTCTTCTTCGTTTATTAGACCTGGTTGGTCTATTAATCATCAGAAACTACGCCTCCTGGGATGACAAAGTCCAATTATCCTTCCGAGTAGACAGAATTTAATTTTTACAGTTAGTTAATTCTACTTTCATTTCTTGATAGTTTTTGTTTTTTTTGAATAATTATTTGTGCCCTTATGGAAATTAATATTCGTAGATTCTAGTTAAATTTACCTCTTTAATTATATAATTCTATAATCTAATCGCTGTCATTATCAACAGTTTTTTGAACAATTTATAAATGTAAAGTTAGACAAAAATTGAATACAAAATTTGAATTTCACTAACCAAACATCTATGAATAATCCACTGAAGATCTCTTCTGACCCTTTTGTAAATTGGGTTTGAAAACATCGCGTTATGGGGTCGTGTGGGGGGACAAATGAAACCCTCAAACAGCATTTTCTTGATGCAATGGCGGTCATCTTGAGTCAGAATCGGATAACAAATACCCGTTGGGCTCATTGTGTCCTAATCTAATACCCCCAAACTCATATCCCGACACGGTGGTAAAGGGATTTTGGATCTTTCTCAAAAAAGAAATATATATTTTTCCAAACATGATCATTTAAGGGATGAGGGAAAATCAGAGGGTATATACTGTAGATAATTCAATTGACCAAGGGTGGTCGCGATATTAAACGATCGAATAAACTTAAAAAAGTTTATGATGATATTAAAAAAGTAAAACTAAGCATTATTTTATTTATTTATTTATTATTAGCAAAACAATGAGGAAGTTACAAACAAAATTACTTACTAGAGCTTTAAGTTAAGTGCGTGTGTACATATGTGTGTGTGTATGTGTATTATTTATTGATAAGTATTGTAATTGGTAGGATACGATGAACACCTCGCTAGGCTGTCCTGTGCCGAGGTGTTCATTTGAACAGTTGTGTGACATACATAGATAGTACATTATGTATAAAGTTCTTGATTTGAATTATACATTAAATAATTATTGAGATAGCTGTGAGGCACCGGCTTAGAATAGTGCTTCCACTATTTTCTATTATTGTTTTCGAGTGTCCCGTAAGAGCCGGGTAATCGAAAATACAACAGGCAACAATAACATCTCACATAGTTCAGCAATGAGGTTCACCATCACACATTCTGAATATAGTGCCTATTTAGGTGAGACAAGACTGGTGTGTGGGTATACACAGATATGTTGTGCTCCCTTTTATAAGGCAATGCACACCCGCACACCTTTCGCTGGTTACCCCACATTGTTGGATATGCCGTGATGGTATGAATGAACGAATGAATAATTATTGAGAAAAAAATGTGAAGTTTAAATATATTTGCTGGGTTGAATGAATAATTATTGAGAAAAAAATGTGAAGTTTAATTATATTTGCTGGGTGTAATTAAGTTATTGATTTGTTGTTACCATTCCTCTTTTACGTACGACTGCCTCACAAAATTTCTATAAGTATAAAGAAGTTAAGTTGAGTCTTAGACTCAAAAAAAAAAAATATAATATTAAAGAACATAATATCGAATTTTAAAGAACAAAATCAAAAAATTGTATTGAGATTTATTTGATTATTTATTCCATTCTGGTTTTTGTGTAGCTTTTTATTTGTTGGGAAAATTTTGTTTGATCTTTTTACACAATCCTTACATGCAAATTACTGATTTGTCTTTATATAAATGTAAACGTTTGTGATGAAACTTAGTGATTAAATGTTTTGTGTACTATTTAGTAGATTTGCAATGTTTTGGTGAAAGTAGCAATACAAAATAGATACTCCCCTCTTTTAACACGAGATTTTATCTCAATTAAAGAGTATTATTATGAAACATATTATGGAACTAGTAAACCATGTTCATTTTAATTTATATGTAAATTTGTATTGATTTGGTTAATAATTTTGACATTTCTCATATACTAAAATTAAGACGGATAAATTTAGACGAATCAGAATAGGACAAAATGCTTAGTTTTATAAGGCAATACATATCCGCACATCCGCACTGTCGCTGGTAATTCCACATTGTGAGGTATGCCGTGTTGGTATGAATGAATGAATAAAATGATCTTAACATATTTTCAGTAGGTAATGTTAACACGATAGAAATTCACGGTATCTACGTCTGACTCAAAGGTCCCGGGTTCGATTCCCGACGAAAACATGGTTTTTAATAGTGTAATATCGTCAGTCTTCAGAATGTGGCAACTTGTTATTGGGTGCGTGTTAAATTAATATTTGACATAGTACCTGTTAGTTGCCCCAGAAACAATATTATATAAATAAATAAAAAAATAAATAAATACCTAATTATTATTATTTGAGTAGGTAGGTACCTAAGTAACAAAATATTTCATTCCATTTTTTTATTAAGTGATCACGTAAACCAGGCGATGACAGGTCGTAAGCCCTGTAGGTACCTTGAGTTCCTGGTTTTTTATTATACTCTAACTTCGCCTCTAATGAGATATTGAAGAATTGTCAAAAAATTCATTCTTTATAAAATATTATATCAGTTGCTCAGTTACGGGATAAATATTATCTTTGTATGACCTATAATGTCATAAAAAACCATATAATATTAATTAATATTTTTTAATAAATAAAAATAAAAAAAAACTTGTTGAGAATAAATTCCACTATTTATTTAATACTACAATAGTTGTCTTAATTGTAGTCTTAAATAAATATTGGATTTTATTCTAAACAAATTTTTTATTTTTATTTATTAAAAATATTAATTAATTTAAATGGAATTACACAAGAACTGACGATCAAAAAGCTAAATCAAATCAAATAATATTGATGATTATATACCAATAAATTCTATTTTTAATTGGGTTTTATTTTAGTTTGACCATTTAGAAATAATGGATTCTAAGTTTCGGTTCACAAACACAAACGTAGACACGTCAGAGGCACAAACAGACCACAAAAGAGATGTTCTATAATAAAATGATATGTATTATGGGGCTAGTTTCTCTTTATTAACACCAAAAAGTGGATGATTTTAACTATATTAAGTTTCATCCACTCATAAAATTCTCTAAACAAAGTCAAAAATACTCACACATACTTTGGGTTTATAATATATTGAAATTGGACAAAGTGATATTTTCTAGGAAAAACCTATAAAATTAATATACATACATACATACATACCATCACACCATATCCCGTACGGGGTAAGCAGAGAGAACCGAGCGCCATACTCCTCTATTTTTGCATACATTCCTAGCTTCCTTTACATCCATACATCGTCTCATACATGCTCGTCGATTATTCAAGCTTCTAATATTTCCAAATGTTTGAATGTTAACTTTGTGGTTCATATTTAACAAATTTAAAGATATAACTTTGTATTAACCACGTTTTTTGGTTGAAACGATGCGACCGGTTTCGGAACTACAGATACAACTATCCACAATACATCCAACCATCCAGCATCCCATAAACATTCCGCTTATCATTCCATGGTCCATAGATTACTAAATATACCACTATCATCAAATAATTTTAATAAAGAACTAAATACAATAAAACAGATTGCATACAATAATGGTTATAACAGTAAATTGATAGACTCTATTTTAAATAAAAAAATAAAAAATATTAACGTCAATAGATACCTACATAGTTATAATACAAATATCAAAAAAGATGAATATAGTTGGAGACGCATATTGTTTGTCAATAATTTATCCCAATTAGTCTCAAATTTCTTACCAAAAGACATAAGACCGGCATTTTACACTGACAATAATATTGGAAAAAGTTTAATGAATTCCAAAGATAAAGATAATAAAATGGAAAATTCCGGCGTATACCAACTGACATGTGGAGACTGCTCTGCAGTCTACATAGGAAAAACAGGACGGAAATTTGAGACTAGAGTAAAAGAACATATTAGACGTATAAACAATGATAATTTTTCGGAATTCGCAGAACACTTAGTACTTAATGATCATCAATTTAATATGCAATCGGGAACAAAAATTTTACACGTCAACAAAGTAGGTCTCCGCCTTCATAATTTAGAGTCGCTAGAAATTAAAAAGTGTATTAATTCAAAACAGAACATAATAAACAATCAGTTAAATTTATCTTTCAGTCCATTATTAAATATGTTTCCTTTTACTTCTAATCCTTCAGCCAATCGGACCCACCCTGCACAAGACCCAACCCTAAGTACCCCAACCCTACCTCTACCTCCGCCCCCATAGATTTCTTGTAAGCACGTCGTCACATTCTGTTTCAGTTGAAAGTTAGCCTGATGAGGGAACGGTTAGTTCCGAAACCGGTCGCATCGTTTCAACCAAAAAACGTGGTTAATACAAAGTTATATCTTTAAATTTGTTCTAATATTTCCTTCATTCAAAATATCATTCACATGGTCATGCCATCCCTTTATGGGGCGGCCCCTACTATTCACTCCATCTCTTACACCCCTGTATATTTTTTTGGTCAGTCGTTCATCATTCATTCTTTCTATATGTCCAAACCACCTCAAAGCATTCACTTTCATTTTACATATAATATCCTTCTTTATCTTGCATTCTCTCCTTATGTCCTCATTTTTTATTCTATCATATATCGTTCTATTACATACTCTTCTTAGTGATCTCATTTCCACAGCATTTATTCTACTTTCATGCGTCTTTTGCCACGTCCATGTTTCACTGGCATACATCAAAGTGGGCACTACAATTGCATTATGTACGGCAATTTTGGCTTCCTTTGAGATGCTTGGATCGGACATTACTGGTCTGAGAGCTCCGTTTATTCTGTTACCTGCCATAACTCTTCTTTCAATGTCTTTATCAGGTCTTCCATTCCTTTCAAACATACTCCCCAAGTACAAATATTCCTCTACTTGTTCTAGTCATTCGTTCTCTACTTTTATTCTACACGGAGTCATACTTTCAGTTTTTTCGAATATCAATATCTTAGATTTACTCACATTCATTCTCAGTCCGTTCTGCAAGCATCCTTCATACACTTTATTCACTAAATACTGTAACTCATCCGCACACTCAGCAATCACTACTTTATCATCTGCATACATCAGATCACGTACATTTACAGTATTTAGTGTCAGGCCTATATTTTCATTCTTTAGTGCTCTTACGCAGTGATCAATATAGAGATTGAACAGCCATGGGGATAATACGCAGCCTTGCTTCACCCTCTTATGAAAATTAATATGACTTCTTCAATTATCAAAAACGTTTCAATATTTTACTATGATGGATGTGAATCATTATTATTATTTTTTATGTTATATTTACAATATTCACGTAACAACTAAAATAAAAATATTTTTATTTATTTATTTCAACGTTGTTTCTATGTTATTTTCTTTCTTCGAAATTTCTGGATCACGAAAAACATTCATTCTATTTGAAGCGTGTCGGGACACAGTAATGATACGTATAGAAACATTTTTTTTCTGTATTGATTTTAGTATGCTAACTAAATCTCAAATTTTTTAATATCTGTTAATAGACTGGTTGAAAACGAAGAGAGTTCCAAGTAAATGTTGATATAAAAACACCAAATTGTATGTTCCTACGATATTTTAAGTATGATCATGTTTCTCAATAATTACATCTGCGAAGAATCCTTTTTTTCTCCCGACACCCTTCGATATCAAATAATCCTTAGACGATCTTTTTATCCTTCAATACCCTCCTTCCTTCCCTCGTTTTTATGATGTCTGTTTGTTTCTGTATTTTCTTTTTTACATAACTTTCATAAGATACTATTGTACAAAATTAAGTGAATTCGCTTTTTTGCACATAAAAAAATTGTATAAATACACATTTTACTATACATATAGGGCCTTACTTACTATTTAAAATACAAGTTTAATCCAATGCTAAGTCAGTTTTGGCCAAACAAAAAACTGGGTAAGTATCAGCTTAAACAAAAATTGCAAATAGTAAGTAAGGCCAATAAAGATTGGTTACTAAAAGCAATTTCACTTAAACACAAATTAATATATATTTTATGATATTTTGTATATTATATAAAACATGGAGGTATGTATGTCAGGATAGGATTGTATGGAGGTCAATCTGTTTTTCCGACCCAGAATAAGAAAACATCATGATGTTTGTTTGCAGATTAAGTAGGTATAAAACAATTGAGTGAGATATTGTGTAGTGTTAACTGCCTTACAAATTGTATGAAATAATGTCGTCACTAAATTCAATTTTTGTAAAAATTGTTAGTAAAATATTTAGATGAAATATTAAAATGTTATTATTTTTATAGAAAATTAAATTATCTACTAGGGGTGTTTCGGCATTTTTCGATATTTAAAAAAAAATAGAAATAAAGGCAGTTAAACACACACATTTATCATATTTTTTTTACAAGCTTGAAATTTAGTATTTGTCTATATTTATGCCGATTTTCAGCGTTCTAGCTTTTATGATTTTTGAGATATATCGAAAAATTCAAGAGTTGATAACCCCTGACTGAAAGAAAATTCAAATAACTGAGTATAAATATTTTGTAAGCCTATAACTTATATTATATATATTCTGAAATTTTAGGCTCTGTGCATTGAGCGTATCAAAAGGGGACACACACACATACACACACACTAAATGTTCTACCCCAAAATCTGAGTAAATCCATATATATAGAATATATATGCTGCGAAGCCTCTAAGTTGGCATTTTTTGACTTCTGAGTTGGAAAAAGTCGTGTACCTTGGCTTGATACTTTGTCGATATGTTAAGAGAAAAGGTGGCTGAAAATAAATTCTCTTGAACAAATCGAGTTGAATTAAAATTATTAAAAGCGAAATCCAAAATAATTTTTTTTTGTGTGCCATGCAATGTTCTCATTACGTCGGGTACAATTTTTGTATAAACATCTTTGTCTTGATCTGACGGGAGCATCTCCTCCACTCTGTGAACTACAGTCCATTCCCTGAATTTTTCTAGTCAATAAAATATCTGCCTCCTACCCACAACGTGAACCGACAACTTTCCTTACATTATGAAGTACGGTAGACCGTATTTATTAAGTAATTTTACAAAATAATAAAAAAATAGATTTATGTAGGTATATGAAAACCTTATGACGTTATTTCAAGCATTATCATAATAATGATTGACAACCCGTTATGGTTCGTTTTGGGTAATTTGCTTGAGTGCTTGTATGTATGTACCATATTTCAGAAAAGTGTGAAACATATCTCACGCACAGCTCTAGCAGAATATATGACTTTTACCTACAACATAAAAAATATCAAATTGCGTTATTTACCGAAATATACATAATGTAATTTCACATGGTAAAGAACGAAGAAAAACTGATTTATATCAAAATAACCGAATCTCGAAAAAAGATGGAAGAATTAATGTAAGAGCTATAGAAAATATATATTTAGAGGTACGAGACACCGGCTTAGAAAAGTGCTTCTAAATTCTGTGAGGCAAGTCTGGTCACCAATATCATGGAAATTATTATCTTATGGAGTTCTATAACATCTTAAGATTTTAAAGAACTCCATAAGGTATGTAATTATATTCATGATATGGATAAACATGGGTGGTTTTGATTCCGCCTGTTGACTATACTTGCCCCTCTGCTTGTTCATCAAATATACCTACAACATGACCAAGTAAAATCCCACGTGGTTCAGAAATGAGTTTCACAGTCCATTCTGAATGTTTGCTTTTTAGGTAAAACGAGACTGGTGCGTGGGTATAAAAGCATGTGTCGTACTTCATTCTGTAGGATAATTGATTGAGAACGAATTAACTTTTGAACGAATTTGCTCAATATAGAATATTTTCTTTTTTCATGTAGATAATTATATTCAATTTAATATTTGATTATTTCAAAAATAAATTTAAAGATCAATTCACGAGGGAAAAATTGATGTCAAAAAACCATCTCCTCACTCCATCCTTTGTTCTTCGTGATGTGAAAATGTGCTTATATTTTTCATGAATAGGTACCTACTTTACATGTAAAACATAGTTTCTTTACTTTGATTTTTTTTTAATTGCATATACATAAACATTGGATTTTTTCCCTATCGGGAGTTAAGTGATATTTTTATTGACAAACTTTTATATAAAGAACTTTCAAAAATTACATTGATAAGAGTGATTAATTTGACTAAATTAATTTTGAGGTTGCTAGGCACTGACAGAAGATTGTTTTAATGCGTTGCTGACATGATAGAACAAGAATAGATAAGGGAACTCCATAAGAAGGCATAATTGGTGAACATTGCGCAAGCGCATAAAGTGGTCATGTAAACCAGCCGATGACAGGTCGAAAGCGCTGTAGGTACCTTGAGTTCCTGGTTCTTCTATAATATTCTAACTTCATCTCTATTGAGACGTTGAAAAGTTTGTCAATAAAAATATTTTATTACCAGTCATGTAACATTTATATCTTGGTATATATTTTCTAAAAAAACTGTTGGTTTCCTTTTTAATAAATAAATGTATAATGCACACACGCACACCCATCGCTGGTACCCCCATATTGTGGGATATGTGTATATTTTTGGCTCAGATCGTGAAATATCTGACTCTCTAGCCAAATGTTCCGTTTTCCATTCCCGTCGGAGGCACGGTCTTCATTATACTTTGTAAAAAAACTGTTTTTTTTTTATTATAAATAATGCAAACCCGCACACTTGTCGCTGGTTTTCCTACATTGCGGGATATGGCATGATGTTATTTATACCTACACTGATTTTTTTTGTTATTGTATCAAAATTTCATGTTAAAATTAACCAAACTATAGTGACTAAAAAACATTTTCATTTTGTGAAAAACAGCCAAACCGTACAGTTATTAAAGATAAACCTTTAATACTAATAACAAAGGTTTGGCTATAAATAAATAAACTTGTATTACTTATAACAAAGGTTTGGCTATAAATAGATAAAACTGTATTACTAATAACAAAGGTTTGGCTATAAATAGATAAACCTGTATTACTGATAACAAACGCAGGTAGCCAGTCCGGTTGTCGTAATATTTTTTCAGTGAATATTTTTGTACTATATCGGCCTTCGTGGCTCAGATTATCTGGCTCTTGTTCCGAAGGTCCAGTCTTCCATTCCCTTTATTATATTATATCACAAGTCGTTTAATTAGATATCACAATGTCCAAAATTTCACAATATAAAGAATATCCAGATAAATGGAGAAGATATTGAATGGAGAGACCACACAAAATATCTAGGAGTGATACTAGATAAAAAGTTGCTGTGGAACAAGCATGTTGAAGAGAAAATCAGCAAAGCGAAATCAGCTATAATGATATGTAGAAGAATTGCAGGAAAAATATGGGGATGTCACCCAAAGATCCTACTATGGATGTACACTGCAATAGTAAGACCTATCATCACCTATGGTGCAATAGTATGGTCAAGCAGAACCAAGCTTGAAACAACGAGGAAATCACTCGAGAAGTTGCAAAGGCTAGCCTGCTTATGTATAACAGGCGGTATGAGGACATGTCCGAGTGCGGCAATGGAGGTCATCCTAGACCTCACTCCACTCCACATAGTAGTGGAGGAAGTCGCAACAAAGGCCTACCTCAGATTGTACAAAGAAAGGTCAATAAAGGGTGGGCATGCTGAGCTAGCTTTGCCTAATTGCACACACCTAATCGACCTACCAGGAGACAAAATGGTCAAGAAGTTCAGTCTCGAAAAGAACTTTGATATCAAGCTGAACACGAGAAATGATTGGAACAACCACACCATCCAATCACTCAGGGAAAATACTATTAAATGGTATACCGATGGATCCAAAACAGAAGAGGGAACTGGAGCAGGAGTATATGGACCAAGGACAGAATATTCTGAAGCAATGGGCAAACTCCCTAGTGTCTTTCAAGCGGAAGTTCACGCAATTGAGAGATGTGCTCAGTTCAACCTCGACAGAAGATACAACAGGCAGGATATTGCTATTCTATCTGATAGTCAAGCAGCCATCATGGCATTGAATTCCCCAAACATTGACTCAAAAATGGTTTGGGAATGCCTAACAAAACTCAATGAACTAGGCAAGAACAATAAGGTCTCCCTGCTCTGGGTACCAGGGCATATGGGTGTCGAAGGAAATGAGCGAGCTGATAGACTCGCCAGGAAGGGTGCGAGAGAGCATCTGATAGGACCAGAGCCATTCTGTGGCCTAGGAAATTCATATTTTCAGGCAGAAGTAAAGAGAATTACGGAGAAAGTGAGATCTAGCTACTGGATTGAACTCCCGGGGCTCAGGCAGGCTAAGGACCTGCTCGGTAATTATGACCGAAAAAGGTCCAGAACATGTTTGAGCCTCGGCAGGAAAGCCCTAAAAAGTCTGACAGGGTTCCTCACAGGCCATTGTAGACTTGGGGAACATCTGCGGAAAATAGGACTAGAAGAAGACGGAACATGCAGATTCTGTAGGGAGGGGGCGGAAACGCCACACCACCTCCTCATGCAGTGTGTTGCTGTGACACAAGTTAGAATGAGGACCTTGGGCAGGCCCCAAATGGACATTGGATCCATACCCTCATTGAATCCCATGCGGATCCTAAACTTCCTAAGAGGGCTAGGACTCGAGGGGATGCTGTAACAGGAAACCCGGTAAGCAAGTAGGGGGGAGCGCAAAAGATCCTAAGGGTCGCAGTGCATAAGAACACCCTCTGATAATAATAATAATAATAATAATAATGTCCAAAATTTGGAAACTTGATGTATTTGGAGCTTGTTGATTTGATGTGATATTTTTATTCTGCCCGTTTGTTGTTCGAGAGGCATTACAAAATGAAAAAAAGACATCAAAATTACGTCTGACATCTAGGACAAAGAAACCGGCTGCAACTCTTCGAACGCTTGCGGAATAAATTTTCCTCGTAATGAATTTCTTATATATTATGTTTGTATTAATTCTTCATTTCTTCCGTGTTCGCTTGCATTCATTCTCTTTGATTACTCCTAGGAAAATATTTCCATTAGACCATTATTTTTTCAATTCTAAGTAGGTACTTCCTCGAAGCTTATTGGTTTTTTTTTATCTTCTCGTTGCAATATACTTTGTAAAGATGCAGCAGAACATTACTCGAATCAATTCAACAAATGCGGACAGTTTTATAAATTTATGAAAAAATATGACCTTATAATACCAACTTTATCTTAAAGTCCGAGTGAATGGCTGGTGTTTTGATATTTTCTTTCTTATTGAATATAGGTATGAAAAAGGCAAGTTTGGCATCAGTGCGCATCCTCATTATAGGTGGAAATCGCAGATTTTTTCAATGTTTCAATATAATTTGTACTTGTATGTTATTCGTACCTACAAAATCCGTCTATTTGTGAAATATGTTGGTAATGAAACATGTAGGTATGTATGTCAAGATAGGATAGTATGGAGGTCAGACCTTTTTTGCCTACCCAGAATATGAAAACAGCATGATGGTATGTATGTTTGGAGATTAAGTATCAAACTATTAAATCTTCTTAGATATTGCGTATAGGCCAATGCCATACAAATTGTATGAAGGGATGTCGTCACTAATTTCAATTACTCTCTGGAATAGAGAGACATTTCACACTTATCAATACAAATTTTGAAAGTTCCATATATTTGAAAAAACGAGTAACTAATCACATGGAAACAAGACAATATTACTATTGCCATCTATGAAGTAAAGAAGAAAACCTTTTGTAACGCCATCTATTGAGATATTGGTTAATTTGTAAACAACGAAACCAACAGTGCTTATAATGGATGGCAATCGATGAACATTTTCCTCTACCTACTGTCTGCTCGATACCATTAGTCAATCCTGTATTTGAATTTTTTTAAACAATAACATTTCAAATTGAACTATAATAAAAATGAACTTAAATTCGATTCAATACCCCCTATTCAGTAACTATTGTAACTGTAATAGGTACGTACTAAAATTGTAGATTTTAGATTTCCGGTCTTATTTCAGCGTTATAAAATATCAACTTGGACTAAAAAATGGAATAGGGACGTACGTATATTGGTCGTAACGTTCTTAAAAAGTTACTGAATCAGACGTATTACGAAAAATTATTAAAATTATTAAATTTTAATAATTTTCATAATTATTCAAAATATGTCTAATTCAGGAACTTTTTAAGAACGTTCCGGCCAATATAGGTACGTTCATATTCCATTTAGTCCAAGTTGATATTTTATAACGCTGAAATAATACCGTAAATCTAAAATCTACAATTAAAGTACGTTCCTATTTTAGTTACAATAGTTACTGAATAGGGGGTTATATAGATATTTTGAAAACCTATTCTGATTATATTTCCAGTTGACCAAGGAGAACCTCGCAAGTTCGAGGGGTAAAATATCGGAAAAAATATAAAAATATCGAAGCATAAAATATAACGGAAGACGTAAGTATTCCCACCCCCACAAATCCTCACACTGAGGTGTATGTGGCCACAGCAGCTCGCTAAGGTCAGCTTAGGATTTTGAATCCATTCCCTATCGCACTCTTGGGCCATATTAAATATCACACAAAACGCACCAAGCACTACTTTCAATATACCAACCATCGCTACTGCCGCATAGATACCACCCCCAACACCATAATCATATTTATATTCGATATATGACTTTAGGTGGACAAAAGACCATAGGTGGACCAAAATATAATATTTATAATATACACTTAACGTAGTTTACACCATTTAACTATTAGTACTAACTTCTACAGGTTTCAAAATCTTTAAATGTTTTCTTCTTCAGGAAGACTTACGTACGTACATAAGTCTTCCTGAAGAAGAAAACATAAGTTTTTGAAACCGGTAGAAGTTAGTACTCATAGTTAAGTGGTGTAAACTACGTTAAATGTATATTATCCAACTGTCGATTTGTTCAGGAGAACTTTGTTCTCTTAACATATCGACAATGTATCAAGCCAGAATACGCGAGAATTGTATGGAGAGGTCTACATTTTTCACGGCTTTTCCAACTTTGAAGTCAAAAAACACCAACTTAGAGGCTTCGCAGCATATATGTTCCATACATGGATTTACTCAGAATTCGGAGTAGAACATTTCGTGTGTCTGTGTGTGTGTGTGTGTCTGTGTGTGTGTGTATGTCTGTGTGTGTGTGTGTGTGTCCCCCCCCCTTATAACTTTTGATCCGCTCAATTTACAGAGCCTAAAATTTCAGAATATATAAACAGTTACAGGCCTACAAAACTTTTTTACTCGGAATTTTGAATTTTTGTTTCAGTCAGGGGTTATCAACTTTTGAATTTTTATTTTATTTTTCCCTATATCTCAGAAACCATAAAAGCTAGAACGCTGAAAATTGGTATAAACATAGACAAATACAAAATCTCAAATAAGTATTTTCAAAAAAATTCCAGGGTTTCTCAAACATTTTTTATTAAGAAAAGTATTTTTTTTTATGATAAATTTATGAGTTTAACTGCCTATATTTCCATTTTTTTTTTAAATATCGAAAAAAGCCGAAACACCCTAACTAGATATTTTAATTTTATATAAAAAATATAAACATTGTAGCAGTACATCTCAAATTTTTTTTAACAATTTTTATAAAAATTGAATTTAGTGACGACATCGCTTCATACAATTTGTATGGTAGTCACCTATACACAATATCAAAGAAGACTTAATAGTTTAATACTTCATCTCTAAACATACAATATACATATACCATCATGCTGTTTTCATATTCCGGGTAGGAAAAAAAGACTGACCTCCATACTATCCTATCTTGACTACCTAGGTACATGTGTTGTATAGAAAACTAAATATCATAAAATAATAAATAATTTGTATTTATGGGTTTATAGTTTGGTACATATTCTTCAACTATACATACTATCGCTATCGACAGTTGGATCTCATGTGTTACATGCAACTAGTAAATAATTTATAATGTCGCCACAAAGTTATTTTCTTAACATTAACGATAAAAAAATATTATTTTATCAATTCTGTTTTTTACGCCATCATACATCCTTCTTTCACATATCCTCACATTATCCTCTTACACATGTACCTAAACACACCCTCACCCTCATAAATACACTAGTTTTTTTGTCCACTTGCTTAGTTAGGTATTTATTATTTTCATATATATTTTTATACTTTTTTTAATTTTATACTATTGAAAATTTATTTATATAATTTATGTACAGGTATACAAAGGCGGGTTTATTGCCATAAGGAAATCTCTACCAACCAACCCGAGCAACGTGAAGTCTCTGAAATTAAATTGATACAATACTTATTTAGTGAGAAATAAATTGATAAAAAATAAAATAGATACATACATACATACATACATACCATCACGCCATATCCCTTACGGGGTAAGCAGAGAGAACCGAGCGCCATACTCCTCTATTTTTGCATACATTACTAGCTTCCTTTACATCCAAAAAAAAAAAAAATAGATAAAAAAAAAAAAATAGATAATAAAATAGATAAGTAAGAAATACACATATTATATTGAAATTTTGTCCTTGTCGGGAGTTGAAAGCTGTCTTTTGAATGTTCTATATATTTAATTCAGTAGAACATGAATAAAATATATATAGAACTTTCAAAAAAAAGGATAGATAGGTAACTCAATAAATATACATAATTGGTGAACGTTGCGCAAACGCATAAAGTGGTACCAACCGATGACTGGTCATTATATAATATTCCAACTTCGTCTCTATTGAGATATTAAAACAATTTTCAACATAGATACGAACGTAGGTACATTCAAAATAGGCGGTGAACCTCATAGCGGAACCAAAACGTTATTTTGCTTGTTGCATTCTGAATAGTGTACCGGAATACACGCATGTTTTGTGCTTACTTTTTCAGGGTAATGCACATCTGCACACCTATTTCCAGAAATCCCATATTGTGTGATATGCCGAGATGGTATGTATAGACAATTAATCTTAAGAGGATATAGTAGACTATATATGTAGTATATTTTGAAAATAATTTCCCCAATACCTTCAAAAGATGCATGTTTAAAATAAGGAACAGTTTGTATGTACATACATCTTTATTCTATTGCATGAGTTTTTTGAATTTTAAATTTTTTTCTTGTAATATTAGTTTAAGTAAAACCCTTTTTTTATTTTTTTACTGTAAGAAACTAAAAAAACTCCAAGGCCTATGAAGTAGATTTTTATTTCAATCGAAAGATAATATAAAAATCTACCGTATGAGTTTTTTATTATTATAATATTTTTATAACTATTCTTGCTATTTAAAAAAAACTCTAAATTTTATCATTATACACGATAAAATTTTGTATATCACATATCAGGTGATACACAATATTTTTCGTGTTTCATACATTAGAAGGTAATTTAGTGTGCATTTTTGCGTACATCCGTAGGTATACCCAGGGTATACAAGAGCCTTAACCATCAGGTACCTCAATAAATAGTTTTTCTTTGCTTCTAGGAAAATTTGGGAGTTATAGGTATTTCAAATATTTATTTAATAAGCTGTCATATTTTCAAGACTGTATCATGAACCCTGTCAGAAAACATCGTAAAAAACCACGTATCAAAAGTCAGATATCTAAAGGAAATACGAAGGGCATAACTCCGTAATCGGATGGGTACGCGTAATAAATTCATTTTACAATAATGGCTCTTTCGATAGAAAAAGTTGGTTGTTAAACGAGTCTATTATTTGTAAAATATTATCTTGTGAAAAAGTTTATGAACCCACCGCATAAAAAATGTTTTCACGTTACGCCACTGTTTTGACAGCGTGTATATTGGCATGTCCGCTATATCCCGGATTACCCGCGATTTCGAGAGGCGCTACCATTTTTTATCAGCACATAAATTCTTACAAAAAAACATTCACATATATACCCGACATACATACTCTATTTACAGATACCTTTTTTAATTTAATTTTTATAAAATCTATAACCTTTTTCTCCTTAAAAACAAATTCACTTATTAGTCCAATCTTGGGCTTCCATTCCGATCTGCTGAACATACGACACTATCCATCCTTGTGCATAACACATAATTTTTCAGATCATCGATCGAAATTCAATCAGCAAGACTATGAAATAGTCCAAGACCCGAATGCACAGTCCTAGGTACCTAAATACTAACTCCTAACCTCACTAAAGTATTTAGTATTCTTAAGTTAGCGATTGCGTTACAGAGAGTTTGAACTTGTTTAAAACTTTTTTTGTAAAATTAGTTTAAATAAAACCCTTTTTAATTTTTTATAGCCTATGAAATATATTTTAACTGCATTCAAAATAGAATATGAAAATTTACTGGCTGAGTTTTTAACTATTTTAATATTTTAATGACTCTCCTTGGTATAAAAAAAACTGAAATGTTTTTTTCGTTAAAATATTGTCCAAGATAGGATAACAGAATATTTTTTCGTGTTTCATACATAGGAAGATAATTTAGTGTGCATATTTGTGTACATCCGTATGCCCAAGGTAAACAAGGGCCTTAAGATTAGATTTAGATTTTAGAAATCTTTTATATAGAATTGATAAATTGCTTTCATTTATACAAAAAATAAGGAAAATTTCATACGAAATATTGATCTTAAAGAACTTTTATGATTGAATGTAGATTAAGGTTAAGATAAGATTATGATGGAGTGCTGATTTATATACTTTTCCGATTAAGACAAGAAGAAATATCATTTTCTTTTCTACTATCATACTCTTACCATCACCATCTCTGTATATGGGGACTGTAATCGGCCCCCTCACAGAATACTAAGTAAGCGACAAGAAAAAAATGCATAGCACGAAAAGATGCTCATGGAGCCCTCTTGATTAACAATCTCAGTACCATAGTGCTAAAGAACAATCGATGAATGTAAATGGAAGATTCACGGACTGTCATTGACTTCAGATCTTTTTAAATGAGAAACATCAGGGGTATGACCATCATCTCTGTAAAATAATCCGAGTGGGAATCTAACAATAGTAAGGCATCATAACTATGACAGAACTTCTTATTGAATGGTTTAAAATTGTTCTTCGAGATCACAAAATCCGCATGACCATGGGACCTTGAAGAGGCCAACGGACAGCAACGAGGAGCTCCAATCTATAAGAGGACACCATTGGGTGACAACAATCCCACTGGATATGTTCCGAAGTTTGGTCTGGGTATTGACAGAACTGACATGAGGCAGATCACGCAATTTTTAATCGATGAAACTTAACTTGAAAAAAGCACCTCTATGCTGCTATTTCTCAAGATCTAGAGGTGTCATGCCTGTCAATATTGGCTTTGAATAAAGCTATAAAAGCGAATCTTTGGCCTGAGAGCAAAATTCTTCGTTTTTGTTGAAGCTCACAAGCGTGAGACCAGCATCCAGCTGCATAGCAAGCAACGCCGAGATAAATTGCCTTATTGAAAAGACAAGAGACTTGTAACTGTATACAGATCCAGATAGACTGTGTAATGAAATTTTTTTTAAAAATTTATTTATTCAATAAAACAATATATACAACAATTATTTGAATTCGTACACTATTTTTTTCTCTTTCCCAAAAAGCATAAAAATGAACGATAAGAAAGAACGATTCAATTACATAAAAACATAAAGACATACAAAATATATAAAATCAACAATATTATAACTATAAGTATACAAAAATAAAACATCAATACAAAAAGCATCAAAACTAAAAAGCATCAATACAAAAAAGCATCAAAACAAAAAAAATCATCAATACAAATAGCATTAAAAAGTATCAATACAAAAATAAACATCAAAACAAAAAAAAGTATGAAAAAAATAAATTAATTTATACCCCAAGATTCTATTAACCCCCTTTCTATTCTTCTACTTTAAAGTGCTTCTTTGTTTTGTTACCTAGCGTGTCATAATTTGACTGTGTTATATCCGTTGGAAGTTTGTTGAAAAAATGTTCTGCCATGTATGTATAGTGGTGCTGCTCAAATGATGTGTTTAATTTTGGATGTATATATTTATATTTGTTCCTGGTACGGTTTTCTGTTATGAACAAGTGACATTCAGGTTCTTTTAATATCTGTAATATTGAAATTTTCTAAAAAATATTGTAAAATCTTGGTAGATCAATTTCTTCAAAAATTAAATGGGTAGGGTAATCTCTAGGTCTTTACAATATTATTTTGAGTTATATGTGTAATATAAGCAGCCCCCCACGCGGGTTGCCGCTTTATATTAATTTGGGTCATGATCATCGATTTTGATCGTGTATCGTGATCCAGATTGCCTGTCAATGGGCTGCTATAGACGTACACATAGGCAGCAGCCCGAACACAGTGAATGTGGATCGCGATGAGTGATCAAAGTCAATGATCACGACCCATATTAATATAGAACGGCAGCCCATCAATCAATTACACAGTCAATCTAGATCGCGATCATTGATTTTGGATCATGGATTGTGATCCACATTGACTATGTACGTGTTGCCTTTTTCATTTGTTAAAACATTTAATATGTTCTTATATTCTAGATATGTTTTTTTCACGTTGATAAATAGTACATATGTTTTAATTTTTTTGTCATAGCGGGCTGAGCCAGGTTGTGAAAAATTAAGTTTAAGATTTTTTTTGTCATTTTATCCTGTAACCGACATGGCGTATAATTAAATCATATCCTTGTTATAATATATAACTTACACGCGTAAATATGAAAAATAGCCCCTAATTAAAAGTTTTCTCGTTAAAATTGTGACCTCTACGGAGGGGTTGTCTTCTAGTTAGCGTTGGCATAATTCATGTCAGCGATTTTGCTAACAATATTATAATATGTATAGGTCGGAGCCAAGTAGTTATTTAGGTACAGCCAGATAGTTAATTGTGTTAACAACACCTGCACTTCGATGAACATTACAATGGATTACATTGTGCCGAACATATAGATAGATTACATACGCAGGAGTTCCCAACATTTGATATTTTATGTCTTGCTATATGACAATGTGTTTGCAAGAAAGTTCTCATATTTGGTATTTTTTTTTTTTTTGTATACCTATACTATAAATTCGTGGTTGCTCGTTGGTTAGACATCTGACTTCCGAGTAAAGTGATTGATCCTGATGTTTGATCACCGGTAGAGACACAGTTTTTGATTGTGTTTTCAGTCTGGATCTGTGAGACGATTAATATCATAACTCCAATATTGACTATATAGAACTTCTGAACATTATTAACTTCAACATACCAAACATACGAACAAGAGACACCTCAATGTTTTTAGGCAAAAAAAGAAAACACTAATACCTCTCAGATTTCGCCATTGTACCGGTGCCTTACCACGTGTAATAATTTGGAAAAGATCAGGTCCGTGGACATATTCTTTATGTCCAGGACTCTTTACAGGAGCCACATTAGACAGGATTAATTAATTGTTTTATTACCAGCAGTGAGTACAATGCAACATGAAATCAAAGGTGGGCTGATTAAGTTACAATTACTTATGTTGTTATTCATATTTATTATATTTGTTAAAAAAAGTATTATTGAACGCTGCCCATTTTATCAAATTAAAAAAAAAATAATGAAGTAAGTTTGAGATTTATGCAAATTTTCAGGGTTTTAGCTTTTATGGTTTTTGAGATATATGGAAAAATGAAATAAAAATTAAAATATTGATAACCCCTGACTGGAACAAAAATTCAAAATTCTGAGTATAAAAGTTTTGTAGGCCTGTAATTATTTGTATTTTTTGAAATTTTAGGATCTGTGCATTCAGCGGATCAGAAAAGGGGACACACACACAGACACACTAAATTTAATGTTCAACTCCGAATTCTGAGTAAATCCATATACAGAACATATATGCTGCGAAGCCTCCGAAGCCGAAAATGCTGATTCTGAGACAATTTTTGCAGGCCTATAACTATCTATATTTTCTGATATTTTGGGCCTTGTGCATAAAACGGATCAAAGTTATAAGGGGACACACTAAATGTTCTACTCCGAATTATGATTTTTTCCATATATTATATATTTAGCCTCAAATTGTTTCGACTTCAAATTTCAAAAATATAATCAAATCTCGCGGATATTGGCTTGATACTAAGTCGATATTTTAAGAGATATAAATTTTACTTTTAGTTGAATATTATGTTTTTTATTAATTGTAAACTTGAAATGTTGCTCTTACCTACATACCAACCTATGATCATATTTTATGATTTTTGCTAACTTATTGTATTATTTTATATTAATCACAACGACAAAATGTAATAGGCCTTAATACTTGATATTACCATTGTATTGTACTATGTCTTAACGCTGTTTTTTGTCTAAATTTAACCTAAATAAATAAATAAATATAAATGTTTTTCATATGTAGATTTAAGTATGAAAGCACAGCAGTCATAATTTATTGTTAATAATGTGGAAATTTGTTATTGGTTTTAGTCTTATACTAATGCATCTATATAAAAAAAATTATTATACTGTAAATTTCCCGGAAATAATATAAAATAAAAAAAAATAAACTTTGAGAGCCACTCCTTGGAACACGTACAGTATTGAATTATTATCGAATTTGTAATACTTGCCTCGAGCAATACACGTTCAGAAATACATCCATTTCCCGTTTACATATTCAAATACATAGGTACATTACCTAATAATTATTTCATATTCCAATATACATATACACATCCTGATTTTCATTTAATCCTGACATGAAAATATTCCGCCGTGAAAATCCCAATTATGTATTTAAAATTGAACTATCATGATGTAATCCGTCGTGGGTATATATCTGCGATGATCCGCCAAAATTCATTTTTCAAAGGTGTTGAAAAATGAATTGAGCCAAATATAAAAAAACCTATTTTACATTTAACTAGATTGGACTTTGCTCGCTCTATGGACTGTTAATTGAGTTTAACATATCGACTAGTTGCATGTTACACATGAGATCCAACTGTCGATAGTGATAGTAAGTAAAGTTGAAGAATAAGTAACAAACTATAAACACATGAATACAAATTATTTAATATTTTAAGATATTTGGTTTTCTATAAAACACATTTTCCAAGATAAGATAGTATGGAGGTCAGTCCTCTGTAATCTGGTTGGTTGGAAAAACTTGCTTAATGGCAATAAGCCCTCCAGTGTGCATTATATTTGTTTATATTATGTACAAAAATTAAATAAATAAATTGTATGATATATAAAAGATAAAAATAAAACGCAACAAACGCACCTATCAAGTTTTCAATTGGTAATAATTTACATATTCAGATACTCAGATATCATAGTGCGTCGCTTTACTTAATTTATTATATTATTTATTTATTTTGATACACATGTTATAAGAATTACATTTTTTTTTTATTTATTAAAAATCTTTTTTTACAAATACAATAATATCTTATGTATGTAGGTTCAATATAACTTGATGAAGTAGTAAATAACATGTTTAGTACTAAAATTAAGTTAAAGTTAATGTTAATGTCATCAGTGTATATATAATAATTTTAATTATAATTTATGGATTTACAATTCCATAATTGGTAGAAAACCTGTGCCAAGGCAAATGTATCTTGAAACAATGATGCTGTAATAGTGAATGCCAGCATCAAACGTCCATTATAAAGTGCATCTTTTTTTATAAAATAAATGAACATGTCTTTGTCAAACAAGTAGGTACATATTCATCTTCTTAAGTTCCCTAAAATAAGCATAAATGCTCGCATAGGCGAATTTCAATCAAATAACAATAACATTTTTTATTGTGAATATTTTTCTATATTTTATGATTGTAATTTTTTGTGTATTATATTTTTTTTAAATAAAATAAATATAAAAGTAAAAAGTATAAATAAAAATACAAAATAATGGAATTCAACATAATGTAAATCGAATATTTTAAAAGGTTGCATATACGCAAACATAGGATTTTTTTCCTTGTCGGGATTCAATGATAATATTTAGGTAAATTTTAAATATCTCAATAGAGACGAAGTTGGAATATTATAGAAGAACCAGGAACTCAAGACACCTACAGGGCTTACTATCCATGAAAAATGCAGACATTTTATAGCTTAAGATATTATTTGCTACCTCCACCACCACCCGCTCCGCATATGGGGGCGACTGTAAACGGCCCCTTCACAGAACACTAAGAGAGCGACAAGAAAAAAATACACAGCACGAAATCCCTCTAGATTAGCATACTCGTCATCATAGTGCAAAAAGAACAATCGACGAATGTGAATGAAGATATTAGAGAACTCCATATGATAATGATATCCATGATATGGGTAATTTTAAAAAAAACTATTATGGACAATTTATTAAAAAAATCATACCTACATAAATCGTTAAACAACCAATTACAACAAATTAAATAATTCGCAAACCCTGGACATTTTTCATCATAACTTTAGTAAATTTAGGTCCCGGGTGAGGCTGTTGTTGGTGTGATCTATAGGGGTTAAATTGAAAATCTTCGAGGTTATTCCTATCCCTCTTTTCCCTCTCCCTTCCTGTTCTATAGAGGTTTGTACGCCAAATTCTTAATGAATAAGTATTTTATTTTTTTAACTTTGTATTGAAAAGATCACTCGCATTATCTAGCCATTATTTTTATATTAAGCATTAGGGAACTTTACTGGTTTTGTATATAAATTGTTTTTTTTTTTGTTTTCCCACAAGCTGTACATAAATGTCTGTTCCCAGAATTAAATAAAATAAAAATAATCACGAGGGTTTTGATTTCACCGTTTGACGGGACTTGCTTCCCTGGTCATTTTTCACGGATATCGGCTAGTAATTTTGTCAAACTGTTATAAAAAATAAATTCTCTTAAACAAATCGACACTTGGATTATCACAGAAATCTCCAACTTATGTTAGAGATTTTGGTTCTTAAACTGCCATCCTCAGTCATGAAGCCCATAGAGAAGAAGACGATTGTCCATTTTTGGTTGACAAAATCTTTTTGCAGACTACCAAGACATGTGTCACACCTGAATTTGATCTTGTTGAGATTCACACGTCGTCCCCCGCAGACCGCTTAGTAAAGATTCATAAAATTGTTTGAAACTACGCGCCATTAACCTTTCAAAGCCAATGACCCGTGGGCTATTTTAAATGATCGTTTGAGAACAGGAAGTCAACATGGAAACCTGACATACAGGGATACCAATTAAACTGAAATGGCTTCAATTTTATGTTTGCATAATATTCAAAAAAGTAAAAAAAAAAAAAAAGATTTTTCCTTATAGACGAAGATCCAGTGACCGAAAGACTTACTTCAAAGTATATATGTAGGTTGAAAATTTTACTGTGTTAGGATACCACACAAGGCAACAACCACAATTAGCTGCTATGAACCCTGAGGAGCAGTGGTTTCTGTCCTTAACACGTCAGTTATATATGGCATAAAGCGTTTTATTCATCCCTCGAATAAATGAAATATTTGTTAATTTTGAATTTTCGAATTCAAATAACCGTCTTTTTTGTTTGTTATACGCATTGATAATTTACAAGCAAGACAGGCGTAGTCGGACTCGGCCAACTTTGAACAACTGAACTTCTACGGAAGACTATTGGAAATCACGTATCTCATAAATGTGTATTTTGGTTGGTGGAAACCCCTTATACTAAATGTTTTTTTTTGCTGGGCTATACACATTGCCAATTTACAATCAAAACTCAGGCGTAGTGAAAATTCCTGTATGTAGGACTCGGTCAACTTTGAACTATTGAACTTCTACGCAAAACTATAAGAAATCACAATTACCATTTACAGATACTTCGTTTAGTGGAAACCCCTAGACAGACACCTTTAAATTATGCTAAATTAATGTCTTTTTTTCCTGGGCTATACACATTGCCAATTCACAAGCAAAACTCAGGCGTAGTGAAAATTACTGTAAGTAGGACTCGGTCAACTTTGGACTATCAAAACTCTACGCAAGACAATAAATTAGATATCACGTCTCCCATTTACATATAGTGGAAACCCCTCGACAGAAACTAGGAAACTAGGGTGGAAACCCCTCGATAGACGACTATAAAATTTATTAATATAATTAATATTAATTTAATGTATTTTTGTCTGTGTTATACACATTGCCGATTTACAAACTAAAGACAGGCGTAGTGAAAGTTACTATTATTCAGACTCGGTCAACTATGAACTTCAAATTGGGGGTTTCCACCATCCATATATAAAAAACGAGTGGGTTGTGGCCAACGCTAAACTCCTCACTAACAAGTCATTCTATAAAGTATTCAAATTTTGTATGGAAAATTTCCAACATTTTCATGAAATGAGTTTGTTAAATTATTTTTTATTTAAATATTTTATTATGAAAACTTGATAACTCTTTAATGCCATTTTATGAACGTGATGTGCCTTTTTACGAATTTGAAAACAAAAATTTAAAATTTTAAGTTTCCTGAGCTTGGGGTCACTTTGAAATATTTGACAGTTAAAAAAATTGAGAAGCACTATTCATATATCGTTCAAAATCTAATGGGATCTAATCGAGTATTAGGTATACATATTTGCAAAATTTGAATAGAATTGAATGAGTACTTTAGTCTATAATCGATAAAGTAAAAAATGAACACGCCGTACATAGCACACACACACACAGATACATTGTGATGAAACTTTCAGAATACAATCTCAGCATGATACTAGTTGATAATCTGCAAAAAAAAAATACCCTTAAAAATTGCGAAATCATAACTCCCCACTATATCACCTTGTGTTAGTGAGGAGTAAAAACACGCTTCATACTATGACTGACGTGTTGAAACAGCAATTTTATATCCTTTTCAATACCTTTTATAGCTGTTATTTGCTAAAGCCACCAGTGCTCGTGGTTCATCCTATCCAATCGTTGTTACCTGCTGTATCTATCTATATAGAGATAATTCAACCTTTATACTATGACGTTATTTTTATACACCTACTGACATAAACAGTTTATAAAAAAAATATTTTTTTTTCTTCTTTTATTTGTCTTTGTGAAATACTAAGTTGTATGGACATCAACAAAACGTAGGTCGAACTTACAGTAAGGTAAAGGTACCTTCGTATGTAGCGAATATGGAAACCCTCGACAAAAACTTATACAGTCCTACTGATAAACCTTTATTTGTCAAATAGTTCCTGAATTCCTTGTATATCCTTCCGTAACATCCTTTTCCTTTGCTATGATCAGTGTTATTTTTATTATTCTTTTTTTTTAAACTCTCTTTTCATTTTTTTTTCTCTTTGTATTTTTTTTTATATTTCTTACTCTTTTATGTTATTTTTTATCAATTTATTTCTCACTAAATTAGTATTACTGTACCAATTTAACTTAGAGACTTCACGTTGCTCGGGTTGGTTGAAAGAAATTGCCTTATGGCAATAAACCTGCCTTTGTACACATGTACATAAATTATATAAATAAATAAATAAATAAACATCGACTGCACACCCGTTGATCAGTGTTTTAGTTACACACCTCTTAAAGCCCGTATCAAAGAGTATATAAAACATATGGCCCGTGTAATAATTATTATTTAAAAATCTTACTAATTAACGCTGTATAACGACTGGGTGGTTGCAACACATATATAACATAAATTAATACGACAATGTTGTATTTTCGCACCCGCGCATGCGCAGAGCCCCCAGCCGCCATTCTAATTTTGACGTTTGTCATAATATGTTTTTCACATTTTAAATAAGAATATGGAAAATGTAACGAATAATTTAATCACAAGAATACCCATGCGAACACGTTTATAGATATTTTAAAGGAGCTTATTTATTAACAAATTTTTGCTCCTTGAACCCACAGATATCGATATTAAAATGTAAAAGTTTAAACCCACCTGAAAAAGAGAACGGTAGTTCTTGAAACTAGTTGTGGAATAAAAATAAATAAATGGAAATAAACAAAGTTAGGTATATTGTTATTTTAATAATTTATTAAAATGAATTTCCACAATGTAAACGCCTCTACCTTAGAATATTAAAATGATTTATACAAAAATTTCGTCATATTATTCCAAGATATAACAATATAAATATGCAGATCAAAATCAAATTAGATTTATGATGAATGAAAGTTGTTTTAAAACACCGCGTGACTACCTTGGACAGGCGTGCAAGCATTGTGTAAAATTTGTGTGAGAGATACACAGTCGTTGACCAAGTGATCAGCTACACAGCGTTTATTGGTAACATTTTTGCCTACGCGGGTGTTAAACGGTCGTGTTACATTTACACCACTTTTATTAGTAAAACTGATAGCGTACAAAATCTACCACAAAATAAAATGTCTTATTGGCAATTTGTGGTGAATGTCGGACATTATATAATGAACAAAAGTTGAAAGAAAAAAAATTCAAAAAATAATTAATTTTCAATACGGGTAACCCTGTTGTATTATGATACGGGATGGTTCATAAGTCACAATGGAATAAGCATTTAAATCTTGCTATATAAATAATAATTTATTACATATCCAACTCTGAGAATACTTGATGATTCGCCATCCAGTATTTAGAACATATATGTAGGTAGATACAGAGTAGCTCATAAAATATTCACGCTTGACTACTCATCATTTCAATATAATAATATTCCTTAAGGGATATCTTTAAAATATCATGTATATTTTTTTTATTTATTTTTTCATCACACCATTTAAATAATCTTTATTAAAAATATATAACTGCTGCCCAACAAGGTATACCTTTTCTAGGGCTAGCAGTGTAAAGTCTGATTTTTTTAAAAGTGCCAAAGCTCATAGGGTGACCATGGTGTAAAAGAATAAAAATATTATGGGATTTATTTTTATCATCATGATATAAAACGGTTGTAACTTGCACATGCATACATCTTCAAAACCTTCAAATCTACTCATACCTATACTTACCCCCGGTACCATGCGGCTTTAATGGGTCTACATAATTAGGTATTTTCTGCATATGTTAATTGGCATCTCCTGGGAAAGTAATATTTAAACAAAATATTTATTTGATACTTTTTATTAGGAATATAAAATAATACACTATGAAGTAATTAATCATTATAATAATAAACAGTTAAAGTAATTAATCATTATAATAATAAACAGTTAAAGTAATTAAGCATTATAATAATAAACAGTTAAAGTAATTAATCATTATAATAATAAACAGTTAAAGTAATTAATCATTATAATAATAAACAGTTAAAGTAATTAATCATTATAATAATAAACAGTTAAAGTAATTAATCATTATAATAATAAACAGTTAAAGTAATTAATCATTATAATAATAAACAGTTAAAGTAATTAATCATTATAATAATAAACAGTTAAAGTAATTAATCATTATAATAATAAACAGTTAAAGTAATTAATCATTATAATAATAAACAGTTTAAGTAATTAATCATTATAATAATAAACAGTTAAAGTAATTAATCATTATAATATTAAACAGTTAAAGTAATTAATCATTATAATAATAAACAGTTAAAGTAATTAATCATTATAATAATAAACAGTTAAGGTAATTAATCATTATAATAATAAACAGTTAAAGTAATTAATCATTATAATAATAAACAGTTAAAGTAATTAATCATTATAATAATAAACAGTTAAAGTAATTAATCATTATAATAATAAACAGTTAAAGTAATTAATATTATTTTACAAAATAATAAATTATTTTTTACAAAATATTTACAAAATAGTTCATTGTTTACATGTTTATCACACACATGTTTATAATAATAATTATGTATCGATTATTAAACTAAAAATAAAATACATAAGTTAGAAATAAAAAATCATCAATGAATACAATTCCTAATTTAGAACACATGGTCACCATAAAAAATCAAACGTACGCGCACTTTGAGAGATAGATACGTACTGTCGGGTTTGTTGATGTTTGTTGTTAAGGACACCAAATGGTGTAAACCAATCAGCATCCACGATTCTACTAATACATTTATATGCGTAAATACTATTCATTTTTTTTGTTTATGTATAGAATTGGCACTTAAAAAAAAATCAGACTTTACACACATTATAATATAATATTTCACAGAAGACATTTTATAGGTTGTACTTATTTGCATTTTCAAAAGTATCTAAACAATATAAACTTAACTTAACTATTGTTCACAGATTAAAAAATAGAATTGGAGTCATCATGATATCCATATACATATTGTGTATGTAGGTATCTTATAATATTTATTTGTTAATTGCACAAATAATATGAAATAGTATCTCTTGGGAATAGTGAACTGACAGAGCATAGGTATGATCCGTCAGTCATATATTTATTTAGTCGAGTCTCAGCTCAAATCATACTAAAGGTACATAATTTGTTTTCATTATACTGTGAGGCTCATGCTAAGTTTTTCTAAGCGTTTTCTGGGAAAATGAATATTTTTCCCGTAATCTGGATAATTTTATGTATCTACTAGCGGACCCGACAGACGTTGTCCTGCCCATACTATTTGTGAAACATAAAAAGTATGTAACATATATTTGAATCATGTGGATATTATCATTACTCACTGAACAAACTTACATTTTCTTGTTCGATGAGCCGCTAAACACTTTGAGGTTAGATTGATTGTCATTTCGTATATAATTGTAATATATGATCTGGACGCGGAATCGAACGAATTTAAATATGAATAATAACGAAACAGTGAACAAAAATTAAAATATCATGCACATGTATATTATAATTGAATTACGAATAATACCGAAACAGAGTGAAAAGAACTTAAAATGTCAAAAAAATCCAAAATATGATGCGAAATGACAGATTTCTTAGTGTTGTCAGATGGAAAAAAAACTAAACATTGCCAATTCGACATTAGCGCCGCCTATTGTAATTTAAAAATAAAAAAATATATTTTTTATTTTCCTTTATTATTTTTATGTTTAAAATTCCATTTTGTGAATCTAAACCATTCAGGGACTCACACAAAAAATTTCATCTAAATCGGTTCAGCCCTTTAGGAAGAGTTCAGTGACATACACACGTACAGAAGAATAATATATAGTTATATATAAAGATAAACAAAAAATCAACAAAATTGGCGATTTAGGCCACTTGTAAATAATACCATTGCAGATTATCAACAAGTACCATCATGGGAATAAATCCCTACAAAATTTTAATGCTTTGTGGAATGACTTGTAGTGAGAGTATAGCGTTGGTCACAATCCACTCGTTTTCTTATTAATAACCAAATCACTTTTTATCCACAAAACCACAACTCACGTCTTTTTCCCTTTGTCCATCTATCTATTTCCCTCTCCTATCCCAATCCAACAAACATAGTGTCACTATCTGGTGTATTATTATTTTTCATTTTTGTTTTTATATTTATTTTGTATTTATTTTACATTATTTTGTATTCTCTTGTTAATTATTCCTGGGACTTATTGAATTTACTATGGAGGTCGACTGGTAGAAATTGCCTGCGGACAATAAGTCCGCCACATTGTTTTACCACAATATTTTTTTTTAATTATTATTATTAAATAACAATAAATTTCATCAAACAAATTAATTTGTCATGTATTATGGTTGTATATAAGTTTGATGTCTTTTAATGTCAATCAGCAATAATAGGTACCTATGCTATTTTCATATTAGTACTGTACATAATAATTTGTCAAACAATTTATCTAATAAGGAATGCTAACAAAAATAGTATCTACACTAAATCACGTAATTTGTTTCCAAGAATTATATTCGATCAATTTTGGTCGCCAAAGATTCATCGTCTGATAGCGATGTAAAAAATATATCAAAATTATGCCAAAACTACAAATAATCCAACTGTCGATTCGTTCATGAGAATTCAATAATTCTCTTAATGAATCGACATTATTAAGCCAAGATGCGTGTACGAAGGAAAATTTTGTATGGTGTAGTGGACTTTTTGCATGCTAATAGCACCAACTAGAGGCCTCGCAGCATATATGTTCCCATACATGGATTTACTAAGAATTCGGAGTAGAACATTTTATGTGAGTTTTGTGTGTGTGTGTGTGTGTGTGTCTGGTGTGTGTCTGGTGTGTGTCTGTGTGTCTGTCTGTACCCCCCCTTATAACTTTTGATCCGCTCAATTTACAGATGTCAAATTTTCAGAATATATAAACAGTTATAGGCCTACAAAACTTTTATACTCAGAATTGTGAATTTTTGTTTCAGTCAGGGGTTATCAAGTTTTGAAATTTCGGTTAATTTTTCCATATATCTCAGAAACCATAAAAGCTAGAACGCTGAAAATTGGTATAAAGATTGACAAGTACAAAATCTCAAATTTAAATTTTTTTAAAAAATTCCAGGGTTTCTCAAACATTTTTTATTAAGAAAAATATTTTTTTATGATAAATTTATGAGTTTAACTGCCTATATTTCCATTTTTTTTTAAATATCGAAAAAAGCCGAAACACCCCACTAGATAATTTAATTTTATATAAAAAATATTAACATTGTATTAGCACATCTCAAATTTTTTCTAACAATTTTTATAAAAATTGAATTTAGTGACGACATTGCTTCCTAAAATTTGTATGGTAGTAGCTTACACACAATATCTATGAAGACTAAATTGTTTGATACTAATCTCCAAACATACATACATACCATCATGCAGTTTTCATATTCTGGGTAGGATCAAAGACTGACCTCCATACTATCCTATCTTGACATACATACCTATGTACATGGTTGTATAGAAAATCAAATATCTTTAAATATTAAATAATTTGTATTTATGGGTTTATAGTTTGGTACTTATTCTTTAACTATACGTACTATCGCTATCGACAGTTGGATCTCATGTGTTACATGCAACTAGTATACCTACTAAAATAGTCTTATTTTTATACTTCAAAATTTATAAACCAAATTCCATTTCAAAACTCAAGAATACAGGTTTTTGTAACGGAATCATTAACAAAACCTGAAAATAATACGTTAAGGCCCTTGTATACGGATGCACACAAAAATGCACACTTAATTACCTTCTAATGTATGAAACACCAAAAAATATTGCATATCACCTAATATCTGAGATACAATATTTTTCGCGAAGAAGGGGTAAAAAATGTTTTTTTTTTAAATAGCGAGAATAGCAATTAAAATGTTATAATAATAAAAAAATTCAGTCGGTATTTTCATATTATGTTTTGATTAAACTAAAAAACTTCTTAATAGACCTTGTAGTTTTTTTAGTTACTTACAATAAAAAAATATAAAGGGTTTCAGTAAAACTAATTTTATAAAAAAAATATTATACAAATTCACATTTCAAAAAACTCATACAATAGAATTAAGATGTAAATACAAACTGTTCCTTATTTAAAAGACGTATCTTTTGAGGGCATTGGGGAAATTATTTTCAAAATAGCCTAATATAGCCTCTTAAAGAAATACACAGACATGGATTATTAACGAACACCTTAATTGTGAATAACCTTTAACCTTAACCTTTTTTCAGTTCTTTCCGTGTCAACTACATAGATCTTTTTTCATTTAAATGTAAAAGTCGACCATGTGACTCAATTTGGTATAACCGACTTCTGAGCTTAAGGTTCTGGGTCGACTCCCGATGGAGAAACAGTTTTAAATTATATTTTCAGTCTGGATCTGTGAGATGATACACATCCTACATCCTCAGAGCGTAGCAAATTGTTTTTGGGTGCGACAAAGTTGACATTAAACGAAAAAAATCAATGCAATAAAATACGACAACGAAATAAAAGTGTGGTTTGTACGTAAATCTCTATCCACTTCATCCATTTAATTTTTCGGTTAGGTTCATTTAGCCTTCAACAATAATATCTACTCGCGTGAGCGAGTTGCTTTAGTTACTTCATTCCTATTTCAATTTCGCAATAGTGAATGTTTCGCCTTACAAAATGTCTACACAAATTATTTGTTTGGCTCACCAATGCAGAGACTTCCAAGACTTGCAAATAAGTTTGAGCAGATCGATGTCTTTGCATTGGGTTATGGTGCATACAAGAGTTTGTTGTTACATATAATGAAATGATTATATTATGTAATGAATGAATCTTGATTATCAATGTATTATTATTTTTTTTTTTGTAAATATTACTGTAAACAAATGTATTTATAAGTTGCACTTTTTCTTCTGCTGATTTGTGTTCAAATTTTATTTTTATATATCTTTTTTATATTTAGTTGCTTCACATATTGTTTTATTGACTTTTTTCTTGTGTTTTCTTTTTTTTTGTTTCCTTTTACTTAGTGTATTATTGTTTTTAGTCTCTATGTTTTTTTCTTAGTACCTATGTATATTTTAATGTATGTTTGTAAAAGGCAATTCATGCCGTATGAGAAAAAATAAATAAATTTGATCTGATGATGGGACCCATGACAAAATTATTAAAAACTAAAAAAATAATGCAAAATAAGCAATAATTCTTTACCACGTCGTCAGAATTCGATGATTAGAAGGGGATTAGTCAAGAGATTTGATGACGGGAATCACGAGAAATCTTGAAAATCATCCATTTGCGGAGGATTTGGGGATTATTGTAAAGGTATGAAAGAGAATATAACTACATATAGACAAGAGAACCAAATACATTATTCTTCTATCTTGATACATATTCGTTTTAAAGTGTTTTTTGTATGAAAGATTATGTACAGAAGAATAAACCCACCGATAATTTTTGTCGGAGAATTTTTTACGCCTATTATTCCTATAGTCTTTTTACAAAACCTTTAATAATATGACATGTCTGCTAATGATATAAAGCTTTCCTCGGTTGAATATTTGGGAAAATATCCTTAAAGCAAATTTCCACGAATTAATATTAACATGATTTGAGTCGATTTCCCTAAAATTCACCCCTGTTTGTTCAATATGTCAGGTTAGTAATAGGAAGCATTGATATAATGGAATCGATCGAGGAAAACATTTGCCAAATGCAAACATAAGATAAAACTAAGTTTAGTTTGTCGATCAACAATTCTTGATTGAGCTCAAAATCAATACTTAAATATTATAAAAAAATGACGAACGACAATATTATAAGTATAGCGCCGAATCAATATTTAAATGTTATAAATATTAACTTAATAATTCTTGATAGAGCTGTAAATCAACACATTATTAAAATAAATATTGTTGTTCGAAAATTATTAAGAGAGCTCTTAATAAATACTCAAATATTATAAATATTGTCGATCGAGAATTATTGATAGAGTTCCAAATCAACAAATTATTATAATAAATATTGTTGATCGAAAATTATTAATAGAGCTCCAAATAAATACTCAAACATTATAAATATCGTCGATAGACATATTTTTAAGTATTGATTTGGAGCTCTATCAATAATTCTCGATCGACAATATTTATAACAATTTAGTGTTGATTTGGAGCTCTATCAAGAATAATTTGTTTTCCTGTCATTGCTATAAACTGTTCTTATATTCAATATTTTTAGATTTTTTTTCCTTGTCTTTTGTGATCTTTTTTAGTCATGTGATAGCCTTTCCTTTTGCGATAATACACACAGTATTGTATATTTAACATTGACTCTGTTTGATTGGAATGAATTGCCGTGTGAAAATTATTAAATACAATAGATAATTTAATAAAATAAATATAATATTATATATAATACAGTAAATAAGCTGAAATAACTTTTCTATTTCTTTAATATTTGAAAGTAAATTTGTGGCGTCATTTTAATTTTTTTATTACATCCACAGGTCCCCATAAGTGGTTTACTCAAAGTAATTTTGCATATTATAAAAAATAACTTTTCTATGTTTATCGACCTGTCACTCGATAAATTCTTGTGTGGAACCTCAGTCAGTGATTTGATTTAACGAAAATCCAAGTGGGTATTCGATATATTCATCTTAGATTTAATTTAAACTTGTTAGTTGAAATATTTAAAATGACAAGAGTTTTCTATCCATTTTTAATTCATGATAAAGGACCTAATGGAAAATATTATAAAAAATATCGTTTATTTTCTCTCACTTAACAATGATTTATTATAACCAAATTGAGCAACTGAAAAAAACTTTTCAGAGAATCTACCCCTTCCCTAAAGTACAGTAACGAAATCAGGACAGGGACGTAACAATATTATTAAAATTTAACTTTTTTTAAATTTATTACGTATTTTTTATGAATTTTAAAGCAATTCATGAATGAAAAAGTAAACTCATTTAATAATTGTAACAGATAATTTTTTTTATAAATATTTTGTTTGTTTAAGTGCACAATGGCCAATATATTTTATTTTATTATATTAAAAAGTGTACATCCAATAAAAATACACTGATAGGCAGTGAGAACCGAACACCGCTTTTGACATATATTCATCAACATTGCTAGTAATGCAATTATTTTACATAAATTTCTCAACAGGTATCATGTAGAAAGTGCAAACTATGAGTTTTGTGACAATGGTTTTGTGTGTATGGTGAATTGTGAAAATCTACTAGAAATGTAATTCATAAAAATGCATTGAGAGATTTTCAATCTTTCAAAAAGGTTGTACACAAAAATCTACACTTCCTATGTTGTGGAGAGTTTAGTGTTGGCCACAACCCAATCGCTTTATATAATGTATTTTTTGAAGGAAACATATCGACAGGCATTTCGTCCGCTAGTGTAGAAATTGTAATTTATTAAAAAAAAGGTATTTTATGAATAATTAATTGATAATGATACGCCACTGAGATTTCAACATAGGTGTTTCCCCTTACCGTGAAATTTTTCATTTTTCCTTCAAAAATATTCTATATTCCTCTCCTGGCATACATACAGCACAACACCCACACGAGGGCCATATTTCACAATTACATCGGCATTTCAACATGTTTTTTTGTTAATTTTTGATATTACTTAAAGTTTTTAAAACATACGAAACGCGTTTAAAAACATTCTGGAATATGTATGATGATAATAACATAGCGTTTTAATGCCATGTCGCATTGTGTTATTTGAATGAGAGTGGGTTTTTAAAAGACAGGACTGTTCTATGTAGGTACCTACTTTTTTTTAAAAAACGCGATGCATTTTTACTCCTTACTAACCCAAGGGGATATAGTGGGGAGTTATGATTTTGCAATTTTTAAGACTATTTTTTTATTGAAGATTATGCTGAGATTGTATTTTGAAAGTTTCTTCACAATGTATCTGTGTGTGTGTGCGCTATGTGCTGATATATATCTGATATCTGTGTGTACAGCGTGTTTATTATACTTTATCGATTATAGACTGAAGTACATACTTATCCGATTCTTTTCAAATTTTGTAAATTTGTTTATCTAACACTCACTTAGACCCCGTTAGATTTTGAAGGATATCTGAATAGTGCTTCTCAATTTTTTTAACTATCAAATATTTCAATATGACCCCAAGCTCAGGAAACTTAAAATTTGAAAGTTCTATTATCTAATTCATAAAAAGGCACATCTCTTTCATAAAATGGCATTGAAGAATTATCAAGTCTTCATAATAAAATAGTTAAATAAAAAAAAATATTTAACAATCTCATTTCATGAAAATGCTGAATATTTTCCATACAAAATTTGATTACTCTATAAAATGACTTGTTAGTGAAGAGTTTAGCGTTGTCCACATCAGTTATTAAAAATCCTTCAATTGGGAATAATTCATCCATCCAGATATTTACTTCTTATTCTTCTTCGATGGCACTACAGCCCAAATCGAGCCTTGGCCTCCCTCAGTAAGCGCCTCCAACGTCCCTTGTCACCAGTTGCTGTCCTGATATGTACTTCATATCAGAGAAATAGTTCTGAGGAGGTTCTTATACTACATATCAACTCTACTGATCTCTGATTATTATAATTACAATAATAAATTATCTCTTACGATTTTAAATGGGTAGCCAATACCCTCACCAATCAAATTTCATTCTCTTCAGTTCTCATGCGACATTCTCGCGGGCCAGTCATTTATAATAAACATCATGTAAACGAATTCAGCAGTTTTTATATCTTCCCACTATAGGTACCCGTCACACATACCTACAGTGGTGACCCCGACGTGATCTGAACACGTAACCTTCTGATATTGAGTTCTGATATTGTTTGAAAAGGGAGGGAAAGAGCATTTTCGCAGAAACCAAAGTAATGACAGCTACGCAAATTTATAAATACAGATTTATTCTACAAAATTACTTTAAAAATGAACACAAAACACCTGTAACAAATAAGTATAAGACTAGACAAGTAACTTACGGTAAATATAATATACCTAGAGTAAATAACTATTACGGTGAAAGAACACTGCAATATTCAATACCAACAATTTTTAACAGCTTGCCCTCAGATTTAATTGGATTAAATTCGTTTAATAAAATCAAAAGATCCTGTAAAAAATTCATTTTTAACGAATTATGTTCTTTTCCTTCCTTTTATTTTATTATTTTATTACTTTTCCTTTTGATTTTGTTCTTACTCTATTGTATTTTTTGGGTTTTCTTCTATATGTTTTTTTTGTTGTTGTTTTTATTCTAGTGTTGTTTTGGATATATCAAAACATTTTTATATTGTTAAACCAAATTAATTTTTTTTTGCCATTGTTGGTTAGTTTAAGTTAGCATTTATATTGTATGATATAGAAACCCACTGATAACCATATATGGTTAGTGGGATCTTTTATAAATGAAATTATGTTGAAAAAAAATCATATTGAGTTATATAATATGATAATTATATCCAAGATATAGGTACCTAATTAAATTGATCTGACTTGTTTCTCTGATCTGTCATTATATAATATCTACCTGTTCATCAATGGAATAGGTGCAAATTTTTCTTATTTTTATATTTAATCACATATTGCAATGTGAATTTTTAAGTACCATTTATATGTATTGTTTCAGAGTAGATTATGTTTTTTTCTTTGACAAATTCTGTACCTATTTGAATTTAAAACAATTTCGTTTGACATGACGTGTTTGACACTGGCAGTATGTAAGTAAACAATAATCTATGGTATGGTATAATATTTGATGTATTTGTATAAATTTTACCATTCTGCATTCCTTCTCCATATACACTTTAACAATGCCAAATCTTTGCTTTGCTTTAAAATTGGTCCGAAGTTTCGCTTTGCGTATTGATACATATGTAGCAGCGCCTTGTGGGCTGCAACATGTATGGCCCGGCATTCTCGAATACTTCCGAAGATTAACGATGTCAACGAACCATAGCCCACCGCTGTTGATACGAGCTGATCGACAGATCTTTATTCATGTGATATTTATTTGCAATGTTAAAAACTGCTACACATATACATATAATACTGTCTCTGACTAAATTCACAAGAATAATCAAATACCTTCATACAACGTCGGTAAATATGAACTTATCGGCGCTTCAATTTTATTTTAGTGGGAACAAGCCGGCCAGTGTACAATATATTTATTTATATTATGTACAGTTAAATGAACAAATAAATAATGAAATTTAATTATTTCATTTTAGCACAAATAATTTATTGTATTTTTAAATTCACTTGACCGTGGTTTGGGCATGATTGACGTATGGGAAAAAGGTAATCTATTTTCGGGGAGATATTTGAAAGTATGCTCAATCGAACTGTTGGAGTGTAGGTATCTAAAGGTATATAATATGTACCATGTACCTATATAACGCAAACTCAATTAATCCGTTATAATATAAAACTCAATTAAAATATATTTGAATTGGAAATTAACAAATCTATTTGCTTGTTCAATAAATAATTCGATTCCATTTATTTACTTGATGTTGTGAAATGAGTTCCGTTCAGGGCTGTCAACCGTCCGTATTTTTTGCTCCGGAAGCCCTCTCGGAATATTTTGCATTTTAATACGGAAATTAAAAACGATTTAAAATAACCAAATAGAGGTACATAATGTAGATATCTAATATAAATTATAATATAAGATTCGTGTTTGCGGAGATGGCTTTGTAGCAGTTGCGGAATTGCTTATAGAAGTCCAGAATCATGGCTTGCCTATGAATATGTTAAGAAATTCAAGACCTAATAACAAAAATAAAAATTGAACCGTATGTAGATACGATGCTCGACAGGGCAAATGTAAATATTATTTTGGCATGTGATTTCAAAATATTTTCATGGCCACTTATATGAACAACGGTGCAAAAAAAGCATTAAATTTTTGACATTTCCCAATTTTCTTTCATGGTTTGTCTATTCCGAGGGTTCTAGGCACGCCCATGTTTTGTAGTACTTATATTTTAAACAATTATATTTTCTATAATCAATTTTACACACATGTGCCGTGAAACCTTTTATAAGGTAATGCAAATTCGCACATCTGTCGCTGGTAACCCCGTACTGTAGGATATTCCGTGATGGTATGAATGGAAATTGATTTTGTTTTAAAAAAAAATGATATATTTGATGCGATCGCTTCGAAACACGAGTTTTCAATCATTTTCATCCGTCCTGAGGAAAAGCGGTTGCTTAGTTTTGCGATTGATTATTATAATCAAGTTACAAATTTGTAGAAAGTATGGCCAAGAGTGAATTTAATATACCTACCTATCAATTTAGTTATTACAATTAATTTTCCATACCACGAATAGTTCACTAGATACGAGCGTTTTCGAAACGACCGCTCCTTCCTCAGGACGTTCCTTAGTTGTCTTCTGTATACTATTATAAATAAAATTAATAACAAAGATGCTCAAGCCTATCGCGACATTCTTTCATTTTATCACATGTTCCTATCTCTTTCGCAATCTGCTTTGAACTCGCATCCATACATAACCATAATCAGGACGTTCCTAAGTTGTCGGCCTTCGTGGCTCAGTTGGTTGGATATCTGGCTGCTGATCCAAGGTTCCCGGGTTCGATTCCCGGTGGAGACACAGTTTTAAAATTGTGTTTTCAGTCTGTATCTGTGAGACGATAAATATCGTAAGTCTCCAGAATGTGGCAACTTTCTATTGGGTGCGTGTTAAATAATTATTTGACATAGTACCTGTTAGTTGCCCGAGAAGCTATATAAAAATAAAAATAAAATAAAAATAACCACATTTTTATTAAATCAATGATCTTATGGCGCGCGCTAGTGTCTGAATCCGGACGATTCAGCCCTATATAAAGACGCCTCAGACCGGGAGCGTTCATTCGATCTACCCTGTTCCAGTTGTCGCGGTCGCGCTGTCCTTGCGAGCCCATAGTTTTCAATCCGCGTAATCATCGTATATTATTCTAATTTAAAATATAAATATTTATTAAGTCAACTATTTTCAATGTATTAGAGTCACTTATCCAAATAAATTCATGTAAGTAATTGCACCAATTATCTTTTGATTTCTGCCATCTAATTACCTGTGTTTTACTGTAATATTAAATATCTATAGGTTAGGTAAGTACCTACACAGTCATTACAATACCTTCGCTTGGGGATAGGCAAACAGGTTGAAATACCTAAAGCCTATATAGACCGGCATAGCCTATCCTGGGTGACCACCGACAGGTTATCTAACTTGATCGGCAGCACAACCCAGTCCTCGGTAACCAAGATCAGGTAACTTGGTATCCCGAGGGCCCAAAGCCAAACAGGTGACGAGAGTACACCTAAACAGGTAAAATCTCATGGGTATGGTGTGAAGCAACGACTTAGAATAATGCATTGACTCTTCTATAATCATCGTTTTCAAGCGTCCCGTAAGAGCCGGGTAATCGAAAATACAACATGCAACAATAACATCTCACATAGTTCAGCAATGAGATTCAACACTCATTCTGAATATAGGTACACGCATGTGTCGTGTGCCCTTTTATAAGGTAATGCACTCCTGTTGCTGGTGTGATATGCCGTGATTTTGAATGAATTAATGAATGTTTTGGTGGCCCTGGTTCTGACCGATTTCGGTATAAAATGAGAATGAACCTACACACAATCGGTATATTTAGATAGTATAGTACATTGTACAATGGTACCAACATTCGAATATTATATACCACCTGAGTCCGTACTCTTGTAAACAAATTCAAAAGGTTGGGTTTTGGAAGGGTTTAAAACCCACCCAAACAATTAATTCTAGTCGATTTTTTTTAACACAAGATGACCTTGAAATAACAAATAAAACCAAACATTCAGATTTTTTGTGGCATCATGAAACTATGTAAACATTCGTTACGTAATGACCTTCACGGTGTAGGCAAAGAGAATCGAGCGACACTAACTTCCATCATAAAAAAAAACACTCGGGATCAGTTGTTAAGGGATAAATATTTATTTATTTATTTATTTATTATCTTTGGGAAGCTACAGCTTATTTACAGTTTAATGACACTATATTATTTTTACAGTGTTAGAGCCAAAAAAGCATTACATAAACATTAAAACAAATAACAGTTTACAAGCCAAAAAAATCATACACACCCTCATTCACACCATCACACACACATACACTCACACACATACATACATTTATACATACATACACATATTTACATAAATACACACATGCATACAACTAGGGAAGAGAAGAGAAAGGATAGAAGACTAGAGGACAGGATAGAGGTTGCGATCACCTTCAGAACATAATATCTAAATCTACAATATATCGCGTTGAATATGTCTATCTCAGCTGAGAATGTATTGTTTTATTGGCTGTATATTAAAAAATTATTAAAATAACAACTATTTCCTATAAAAAAACTGGGTTTTATATTTAGAATAAGCAGGGATTTTAAAAATTCAGAAACTTTTTCTGTACTGTTCAATTCGTTGATCAGAAGTACGCTGGAGTATGGCTCCGTTATCTGGAATCCCCAGTATCAAGTGCATATCAACAATATAGAACGAGTGCAGAGAAAGTTTATGAAACGCTTGGCTTATCGTAATATTGTTGCACCATCCCTATCTACACTTGTATCTAGACGTAATTGTTATGACATTCAATTTCTGTATAACATTTTAAATAATCATATTGATTGTCCAGATTTATTATCATATATACACTTCAATGTACCGGTTCGTCGCTCTAGGCACACTACTCTTTTTCGACCCAAAAATTACAGGACTAACGCCGCGACAAATACAACCATCAACAGAATTATTAACACATATATAAAACACGAGAACACGCTTAACTTGGACCTATTCAACGATAATAGAAATTCATTTCGTCAAAAGTTAAAAACACTTATTTAATAGGCCTAATCATTACGCACCATACATATGCTTGCAACCTCACATACGCACCACTCACACATACACACACTCACACACATTACACATTCACTCTCACACATATACTTACTACACATATAAACACAGTGATACCATGAGAATACGGATACATGTAAATGTACCTATAAAATATTATGTTACTTTGATAGTATTGTAAGCTTATAATTGATGTATGGAGTAGGTATTAAGGCAAGTTATTATATATTCTGTATTTATTTTTACTTCATACATTGTTAGCTTCAATTTGAATAAAAAAAAAATAAAAATAAAATATTATGTGTGTAAATATTCCTTCTTTAGGTTTTTCTTGAAAATACAAAGTGAGTTAGACGACGCAATATCCGGACTAAGGCTATTCCATAATCTTGCTGATTGTACTTCAAACGAAGAGCTGAGAAATTCCGTATTATGGATATTGACTCTAGGTAGGGATAGTTTAAAAATGATATATTAAGCTTATTTTAATTTTTTACTTAGTGTTCTTTGTTTGCAGTTGAATTATATATAAAAAAAAAATAAAAAAATTGAAATTTGCAGCGTATGTTCATATTCTGTGCAGACATATTAAGTTCACCTGTATTTGTAAAAAATATATAGGTATGTAAAAATTTGATTGAGTCAGCTTATGCAATCCATGCGAATCAATTGAAATTTTCTATGAAATATTTAAATTGGCATTTCAAATAATATGAAACATCAATAATATTCCATTTAATTTATTTCAAAAACTTCTTCTTGAGTACTTTGACAAGTACCTACTTAGGCGTTGTAAGGCTCAGACTACAACCGAGACTTTTACGAATATCCGGAAAAAAACCTGGACAAAAACCCGTAAAACGATCGATCGTTTGTTTTTGGATCGAAGCTACATAATATTCGTTACTCCCACCACCACCCGCTCTGCCTATGGGGACTGTAATCGGCCCCTTCACAGAACGCTAAGTGAACGACAAAAAAAAATGCATAGCACGAAAAGTAGCTCATGGAGCCCTCTAGATTAGCAATCTCGGCACCATAGTGCAAAAAGAAACAATCAACGAGTACGAACAGAAAATTCACACCCGTGGACTGTCTATGACCTCAGATCCCCCTACATGCAGACCATCAGAGAAGTGACCAAGATCTCTGGAAATAAATTAATTTAACGGGAATCTTCTAAAAGTAAGGCACCATATCTATGACAGAAAACCTTAAAAGCTTTATAATTTTTCTTCGAGATCACAAAATCCGCATGACCAATGGGACCTTGAAGAGGCCCACGGACAGCAACGAGGAGCTCCGATCTATATGAGGACACCATTGGGTGGCAACATTCCCAAAGGATATGTTCCGAAGTTTGGTCCGGGTATTGACAGAAATGACATGAAGCAGAGGAGGCAATGTTAAATCGGTGAAGCTACATAATATGTTGGATTTATATATATTTTTTATTTTTATTTTATAGAATACAACAGGAAAACATATGCAAATATACAAAGATAATTTTTATATTGCCAATTATAGTATTCTAAAATATATTACATACACATTTGTTAACAATTTTGAAAACAGGATAAGAAAGGATAGAGGTAGAGAGGGAAGTGTGGGGAAGCATCGACCACTAGAAACTCATATTATGATTAATATCCCACGTGTCTCAATGGATGAATAATACGTAGTTAAATTATACTGAATAAATTAAAATTAAATTATAGGAGCACAATTAACAAATTCACATTTTTTTAATATATTACATAAAACTCGAAGCAAACATATCCATCTCCGGATCACTAAAACAATTTCTATTGCACCCAGTACAAGCTCTATAGTTAGTATATTCATTTATATATTTTATTGACCCCTTTGTTATCTTAGTCGTATTCGAAAAATAAATTTTTTTTTTGACCGATTGTACGAGTAACACACACTTTAAATTAGTAATAATGACATTTAAATTTTTTGTCGTAACTAACACCCGTTGGTGCAGAAAAGGAACACAATTTCAACAAATCATTATATTTTTTTAGTAAGAAAAACAAATATTATGACAGTTTTTTTATGACTTTCGTGACGTTCTTAGCCAGTTTCAAGATTAATATTAAACAAATCATTCTTCCATTCTAATTTTAAACACAAATCAGTTTCGAAGTAAAAATAAAAAAAACATACAAATTATGGTTCTTTGCAAAGGAACACACCACTCGAATCACTTCAATTGTCGGGTTACATAGCAAAACTGACATCTTTGTTGGCAAAACAACACCCCTCGACACCAAAGTTGCCATGATACGGTCACTATCACGTATAGATGGGCAACTGAAAAAAACATGGTCCATGTCACTTGTTTTCGCGCCACAGGTACAACTCGGAGAAGCACGTAAATTAATTTTATATAAGTGCGCTAGACAAGTTGTGTGACCCGACCTTAAGCGACACATCAGCGTGATTTCTTTTCTAGGTAACTTATACCTTATTGTTATACCACGATTCGAAGGAAATCTTTGGCTGAATTGCAGCATATTGTTTTCCTCATAACAATGCAAAATCACATCTAAGTTATTCAGGTTTAAGAAGACAAAATTTAATAGTAAATGAAACGCCGTCGCCGTACACAAAATAATTAGTAAAAAGTATTTCGATTGGGTGCCAATCTATTTTAGATTGGAAACTATCATCACCCAGTTCATTTATTTACTTCATTTAAGAAATCTACAGTTTTAAATTATGTATTTTAAATTTCATTACTTGTACACAATTTGTGCCAAAAATTCTTTCATTAATTTATGTATATTAATGAATACATAAACAAAATGATTGATCGCATATTTCAAAAATTGTGAGGCGCCGGCTTAGAATAGTACTCCCATTCTTTTAAATCATTGTTTTCGAGTGTCCCGTAAGAGCCGGGTAATCGAAAATACAACAGGCAACAATAACATCTCACATAGTTCAGCAATGAGGTTCACCACCCATTCTGGATGTAGTACCTTTTTTGGTGAAACGAGACTGGTGTGTGGGTATACATAGATGTGTTGTTCTCCCTTTTATAAGGCAATGCACACCCGCACACCTTTCGCTGGTCACCCCACATTGTGGGATATGCCGTGATGGTATGGTATGAATAGTTCAAAAATTCATGAAATAATAGGTACATGAAAATACAAAATTGAAAATATATATGAAAATAAAAACATACATAACTATATACAGTCGAGGAGTATGTTTCAGGATGAGGAGGAGGGGTCTTTAATGAATGAGGAAGGGATTGTTGGATTGTGTATTAGAGTTTAAGATCTTTATCAGTTTTAATAAGAATAATGTCGCTGTAAAATTATAAACAGAGATAGCCCTAGAACAGGGTTTCCTAGTTGGGCAGCAGTAATCTTCTTGTTGGTATCGTAAAATAACGCTGTGATAAAAAAAAAACACATTAGTAAATATACCTTCACTAAATTTTTCTTATTGTTAGCTCCTTTTCGAGATAAAAAATAATAATGATTATCTAATTGTTTAGAAATTTTTGTCAGAGGTTAAGATAATATTTTTATTTTAATGAAAGTAATTTATATTTATTTATTTATTGTTAATACACAAACATTTTTACATATTTAGGTTAAGTAAGTAACGCTCCACTAGGCAAGACCTGTTCTGGGGCTCTTACTTTTACACAATAGGCTAAACAAATTATTTATACATAGAAGATACATACATAATATATAAGGTGCACAAATGATACATTCAAGTTCTTATATATTTTAGTACAATCGCATTAAATAGCAATAAAAATGTAAAAATCAGTTATAATTTATAATCGTATAATAATCATCATAATCGATAATAATCAGGAATCAGTAGGATTGTTAGGTAGTATAGGGACCTCCTCAGAGTAAGTATAAGCTTTTGTTATGTTAAGTATCAAATTATTCAGTGTGTTTTTTTGCATTTCATTTTGATCTTTTGAATAGTTCAAAATTTACGAAATGGTTTGGAATTTTTACTGAGCGTATTCGCGAAATTTTATGTGCGAAATCGTCATAATCATATTAGTATTTGTAGTAGATACTTAATTGTTATTAATATCATTGGTAACTCGATCGAACAAAGAAAATATAAAAAAATATTACATATGTTTAAAAAACAGACTAAGGCTCTAAGGCTTTTTTAAACTTTGAAAAGCTTGCTACACTCAATTTTTTTTAATAAATGACAAAAATTGATTAACTAAAAAATCAAAGGTATTGGTAAAAAGTTGGTATTGCAAAAAAATATTTACTACCCAAATATATTCAGGAGGCCAAGTCTGGTCTTAAAAACATCCACGTTTCCCATTTATGAACTTTTGTCATGGATATAATTATTTTATTTTATTTTTATTTTATTGTATTTAAAGTACACAAACAATGACTGGACAAGTAAACTGGTGATATACAATATAAAAAAATAGTCACGCCCAGCATCAATTAAATGTATACATTATTACCGCATTAATTAATTTAGTAGTGTAAGAAGAAAAACAATGAATATTAAAGTAAGACAAAAGTTGAAACTACAATATATGATACCTTGTGTGTGAGTGTGTGTGTGAGGGTGTGCATGTGTGAAGGTGTGTGAGTATGTGTGGGTGTGTGTATGTATGTGCGTGAACTTTTATGTGATGCACCCAATTCATCAGAGTGGAATTCATTATGTTATGGAGTTCTATAATATCTTAATATGTTATGGATCTCCACAAGATAATTACATCCATGATATGGGTAAACATGGATAGTTTGGAATCCTCCGGTTAACCAAACTTGCCCTTCTGAAAACGGTTACATCTAGCCTGAGCCTTATTCTTAACAAAAATGTATTTTACCTGAGCGCTTACTTCTTATATACACTTTTCTCTGTTTTGAAATGTGACATGGCGGAAATAACAAAAGTGTCACAAAGGGGGAATGTTTTCAAAGAGAAAATAATGGAAAAATAAAAATGTAACGACTCCAAATATCCGATGTATTTGTAAATATCTGGATGTAAGTGCTTACTTTGATCTGCTAGTAACTGAATAAATAATATTAGATACTTAACATATTTACCTATTGTAGTATTTATCATCTGTCGATTGAGAAATGTAAATTTTCTTTAATGCTATAGTTTCCTCCAACACCTAATTAACGGTGTTGTAGGTACTACAGTACAACACTTTAATACAACATAGGAAGTAGGTACTATAGAAACCATAGTAGGTACCTAATCGTGTTTTAATTATTTTATTTTTTATTTTTATTTTATTCAGAAAACATACATAATAATAATAATAACAAAAATGATACATCCAGTTTCATGCCTAAATACATGTTTTCACTTATATAATAAAGTAATACCTAAACATATTTTTATTTATTTATTTTATCATCATGGGGCGGGTACATTCGAAACACGATGAGAAAAGGAACATCAAATATTACCCTGGCTAAAAATTAACAATTTTCATAGCAAAAGTAAAGGGAACAAGCAAGCAGTTAATAAAGCATATTTTTAGTTATTCTGGTTAATATTAAAATGCACAAACTAATGTAAAAAATTGAAAATTTAAGAGATAATTATTTGTATGGTGTCTAATTATTATTCTTTAATTCTTTTTTGTCTCTTTTTATCTTAATATATATTTTAATATTTGTCTATATTATTATTTGTTTCAATATTTTTATTTCTGTTGGTAATTTATTATTAGTATTGTAACAAGTAAATGGCTTATGCCGTATATTGTATATATTAATAAATAATAAAAAAAACGTTTTCTTCACGTAGAAATGAAGAATAAAAAAATATATATTTCACGTCAGTTCGTAGATTGTACAATTCTAAAAAAAATATTTGATCATAATTTCAATTTGATTTAAGTAGACAAGGCGACAAAATATTTAAAAGTATTTACTATAAATTCAAACATGACTGCAAAACCACATCAAATATTCAATATAGAATCATATTAAAAGTGAAATCATGTTACGAATTATGCAGACTAAAAGTGATTTCAGTGTAATAAAATATGTACCTACCGTGGTATTTTCCTTCCGCTTTTGAATTTCACCATAGATAGTTTTATATTCAAGTATCTATGTATTTAAAATTTATAATATCACATATCGTGTTTAACACTCGTGCTGCACCTCGGAAGACGCTTCCTTACATAAAATATCCTAGTATCGAATATGCGGTGTCAAAAATTCTTTATATAATACTTGGTAAACCGCGCCGATGTGAGAGCATGAAGTGGAAAATAATTTATTAAATCAAAAATAAAAATATATTTTTTTTAAATGCTTGACATAAAAAATATTGTGAAGTAAGCATAAGAAAATTAAAATTTTGAGAAAAAAGGTAGGTATACACACATTGAAATACAAAATCATAAAAAAGTGAATAATAGGTGTGTCAAGTAAGCAAAAATAAGCTATTTTAGTTGTATAATCATATGTAGTAAAAAAAAATCATTCATATGAAGGTACTTGGAATAAAAGAAAGTCTGGAAAAAAGTTCTGAAGATAATTCTGGAAGGCCAGTTGTGGACATGACAGGCGAAGGAATCATTGAAGGGCCATCTAAAAAAAGGACTAGAAAGCTTCTTAGTCTCAGCAGAGAACAATTGAGAACAATGACTGATTTATTCACTGGTCACTGTCATCTGAAAAGACACCATTACATAATAAGGATCGCTGATGAACGAAAACGTAGGAAGTGTCAACAAGAGGAAGAAACAGCCTCACATGATGTGAGTGCCCAGCTATTGTGGAATCCAAGTACAGATACTTAGGAAGACCCAAGGACATGGGGGGTATTTCAATTTGTAAAATATGGGACTTTGTTCGAGAAACAGAACTGCTATTGAAACGACAACCTTAAGGGAGGTGCAAAATAGATCAAACATGGCCGAAGTGCAAGGGGCGAAAGCTCCCACTACTGTCCAATAATGATAATATATAATCATATGTAGTACAAAAAATCATTTGCATACTTGGAATAGAAGAAAAACTACATAATTAAACAATAAAAATAGTATTAAAGATAACAAAAGTTCACACACTGAAATTTTTTTTTGTTATGAGTAACAAAATTTCATGTTAACATTAACCGAGCTATAGTGACTACAAAACATTTGGTTTTGTGCACAGAGCCAAACAGTACTGTCATAAATAAACTTTTATGTCTGCTAACTAAGGTTTGGCTAAAACGCAAGTAGCCAGTTCGGTTGTCATAATTTTTTTTCAGTGTATGTGAAGTAACCATAAATAAGTTGACCAATTTAAAAATTTGAGATGAAAGATATATTTATTTATTTATTTATTTATTAATACGTCTTCTTGTACATAATATAAACAAATATAATTGTACACTGGCGGGCTTATTGCCATTAGGCAATTTCATCCAACCAACCAGATTACAAAGTATTACAACACTGTGTATGTACAACAGCAAATAAATAAGCGTAAAAGAAATCAAAGAAAATACGTAAAACACTTAAATACTATTAAAACAAAAAAAAAATAATTCATAGCAAGAAAAAAGGATATGGTAAGGACAGGAGAGGAAATCGGGAACAGGTGTTCAAGGATAAATATTCCTTCTTTAGACGCAATATCCGGACTAAGGCTATTCCATAATCTTGCTGATTGTACTTCGAACGAAGAGCTGAGAAATTCTGTATTATGGATAGGGATGGATAGTGTTGTACGTTCAGCAGATCGGAGTGGAAGTCCATGGTTGGATAAATAAGTGAATTTGCTTTTCAGGTACTGTGGCAGGTTTGGGTTCGAGAGAATATTGTACAATAGTGACAAAATGTGTATAATGCGCTGCTGGCGTATCCTGGGCCAACAAAGAAGATTGCGGTAAGATGATATGCGATCAAATTTTTTCAACCCAAAGATGAATCTGATACATATATTCTGAAGACGTTCAAGTTTATTGAGATGCACTTCATTTGCATCCAAATAGCATACATCGGCATAATCAAGCAATTGAAGAAGAAGTGATTGAGATAGAGTTATTTTACAACGGAATGGAAGGAAATTTTTAAGTTAATTAAGTGAATGTAGGGCAAAGAAAATAGATTTACTAACATGCGATACCTGTTCATGCCAGGAAAAGTCATCATCGATGAAGATTCCAAGATCTTTTACAGTGGAAGTTTAAATTCCTTATAGATGATAGCAGACGAGGACTACCGATTATAATTGCCTGGGACTTAATAAGAAGACCATGATCCGATTCGGATTAATAAGAAGACCATGATCCGATGACCACCGATTATAATTATATATGCACATTGAAATACTAAAATATAGAAAAATTAAAACAATCATATTCAACAGATTTTTAATTATCTCAATAGAGACGAAGTTGGAATATTTATTGTAGGAGAACCGGGAAATCAAGGCACCTACAGGGCTTACGACCTGTCATCAGCTGGTTTACGTGATCACTTTATGCGCTTGCGCAACGTTCACCAATTATGCCTTTTAATGAGATCCCTATCAATTCAATTTTGAAAGTTCTATATATTGTAATACTGAAATTCTTTTCGCTTGAAAATAAGGAATTTTTACTACAGCCATCTATGGGTGAAATTATGAACAACAATCTTATTATTTTTATTTATTTTGTTGGAACGCCATCTATTGAGAGAATTGGTTTTTTGTAAATAATGAAAGCTACAATTCTTATATCTGAGGTGACAATGCATTTTTCGCATAGAAGTCACCCCTGAATTGCGCCAGACTTATAAGGTCATTTTTGTCTTATTTACCTACTTGTACCAATGTGTAAGTAATCGAATATTTTTATTATTGCATATGCGCAAACATTGGATTTTTTTCCCTGTCGGGAGTCAAAGATATTTTTTAACAGATTTTTAATTATCTCAATAGAGACGAAGTTGGAATATTTATTGTAGGAGAACCGGGAAATCAAGGCACCTACAGGGCTTACGACCTGTCATCGGCTGGTTTACGTGATCACTTTATGCGCTTGCGCAACGTTCACCAATTATATTCCAACCATCACCAATAAATATTCCAACTTCGTCTCTATTGAGATAATTAAAAATCTGTTAAAAAATATCTTTGACTCCCGACAGGGAAAAAAATCCAATGTTTGCGCATATGCAATAATAAAAATATTCGAATCATATTCAAACTTAAAAAAAAAAATAAGTTATCTTTAAAAAAATATGTGAAGAAAACAAAAATAAGTCTTTAATTCTGTAGAGTCTTGGAGTGGAGTATAATATAACAGTATTTAAATAATGTACGTATTTATTAAACCCTTCTTAATCTCGCATTCTCTCTTTATATTAAATGTAAGTGGTTATCCTAAGGTGATTTGGGTATATTGAAAGAATGAGCGAGGAATGTCAGACAAAAAAAATACAAAGGTGTGAAAGATCGAGTGAATAGCAGGGGTCGCATGGCATGGGATGGCTTGAACATGTGACAGGTTATGGGTACGTATATATGTATATACCTATAAGAAAAATTCATCCAGCTTTATCGTTGCTTTCATTTATGGTTTCAAAACAAAAGCATACACTCAATACCAATTCGCCACACATTGAAATACACTTGCAAATTACTGGAAGTTCTAGGAGTTTTGTTTAAAATGCTTCTAATATTATATGTCAAACGTTCTTTCTACAAAGTCGTTTTTCATTGACAACCTTCCATTTAGTCCTTCATCCCTTCTTTTTCCTTCCATATACTATGGGTACCTACATATATTTGATCTGTCTTTGACAGTATTTAATATTTTGATTGTCATCTTTAAATTTTCGCTAGATCACTGTAGGTATATTTACTCCTCACTAACCCAAGGGATTTATGTATATTATTAAATAATAGGGAGTTATGATTTTGCAATTTTTAAGGCTATTTTTTAATGCAGAATATCAACTAGTATCATGCTGAGACTGTATTCTGAAAGTTTCATCACAATGTATCTGTGTTTATGTGCTATGTACTGAAGGCTAAGTGCTGATATATATCTGATACTCAATTAGACCCCATTAGATTTTGAAGGATATTCGAATAGTGCTTCTAAATTTTTTTTAACTATCAAATATTTCTAAGTGACCTTAAGCTCAGTAAACTTATGAATTGAAATTTTTATTTTCAAATTGGTAAAAAGGCACACTACTCTCATAAAATGGCATTGAAGAATTATCAATTTTTCGTAATAAAATATTTAATTAAAAAATAATTTAACAAACTCATATCATAAAAATGCTGAATATTTTCCATACATTATTTGAATACTTTATAGAATTACTTGTTTGTGAGGAGTTTAGCGTTGGCTACAACCCACTTGTTTTTTTATTATTACGATTAAAGCATATGTGTATGTATAAAAGTGTGAATATTTTGTTTTGTATAAGTGTGAATAATTTGTGTTCATTTCTTGATATGGTTGGTTTTATAAAGTGTGTGCGCAAATCGATTCCCTCCACGACAAATAATTTCAAGATATTTTAGGGATAACATTACTCCTGCAATTTCCCTAATTATTTTTGTTTACTATGTTGATTGATTTGCAGAAATACATAAATACGTTATAAAATGAAAAATCTAAATGCGCTTTTATAAAATTGTTTTCATTTTATTTTCGTTCTTTTGAATCATTTCTGAATCGAATAAAGCAGACGGCAGCGTATACAAATAACATTTAATAAATTCAATAAGAAATTCCAGGTGTAGGATTTGCAAAAGTGAGAAATTGAAATGCATACATATCGTTATAATATTTATACTGAGGCCGTCATATTATAATACAAAGTAACACTTTAATTTATTTATTAAGTATAACAATTAATGACACATTAAAGTGACATTAGAAATTTATTGATATATGAGGCAATGAGTATCTAGGCTATAAAATATATTTTGAAAATCTTTTCCCAAGTCCCTCAAAAGATACGTCTTTGAAATAAAGAAAAAAAATTGTATTTACATCTTTATTCTACAGCGAGAGTTTTTTGAAAATTTTATTTGTATAATTTTTATTTTTTTATTGTAAGCAACTAAAACGAGTGGGTTGTGGCCAACGATTAACTTTTCACTTACAAATCATCCTATAAAGTATTCAAATTTTGTATGGAAAATCATGTATTTCATGAAATGATTTTGTTAAATTAAATTTATTTAAATATTTTACTATGAAAAAGTGATAACTCTTAATGCCATTTTATGAAAGTGATGTGCCTTTTTACCAATTTGAAAATAAAAAAAAACAAATTTTAAGTTTCCTGAGTTTGGGTTTACTTTGAAATATTTGACACCTAAAAAAACTGAGAAGCACTATTCAGATATCCTTCAAAATCTAATGGGGTCTAAGCGAGTATTAGATATACAAATATGCAAAATTTGAAAATAATTAAATGAGTACTTTAGTCTATAATCGATAAAGTAAAATAAACACGCCGTACATGGCACATAGCACACAGCACGCAGCACATAGCACACACACACACAGATATATTGTGATGAAACTTTCAGAATACAATCTCAGCATGATACTAGTTGATAAACTGCAATAAAAAAAGCCTTAAAATTGCAAAATCATAACTCCCCACTATATTCCCTTGGATTAGTGAGGAATAATAAACATTTTCCTAATATTCATACCTATAAGATATAGAAAATGATGTAATAAGAATAAAATTAAATAATACTTTAACATAAACAAAGCAAATTTCTCAATAATAATGTTAATATAATATTACCTTTTGTTATTATGTTATCCAACTGTCGATTCGTTCATGAGAATTCAATTCTCTGAATAATCGACATTATTAAGCCAAGATGCGTGTACGAAGGAACATTTTGTATGGCGTAGTGGACTTTTATTATGTTAATAACACCAACTAGAGGCCTCGCAGCAAATATATTCTAATACATAGATTAACTCAGAATTCGGAGTAGAACATTTTATGTGAGTTTTGTGTGTCTGTGTGTCCCCCCCCCCCTTATTACTTTTGATCCGCTCAATTTACAGTACCCAAAATTTCAAAATATATAAAAAATTATAGGCCTACAAAACTTTAATACTCAGAATTGTAAATTTTAGTTTTAGTCAGGGGTTATCAACTTTTGTAATTTTGGTTTATTTTTCTACATTACAGCAACAAATAAATAAAAATATAGAAAGCAATTATTATTGTATGTTTGACTGTTATGTGAAAGAATGGGAAGAAAAAGGGTAGGAGTAGGATTGCATTTGTTTCTGATACGAAATAAGATATATTCACCATTTAATAAAAAAGTATTTTTTTCTACACTAGACACTCACTCGAAATGTTTCTTAAAGATCTTTAGTCAATTTTCAATGAGTCTAATGAAATGGTTAGCCTCTGTATGTACTATATTTTACAGAAATATTTCGAATTATCCTGGGTCTTGATTTGCGCAGCATCCAGCCGATCCAAAGCCTAGACACCGGAAATGCAACTCTTGACTTACAGATTTTCCGACAGCCAGAGAGGTCGTGCAGATTTCGAAATTGCGAAATTTTGTCGGGAGAATTCTCTCGTTTTATCCCATATTTCCCCTGTCCAAATAGTTGCACCCAAATACGTCTGGTTCTTGTATTTATCCTCAGAAGCATTTTGTACGCGACGTATAAAAATACACATCGTGTTCAAACACCCTAATAAGACATATTCACGTTCCTTACTGCAGAACTGCAAAGATATACAATAATATTAGATATACAAATGTTTGCGAATATGTGAGTTTAATAAGAATGTACAATATATATTATGTAAATTTTTATTTGAGCGTTGCGATAGTTTTTTTGAGACATTTGTAGGTACAATACTTATGGACTTTCATTAGCTGTATAACATATATTGTCGATGTTATAATATGTCATTGGTCGACAGTCTCCAACAAAATAATTTTGAATATGATGAAGAAAGTTTGGCGACACAGCGCCTCACAACCTTTAAGCCAATAGGATGCGTCGATTTTCGTTGGTAACGGCGGGACCAATAGGAATCGTCGAACTTTCCAATCGTCATAATTTCCTCTTTGAATATAGATTCAGATGCAATAAAAATGTCAATATGGTCATTAAAGTTTTTACATATTCTATAAAGCGGTATCCTGAATCCTGCATTAGTTTCGTTATTCTAGATGGAATTTGTATTTGAAGCATACTATTCAATTGAATGAATCGAATTTATTTAGCCAAAGCAATGCGTCTTTTTATTTCTTTGTCTTAAGATACCTACAGTTTAAAAACTTATATCAAAGTTATAGTAAAAGAGATAACAGTGTAAAAAAAAATATTTTTAAAGGTTTTTTTGTATATTTCCTTCCTTATTGAATATAGGTATAAAAAAGGTAAGTCTGGCATCTGGTAGTGGTTGCATTTACCAGTGCGCATCCCCTTTCTATAGGTAAAATAAACATACTTTAGTATCATTTGTATCCTTTTTGAAACTTGGTGATTTGTTCAACGCACACCCGGGAATATTTCTTAAAAAAACTTTACATATTTCAGTAATAGCAAGTATATATTTCATAAACTGGCGGATTTTATAGGTACAAATAACACACAAGTACGAATAAGGTATATTGAAATAATGCTATAACCTGGCATTTTCACCTATGTCAGAGGATGCGCACTGGTGAACTTCACCACTCCTGGCTCCAGAGCTACTTTTTTCATACCTATGTATATTCAATACATAAGAAAGAAAATATAAAAAAAACAGTTATTAATAAATGATTAATCGAAAACGTTGCTGTATCTTGGTCTATTATAAATAAATATACCTACTCTAGAACTATTAAGAAATTTCCTCGATGCTTCTATAGGTATAATGTATTCTTATTTTGTTTCGATTTAAACTATGAATAATTCATTTTACGAGCAAATACATAATAGTGTCAAATACCAAGAGTTGTAAAGTATTAAAGTTGTTGGTAGTGCATGCTTGTTTTAAAGGACAGTACCCTACTTAAGAACTCAAAATCGAATTTCTTTAAGTAAAATATAGACATAGCATAAATACACCGAATGTTATGACGCGATCAAACTACGAAGAAATAAATGGCTTCAAGCAAATGGGCCATACAAATTAACCAAAATAAAATTGAACCTAACACTTACAGCAGATGACAGTGGGTACTCAATATCACACTTGTTTATAATAAATTTATTGTTTTATTTACACCGATAATATTAAAATAAAGATTTTACCAACAGACGATGTACATGATGACCTTCGAAGTTTGCCTACTCAAAGTCTATTTCAAACGAGTGAATAAGCCTACGCTTTACTACTAAGTCACTCCACAAAATATTCAAATTTTGTATGGAATAATTCCGGCATTTCCATGAAATGAGCTTTGTTTTTTTATATTATAATATGTTGTTAGTAGTAAAAAAATCTACAGGCATTTTTTTCCGTTATTGTATAATTTGAATTTTGTTTAACCCAAATCTGCTTAGCGTTGCCATATGGAAATGAAACTAGGTTGTTGCTTAAACAGTGATTTTACGAATAGTGTATACTTTTATTAGCTATAATCACTCAATTAATATTGTCACAAGAATCATCTTCCCATATTTTCATTTTGACTAACATTTGATTCACTAGCATCATACGATAAATAAATAAATAAATCTTCCCATATAGGTTAGTGACCTTCAGTTTATTATTTTATTTTTATTATTAAATAATGTCGCAAATATTGCTTTTCGTAAATTGCGCCAAAAATGGACCGTGAATCAGGGAAAGTACATTAATTTTAAAATTACTTTTACTACACAACTTTTTTTAATACAAGTTTATGAAAAAAGGATACAATATTTACATAAAATGATTAAATATATTGCACGGATATTTTTTGTATTTATTTCTTCAACCTAAAGTGCGTGTTTCCATATGGACACGCTAAGCACTTGCAGTCACTTTTTTTCCACACTTATAAAAATATGATATGCTACATATATTTTAGTTTTCTTAATTTCAAATGTATTCTTGGATGTAACACGGATGATTTTAACATTTTAGAGAGATATTATAATAAGCCAGAGGTTAAAGCTGTATAAATGACTTTTTAAATGTCCCAAACTGAGCTCAAAAAAATATATAAAAAAAGGAAGTCTTCTGAATCTGCTATAAACAAAGAAGATGGAGCTATCGTCGTTAAATGGATGAACAACTTGGTGGTTTCTGTGGCTTCTAATAATGTAGTTGTTCATCCTGTATCCACTGTAAAACATTTTCATCCAAGGGTTAGCGAAATGTTCCACAACTATGCCTATTTGGAAAATTCAAAAGATAGGGTGGTAAAAGGTGGGGTGGATCGAATGGATGAAAATTTTTACAAGTATCGTATTCATATTAGAGGTTAAATGTGGTACCTACCTGTCTTTTATAACGTGAAGGATTGATATGTACCTACATAAAAATACTTGGTAATTAAAAAAAAATATGGAGAAATCATTTAGCAATGGGATAATAATTATATATACTATGTAAAAAATATAATAATAAGATATACTATTGGTATACAAAAACATTTCCAAAGGACTTCGACATCTAAAATTTCCATTTACAAGACGTATGACCGAATGGACCAACCAACAAATATATTCAACAAATAATAAAGAGAAGGAGATAAATATGTTGGCACATTCTGTAAAGGGATGAAATTATCATTGGTTAGGTCTAAATGTAGAAAGTGCAATGAGAAGTAGTATCTGAAATACAAAATTCCTATCATGTTTGTAATATTTTAATAAGATAATCATTTTTCAACTTGAAAAACCTTTTCTATACAAAGAATATTATTACTAACAATCTTAGCGTTTTTATCAAATTTGTATCCCGCAAGTGCTTAGCGTTTCCATATGGACACGCAATTTCCCTCCAATTTCCCATATATTTTTTTTGAAAAAAATGTTATTTCCTCAGAAATGTGATAATAATGCAGCACTTTCTTTATATAAACCCGAAAAATTAAGAAAAAAATAATTCGGGCATTAACGGGTTAAGAGTGTGAGGTACTGCTGTAATACTGATAAGATTATTCAATGTATCTTTACATGATTCAAGATCATTAAAATGTCGCATAAAGCAAAGTTTTGTGCTGCTCTACGATAAAAAGTTGTTTTTACTATCTGAGGGCAACCTATTTTATAGGACCACTTCCACTAGAGCTGCGATCAAAGTAAGACACTTTGTTGAGCTTGCCCTATTTTATGGGACCACTTCCACTAGAGCCGCGATCAAAGTAAGACACTTTGTTGAGCTTGCCCTATTTTATGGGACCACTTCCACTACCGCCGCGATCAAAGTAAGACACTTTGTTGAGCTTGCCCTATTTTATGGGACCACTTCCACTAGAGCCGCGATCAAAATAAGACACTTTGTTGAGCTTGCCCTATTTTATGAGACCACTTCCACTAGAGCCGCGATCAAAGTAAGACACTTTGTTGAGCTTGCCCTATTTTATGGGACCACTTCCACTACCGCCGCGATCAAAGTAAGACACTTTGTTGAGCTTGCCCTATTTTATGGGACCACTTCCACTAGAGCCGCGATCAAAGTAAGACACTTTGTTGAGCTTGCCCTATTTTATGGGACCACTTCCACTAGAGCCGCGATCAAAGTAAGACACTTTGTTGAGCTTGCCCCATTTTATAGGACCACTTTCACTAGAGCCGCGATCAACGTAAGACACTTTGTTGAGCTTGCCTTATTTTAAAGGACCACTTCCACTAGAGCCGCGATCAAAGTAAGACACTTTGTTGAGCTTGCCCTATTTTATAGGACCACTTCCACTAGAGCCGCGATCAAAGTAAGACACTTTGTTGAGCTTGCCCTATTTTATGGGACCACTTCCACTACCGCCGCGATCAAAGTAAGACACTTTGTTGAGCTTGCCCTATTTTATGGGACCACTTTCACTAGAGCCGCGATCAAAGTAAGACACTTTGTTGAGCTTGCCCTATTTTATGGGACCACTTTCACTAGAGCCGCGATCAAAGTAAGACACTTTGTTGAGCTTGCCCTATTTTATGGGACCACTTCCACTAGAGCCGCGATCAAAGTAAGACACTTTGTTGAGCTTGCCCTATTTTATAGGACCACTTCCACTAGAGCCGCGATCAAAGTAAGACACTTTGTTGAGCTTGCCCTATTTTATGGGACCACTTTCACTAGAGCCGCGATCAAAGTAAGACACTTTGTTGAGCTTGCCCTATTTTATGGGACCACTTCCACTAGAGCCGCGATCAAAGTAAGACACTTTGTTGAGCTTGCCCTTTTTTATGGGACCACTTCCACTAGAGCCGCGATCAAGTAAGACACTTTGTTGAGCTTGCCCTATTTTATAGGACCACTTCCACTAGAGCCGCGATCAAAGTAAGACACTTTGTTGAGCTTGCCCTATTTTATGGGACCACTTCCACTAGAGCCGCGATCAAAGTAAGACACTTTGCTGAGCTTGCCCTATTTTATGGGACCACTTTCACTAGAGCCGCGATCAAGTAAGACACTTTGTTGAGCTTGTCCTATTTTATAGGACCACTTCCACTAGAGCCGCGATCAAAGTAAGACACTTTGTTGAGCTTGCCCTATTTTATGGGACCACTTCCACTAGAGCCGAGATCAAAGTAAGACACTTTGTTGAGCTTGCCCTATTTTATGGGACCACTTCCACTAGAGCCGCGATCAAAGTAAGACACTTTGTTAAGCTTGCCCTATGTGGTCCAGACGCCTTGAGTGAAAACAGTCTCTTAGATTTTTGTTGATATAGTTCTTGAATGTTTCCTGATTTAAAGTTGTACAAAAAAATCAGAGCAAAAACCAACGATAGCTGATTTTCAGCACAATCTTATTGCATAGATAAATTTACATACAAAATACAAGAGAACATATACAGCTAAACACATCGATTTGACATCTTCATAATATGATGTTACTATTACTCTCTGCCTACCCCGTAAGGTACATGGCGTGATGGTATGTATGTATGTATAATGTAAAAATATATACAATAACTTTGTATAAACCACGAATTTTGTGTATTTTTGGTCGAACCTAATTGTCCGGAGGAAGAAGCGGTTAGCTTCGAAAATGTTCGACCGGAAATACTCAAAATATCTTTTTGATCAAAAACCAACATTTTTATACACCTGTCATGTAAATTTTGTATATAACCACTAGTCTCAGTCTTGTGGAGCATTATTCTGACGATGTGCCTTTTACGAAACGCGTCAATAATCTAATAAATACCTACAATAGAACTATTACCAAGTAGGTAAATATAAATAAAAAAACACAAATATAAAGATACAAAAAACAATCACAAAAAACATCAAGTAAAAAAGGTTTTTTTTAATAATATTCATCGAGGATTTGTAAGAAAATAATATAGTCTTAAAAATTGCAAAATCATAACTCTGTTTTACTGCTACAGTGCCAAGTAAATTCTATTTCATCAAATAATATGAGAATGCGATTTTTATTGCAAATGCTGATCTCCGTTCTTGGATGTCGCTCAAATTACGGGTCTGGACGTTTCTTTATGATCCTGGATCATCATCTGAGAAAGTTAGTACGAGTATTTCAGAAGGCATTCGCTCTTCGATACTGTATCGGTACTATAAAAGTTTGAGGCGAGTTGGTTCTGTATAAGAATAAGGATAAGAGTAGGTACATACATAATAATAAAGAGTGGAATGTATAAGAAGGAGTGGATTTATGTTTGCTTGATGTGTCGTCCTTACAGTTCAGACTTATCTTTATTGTATTCAAAACTTTATGTTGCACATATCATGGATCTCTTGTAAGGAGGTGAAAGTTTACTTATCATTTATTTAGTTAGATTGTGTGTAAAATTTAGCTTGAACTATACCTTTCTCACTTATCTATAATATAATTTCTGTACGCCATGTTTTTCGTCGTTCTATGGATTGCCAGTGAAATAATTTTTCTTCAATCAATTTGCGCGTTCGAAATTTTTATTAAAAAAAAAAATTGATGCGAAAAAGTACAAATTAATCGTTTAAAATGTATTTTCTGCATAAATTGACAATATTATTGTTTAAAAAGGAATTTTAAACATTCAGAATACATTTTAAGCGTAATAATCTGCGGAATATCCATTTTGAATACTGACAACATTGCTTTCGACATGTCATAATAATATGTCAGAATGTCGGTAAAAGATAAGATAATACATATATTCATTTAATGGCGTTATTTAGTTATATGATGTATAATTTATCATTATTATTGTATTATTATATAAAGATATTCAGTCTTAACTGTTTTGTACTGTTCTAAATGATATTTCGAATGTACATTTAAATTATCAATGTTTGTAATTTCAAACATACGGATTTCAAATAACGCATTTCTTTCAAAACATTGTCGAAAATATTTTTTTTATAATTTCCGCATTTTTACTATAAAAATACTGTTTTATTACTTGATTGTAACGTTTTTACGTAAAGATATTTAGTTTTTAAATGTTGTGTAATATCCTAAATGGTATTTGACGATATTTAGTTTTATAAGGTTATGTCGCAACTGCCGCGTAGTGGCAAATAAGCCGCGCAGCGGCCGTCGGGGGTTGGGCCGCGATAGCGGCAGAGGGGCTGAGCCCCTAGTAAATGGTTGATACATTACGCATGGTTTTATATTAATAAGTTTTGTATGTATATTAGCTGCCTCGACCGATTTCGTTTCCTATAATGCAACCTTCGTACTTATTTTTAAATAAATAATAAAAACAATGAACACTTACTTGCACCCTGCGCAAGCGGCGAGTTTATTGTCGTATATGGCAATTTCTTACAAATAACCAGTGCTTTCAGCCCAGAAATGCAATATTTGCGTGAGAAATAAATTTAAAAAAAAATCTCCTCTGCTGGCAATCGAACCCAGGACGCCCGCACAGAAACCGAACAGCTTACCAACTGTGCCACGATGGTCCGATGGAATAGTGGAGAGTCACGATTTCATAATATTTGATCGTATTTTTTTAAATGCACATCACTTTCATAAAATGGCATTGAAGAGTTATCAAGTTTTCATTATAAAATATTTGAATAAAAATAATTGAAAAACTCATTTCATGAAAATGCTAAAATTTTTTAATATAATATTTGAATAAATTGTAGAGTGACTTGGTAGCGTTGCTAACCCACTCGATTTAGTTACATTTTTGAATACTTTGTGGAGTCACTTGGTAGCGTTGCTAACCCACTCGTTTTAGTTACATTTTTTGAATACTTTGTGGAGTGACTTGGTAGCGTTGCTAACCCAATCGTTTTAGTTACATTTTTTGAATACTTTGTGGAGTGACTTGATAGTGTTGCTAACCCACTCGTTTTAGTTACATTTTTGAATACTTTGTGGAGTCACTTGGTAGCGTTACTAACCCACTCGTTTTAGTTACATTTTTTGAATACTTTGTGGAGTGACTTGGAAGCGTTGCTAACCCACTTGATTTATCGTCTAAAATTAATTAAATACTTTCTTACATTTATATAATACTGTTAATTTTCTTAAATATTGTCTTAAATTTATTAAATGTTGTTGTGGCACTTGCCCATCTCTAATAAATTACACGACATTGTTGTTATAAAAACGGCCATCTTGAAAATTAAATTCATTCCGTTTTAATACTCCAGCTGGGCGACTGTTCGCGATCTTCGTGCCTTTGATTCGAGTCCGCGAGTAACTTTTTTAATTCAAGTATATATATATTTATTTATTTATTTATTTAATTATTTATTTATTTATTTATTCATTCATTCATTCATTTATTTATTTATTTATTTATTTATTTATTTAATTATTTATTTAATAATTTATTTATTTATTTATTTATTTATTTATTTATTTATTTATTTATTTATTTATTTATTTATTTATTTGAATCTTCTTGTACATACAGTTTGTACACTGGCGGGCTTATTGCCTAGTGGCAATTTCTTCCAACCAACCAGAGTTAATGTATACAAAACAATGTGTACTATGGCAATCAGTTACATAATCACATTACAAAATAAATAAATACAGCAGAATAAAAGTAAAAAAAAACAAATAAGGCATAAAAGAACAATTCATAGCAATGATAGGAAAACTAAAGGATAAGGAAAGGAAGAGGAGAGGAAGATGTAATCAGGTGTTGTCAGATAAATATTTTTGCTTTAGCCTTTTCTTGAAGATGTTTAATGAGATAGACGACGTAATATCAGGACTTAGGCTGTTCCATAGCCTAGCCGAATGTACTTCAAATGAAGAGCTTAAAAAATCAGAACTATGAATAGGGATAGATAGTAAAGCACGTATATTCTATTGTCTTATTATTGTGTGAAATTGTTGAACAATAAATACCTACACGTAAGTTCTTAATACCTTTCAATTACTTAAACCCAATCGTTTCATATGTATCTCAACTTGTACCTTCACGATCTAGCGAATAAATGTTGAATTATTGTCTTCCACGGTAATCCAACATATGGGGCTTATGGTTTGTCTACGCAGACGATATTGCAGTCAGATTTTATTACGCGTGTTCAGTGTTCACGGTTCGATCCCGGGACACAGGCGTCATTAACCATAAGTAACAACTCAATTTTTTTTTTTTTTTTTAATATTCAATATTGTCTTAAATACATTGTATGTTAAAGTAAACAGTCGATAAATTTACGTAGGATAAATTCTTGTTGATTAATTACCGTCGGTGAATTGCTATTGATGTATTGTACTAGAAGCATTGTGTATGATGTGATTTACATTGCAATTGGCTTATGTGGAATGTAAACTATTGTATTGTCATATATTCATATTACTATGTATGTAGTCAGATAACGCCAGTATATCGCTTGGTATACGTTTATTATCTATTATTATATGTTATACATAGCATCTCCGCTATTCTATGAAACAATATCATAATTATATTATATTATATTTTAGTGATCACGCTGAATCAATCCATTACCACCTATTCTGAGACCCTAATTGAAATTATATATTTGTTTAAGTTGGTAAATAGAAAAAAGTTGCTTTCACTGTATATACATAGGTACTAGTATGGTGGGTCAGGCGCTCATAAGATTACTTAAAGTTCCCTAAGCCATATTCTGGCTACGGTCGTCAGGTTGTTTATATCCTCCATCACTCCATCAAATCTGTGGGATAGGCACACACTTAGAATGTGGTCTATGGTCTGAGCCAGGTCACCATACTCACAACTTGGGTCACTGATGTAGCCCCATTTGTGGCGCTCAGCTGCACTTCTGCTGCAACCTGTCCTTATTCGGTTCAGTGTCGCCCACTCTTTACGTTCCAAGTAAAAACCGGCAACCCTTTTTGATGGGTTCACGATGAGGTGCTTGTTTTTGATTTGTCCATTTCTCCATTCTTCAGCCCAGGCTTGTTCGACTGTACAACCGCTGTTTTCTAGAGCTTGGGCTCTGGACCAAAAGGGCTTTCTGTTGCTTTCGCTGTCCGAGAAGAACAACCAGATATTATCCTAACACTATTTTTATATTCCTAAGTTTAATAACAACTACACTCAGAATGCTTACACGGTTTATTTAATACACTCGACATCTCTGCGAGCTCTGTCAGTGCGTTTAGGACTGCTGTCTCCTCCTATCTTTGGATAAGAAAAGTCCTTGGGATAAGAAAAGAACTGTCGATAGACCACTGAAAATATGGGCAGACGAAATAATTCCAATAGCGAGGAAAACTCACACACCACTCTTCCATATTTTTTGCTATAGAACTAACTCATCTCTAAACTCACCAATAAACAGAATCCTCACCACTTACAATAAGCATCAAAGTACCCTACAACTAGATATTTTTCATAACTCGCCTTACCAATACAAAAACTTACTGTTGAACTTAAAATCAGCATAGCCAGACACATTTTACACACCTCATTACACATTTTCACCCACTACACATTCACATCCCAGTATGTTATTAATTATATGAATTGATCTGCCACAAGTAATTGACACTAGGTAGGGATAGTTAAGAATTTATATTGAGTCTACTCATTGTAATTTTTTACCTAGTGTTTTTTTGTGTGCAGTTTAATTATGTAAATAAAAAAAAAACTTGGATTCAGAGAGTGCAAGATTGAGACACGAGGAAACTTTGAAAGAGATCTGTATCCAGCAGTTGAGAGATGGCTGAGGAGATTATAGAACTAGAAATAATCTACATATATACTAAAATACTAAGAATAAGTCTTGAAAAATCATGAAATGACGCTTTTTAAATTTTGATTTTTATCAATATTCAATTTTATTTTTATTTGTTAGGAAAAAACCAGAAACTTCCATAATGTAAAAAAATACACATCTAAATAATAAGGGCATGATAGAGAAGCCACTAAATGGATTCCACGAAATTATTATATAGAAAAATAAAAACACATTAGAAATGGAAAAAAAATAAAATACAAAACATAACAGGAATTTAGGAGGTAGGGGTATAATAAAAATAACATCGTTACATAATAATCAAATCGTATTGCTAAAAACTTTCTTTCACAAAAAATCTGATAGTTCTTTAATGCATAAAGTAATCTGTGAGGCGGACAAAAATTTAACAACATTAAATTTAAATTACGAGAAATCCAATAACAATATTAAAAATATAAATGACGACCTTCTAATTTCGTGGCTTAATAAAATAACTCATTCTATACATCCAAAATTTCTCAACCAACCTTATGTTGACAAAATTTGGTCAAACAAATGGTTGAGTATTGGTGATTTCGACGCGGATTTAGAAGGTTAAGTAATAAAAACTAAAAATTATCAAAAATATATAATAAAAGACATCAATGTAGTTGATGATAGTTGTAGGAAATGTTTGGCTTTTCCGGAAACAATCGAGCATATAATATCGGGCTGTTCTTTTCTCGCGCAATCAGAATATACATTTAAACATAACCAAGTAGCAAAAATAATACATCAAAATTTAGCTATTAAATAAAAATAAATTGACGCGATAAACATAAAACCATATTATGAATATGATCCGATTTCATTTTTAGAAAATAATAATATTTCGCTTTATTACGATAAAACAATATTAACTGACCGGTCAATTCAACATACATACATAATAGACCCGATTTAATAATACATGATAAAATTAAAAAAATAACATATATTTGCGACGTGGCTATTCCAAATTCTAGTAATATTATAAAAACTTTTGATGAAAAAATTAGAAAATACACTGCTTTAGGTAATGAGATTAAAAGACTTTGGCATTCTCGTAAAATAATAATATTACCGTTCATTATTTCAGCCACTGGCGTTATTCCAAAATTATTAATCCGTAATTTAGAAATTATAGATTTATCGAAAAATTTAATAATAAAAATGCAAAAGACGGTAATTATGAATACATGTAGAATCGTTAAAGATTTTTTAAACGTTAATATTCGGGAATCAGTAGGGTTGTTAGGTAGTATAGAGACCTCCTCAGAGCCTAATCCTTTGATATGTTAAGTATCTGGATGGGTGAACTATTCCCAATTGAAAGCTTGATGATGCGTTTGTTGCATTTTATTTTGCTCTTTTAAATAATTTACAATTTACGCATTGATCTGCTAATTCTTTTGAGGAAGTGTATAATGGTAATAATAATAATTGAGTGTTATTATTTGTAGTGCTTAATTGTTATAAATATCATTAGTAAATCGGCCAGCGCCGTAAAAAAACACAAAAAATTAACGAAAATAAAAAATTAACATAGGTGTAAAAACAGCAGCATCAAGGATGTGGAAACAGTAATGGAGCCAATTAGAAAGGAAGTCTATGTCGCCAACATGACTTACAATTGTACCATGCATTGTTGAGGATTCTTACTTCTGACAACTTTAAGTAATTGCTTAAAGTTGTCAGAAAAGTTTTGTTATGTAATCACTAAACAAATCCGAATTACAGTACACATTCTGTTTAAAGAGTATTCACGGCGACATTTGTATGACAATGGTTAATGCTAAATAGACAATTTGCACATTTTGACAGTCTATACTAAAACTTCTTTTGGGCAGAGAAGTTACTGTTATCAGGCTCCACTAATATTCAATAATTCTTCCCGACTATCTAAAATCAATCTATTCCTCTCTCAAATTTAAAAAAAAATGTCAAGATTTTTGTTATGTCTGAGGATGGCAAAAGCATTCTTTCATCGTTAATCTTCCTAATTTAAATATATGTTTTTTTCTTTTTTAATTTTTATTTGCAATACCTACTCATGGTTACCCTACATATTATATTTTGTTATTGTATTATTTATCATGTATATTCTTTGAAAAATATTGTTGCAAGTGGTTTATAATTACCAAACTGGTGACATTAGTGACATGTTGTTTTGTATAATATTATTTTTGTGTCATTGATGTCTGTCAAAAATGTGAATTTATTGAACCTCGATACAGGTTTATCCTAGTGAGTTTGAATACATTATTTCATATTAATTTTACTCAATAACTTGTAAGATTTTTATAAATAAAATAAATAAATCAATGACAGATTGGCTCATAGATTGTTTTCGAGTGTTAGCTTGTCAATCCAAAACGATTTCCCTCCAACAATTATTTTTCTTGTGATCACCGACGAGACGCGGCTGAATTCTTGAAAATATTTGATTGACGTCGAATATTGTTATTGCGAATTTCGAAATTTCTCGAATTGCCCGTCCCGACACCTTTGTACATCATCAGCCAATTGGACGTCCGTTAATTGAAGCATGGCTGTTGTTAATTGCATCGTTTCCAGAACAATAAGGGAAACCGTTGAGATTATAAATTGGAAATACCTCGAAACGGGGAGAGTCTATAATATCTCTCTGAATGATATTTCGGGGAATAAGCTCTCGACAACAATGAAAGGCACCGTTTTGAATATAACTGTTCTTATTAATAATTAAGACGCTGCGAATTCATTGGATGTTAACGGACGAATTTGTGTTTTTTTTTAATTTTCTCGCTCATCGTTTGAATGTTTTGTTGTTTTTGTTTGAAAATAATAACAATACCATAACAACTTACCGATGAACTTCTAACTATTGGTCAAATTATCAAAGTTTCTTAACAGTTGGGTACCTACTGCTACGTACCTATAAGCATTTCTAAAGCAAGAGCTATTAATTTTTTTTAACGATGGGTTACTAACTTAGCGCGTGTATTGCTATTGAAAAGATTTACAGGTATTGATATTAATGATATGCAATTTGATACTTTCTAAACTGATTACCTACATATCCATTTAATATTTACTGAATTTTGTCCAACAGTGTAAATGAAGGTGGGTTTATTACCATTCAGGCAATTTTCCCAAAATCAACCCAAGAAAAGTGAAACCTCAAGTTTATTGGATAGGTACAACAGTGAATAGCAGGTAACTAAGAAGAATGAATACGATATATCAAACTGACACGATCATTATCAAAGAATGCAGAATACAGGTAAAGCCATTTATTTATCTTGATTCAATAAGGTATCTATAAGTAGTGTGACTTTGGAGGGAATGAAGACATAGGCTCAAATATACTTATTGATAACTCAAATCTATCCAAAATGTTACAATTCAAGGATCTGTGTTGACAAGTAATGTCCGAATAGATGTGGACGTTAATCATCGTGCCAGTTCAGCATGGTTGAAAAGAGATCTCTTTCTGGCATACTTTGCGATACAAGGATGCCTATTAAAACAAAAAGTAAAGTATATAAAACAGTGATAAGACCTGCAATGATGTACAGCGCAGAGTGCTGGACAACATCCAAAAAGCTTGAGGAACAGTTGTATACAACTGAAATGAAAATGCTGCGCTGGGAAAAATGAGTTTGTCAGGGGGTCTTTCAAAGAGGCATCGATAACTGAAAATCTGAAAGAAAGCAGGATGAGATGATATGGTCACGTGATGTGCAGAGATGGAGATTACTCGGTAAAGAAAGCGCTGAACATCCCAGCTAAACTTAGGGGGGGTAGAGGCAGACCCAAAGCAACATGGTGGTCCAATATTGAGGAGGAGCTGGCGGCTCAGAGTGGTCCCGTTGTGACAGCCCAGAAAAAAAAGATGAAATTTATAAACAAAAATAAGTTAAAATCCCGTCTCTATTCAGGTATCAAAATTCAAAATAACTTCTCGATTGTTCTGTAAAGTAATTTCAGAAATTGTATCAAAATATTATGTAAGTAGTGGAATATTTCAAGTCTGTCAAATATCTTCATTGAGTCTACAATTTACTTTCTCTTTTTCACGGCAATTAATTCAGTTTTTTTTTTACTTGAGCTCTACAACTACAAAACTCTACTAGTCTTTAAAAATAATGTTATAAAAACACAACATAATTTATTCTCTGATAGCAAGCGTTAATGAATCGTGTCTAGACTTTGCGATAGACAAATTTATTTTACACAATATCCTACTGTAAAAACGCGAGTAGTGACCAATCTTGCAATCTTAAATTCAATTTTTAATTAAAATGCATCTTTGTACTGTGGCGATTGAAGGAATATTATTTGTCTGTAAACTTATCCCTATTTCCCCGCCTTGTTCTTTCCCAATCCTTTTTTTGCGATGAAGTGTTTTTTTTCGAGTCAGTCGCCGTCAGTCGCCGCGCGCGCACGCGTTTGCGCGCCGCTCCGTAAATGTTTGGTTGCTAGTGCCGTAAAGTAGTTTTTAGTGTTTAATTATACCTAACTTTAGACTTACCTATTGACCACGTGTTCTCTAGTGTGTCACCCAAGTGTATATATCCGTGCATATTGTGCTCCTAGAAGCGCCGTAAAGTAGACTTTTACAAAAGGGTATAATTCTACCTACTCTTTGACCACGTATTCTATAGTGTGTCACCCACGTGTTGTTAGGCGTGCATGCTGTGCTCCTAGAAACGTGCCTTATAATGTAGCCATATAGTTGCTCTGGACGTGCTAGACGTGGGATCATCGTTCGCCGCACTATACACAGTGGAGACCGTCATCCTTGTACGATCCTTTGACCGACATTCTTCTCTTCTCTTCTCGCACTGTACACAGTCGTCGAGACCGTCAACCTGTACGACTCTTGGCCCACACACTTCATCTACTCCGTCATTTGAGCAATTCTGTGATGCGGCACATCGTACGCGTAAGCGACCGTTTTTGTGAACTACAACTAGGACGACATCCGCCACAGCAAATTCGTCTCCATCGTGGCTCAGGATATTTGTAGAAATGCTTGTAGACAAAAAGGACATTCTTGTTAATTTTAAGTATCTTTTTTTTTTTTTTTTTTTAGTGTTTTAGTGTAATGTATACTTGTATATAAGCAACAAAACCCCCTGGATTCCTTCGGGATACATCGATGCAGCCTGCCACTCGTCATGTAACGGTCCAGGGGGTAGGCAAAAAGAGGAGAACATAATGCAGAATAGGAGTGTGGAATATTAGAGGTGGAATGGATAGAAAGATGTACGAAATGTGTGACGTGATGAAAGAGAAAGAGATTGATATTATGTGTGTAAGTGAAACAAAAAAGAAGGGTAAAGGGATGAACGTAAGAAACGATGGTATGATAGAGCTTTGGTCGGGTGTGAAGAGTGACGATTTTGCATGCAAGGGAGTCGGGCTGATTCTAGCGAAACGAATGGGGACATGTATGAAAGAGTACAAGCTTGAATGGTCTAGACTGATGTGGGTAAGGCTGAAGATTGGAATTACAAGCGTGTTTCTAATTATAGGATACGCACCTGTGAACTCCGATAGCGAAAGTGAAAAGGATGAATTCTGGAACACGCTGACTGAAATAATGAACATGAAAAAAGATAATGAAAGAGTGATTCTGGCTGGAGATCTTAATGGGTGGGTGGGCGTCCGTCGGAAAGATTTTGAGTCTGTCCTTGGTCCCCACGGTGATAGTAGAGTGAATGAAAATGGTAAGAGACTTCTGGAAGTCTGTACGGAAGGAAATCTATTTGTGGCGAATACTGTATTCAGCCACAAAAGAGTTCACCAGTATACATGGCAAAGAGGGAACGAAAGGTCGATAATTGATTATGTATGTGTGGACGCCGCACTGAGGAAAGCGACAGTGGATACTAGGGTGTATAGGGGCGCGGAGCTGGAAACAGACCATTACTTGGTGATATCCAAAATTGATCTGTTCACCGGTTGGCGCTCAAAAACCCACCGTAGTGATCCACCGAAGCGAACCAAAGTGGAAAGGCTGCAAGATGAGAATGTAAGAAAACAATATGTGAAAGATATCGGAAGCAAACTTCTTTTAGCTATAGACAGTAAAGGAATCATCGAAGAAGCATGGACGACCTTGAAAGAGACCGTATGTAAGACAGCAGAGAGAGTTTGTGGTGTTGCTAAAAGAGGCGGAAAGAAAGGCGACGCATGGTGGAATGAGAGAGTAAAGTTTGTTGTGGGTGAGAAGAAAAAAGCATGGATGGCATTAATAGCAGCGAAAGGATCTAACAGTGAAGAAAGAGCAAAAGAGAAGTATAAAGAATGTAAAAAAATGGTAAAAGATATTGTAAAAAGAGAAAAAGATTTTCTGAAAGAGAAAGAAAGCCTGAAAATAGCCAATGACTTTCCTGGTAACATGAAAATGTTCTGGAAAGGCGTGGCGAAAAGAAAAAATGGAAGTGTCAAAGTATCGCAAGGTATAAATGATAAAGATGGAAAATTAATTATGGATGAAGATGGCGTAAAAGAACGATGGAAAGAATACTTCAAGGAGCTGTATGATTGCGGTTTGAGTGGTGGCATGAATCAGAGAGCATGGCAAGTATACGAAGATGAAAAAGATGAAATTACGAAAGACGAAGTGTTTGAAGCAGTTAAACACGCGAAAGCGGGAAAAGCTGCTGGGTATGACAGTGTATCAGCTGAACTTATAAAGTATGGCGGCGATCAGATGTTGGAGTGGTGTCACTCTCTTTTCAACAAATGTTGGGAAGCAGGACGCACTCCTTCAGACTGGAGAAATGCAGTCGTGGTCCCCTTGTACAAAGGTAAAGGATCGAAGCGTGACTGCAAAAACTATAGAGCCATAAGTTTGCTAAGCTCAGTTGGTAAGATGTATGCAAGAATTTTGGATCAAAGAGTACGAAAGGTTACAGAAAGCAAGATATGGGATGTCCAAGGAGCGTTTGTGGGCGGCAGAGGATGTATAGACCAAATTTTTTCTCTGCGTATGGTTACAGAAAAGGTCCTGGATAAAAACCAGAAGCTTTTTTGTGCTTTTATAGACCTTGAAAAGGCCTATGATAAAGTCAACAGAGAAAAACTATGGGATATATTGTCAGTGTACGGAGTGAAGAGCAAGCTGATACGTGCAATCGCGTCATTGTATGAGAATAGCGAGGCATGTGTTCGTGTCAACGACACAGTAACGTCGTGGTTCTCCATAAATAGTGGCGTAAGACAGGGGTGCGTGTTGTCACCATGGCTCTTCAATCTGTACATTGATTTCTGCATAAGAGCCCTAAGGGATGAAAATAAGGGTCTGAAACTGAGTACTGTAACAGTGCGTGATTTGATGTATGCAGACGATAAAGTCCTGTTAGCAGAAAGCGTGGAAGAGTTACAGTATCTAGTAAGCATGGTATATGAAGGATGCATAGAGTACGGACTGAGGATGAATGCTAGCAAATCAAAGGTAATGGTCTTTGAAAAGTGTGAAAGCAGAACGTCGTGTCAAATAAAAGTAGAGAATGAATGGCTTGAACAAGTCGACGAATATGTTTATCTGGGAAGCATGTTCCAACGGAATGGACGGCCTGATAAGGATATTGAAAGAAGAGTTATGGCAGGAAACAGAGTGAATGGAGCACTTAAACCAGTTATGAATGATCGTAACGTATCAAAGGAAGCTAAAGTTGCCATTCATAACGCAATTGTAGTGCCAACCTTGATGTATGCAAGTGAAACCTGGACATGGCAGAAGTCGCATGAAAGTAGAATAAATGCAGTGGAAATGAGATCGTTAAGAAGAATTTGTAATAGAACGATGTATGATAGAGTTAGAAATGAGGTCACTAGGAAAGAATGTAAGATGAAGAAAGATGTAGTAACTAGAATGAAAGTTAACACACTTAGATGGTTTGGTCACGTGGAAAGAATGAATGAAGAACGCTTGACGAAAAAAATATATAAGGCTGACAGGAATGGAAAAAGAGGTCGGGGGCGCCCAAGAAAAGGATGGCACGACCATGTGAATGATATTCTGAAAGAAGGAAATGTTAGAAGTCTGAACAATAGAAGAACATGCATGAGACGTAGCATGAATGTTGACGAGGCGGTAAATGTATGTCAAGATAGAATAGTGTGGCGTTCTGTTCTCTCTGCCTACCCCGCGAGGGACATGGCGTGATGGTATGTATGTATAAGTGTTTTTTTTTGTTTTTCATTTTTATCATGGTGTAATATATTTTTCATATCTTGTTTATTTTGTTGTTTTTCGCAATCAATCTTTCTGCTGTTGTTTTAATGCTGTCATATATTGTAATATACCTACATAGTTGTTGTTATAGTTGTAATATGAGTTCACCAATGTGCAATATAAAAAAGATAAATTAATTTTTTTTTATTTAAAGGTTAGGTAAATTGTCTTAATATTTATTTATTTTTTTATTGTGTAATCATTTTGCCTGCACCGCAAAACGAATTTTGGACCTGCCACTTTTTTGATGTCACCGGACCACCTGGTCTGGGGCCTTCCCACGCTTCTGCTTCCCGTTCTTGGCCTCCCGTCCATTACAATTTTCGTCCATCGTCCATCTGACATCCGAGATATATGACCTTCATTTAAACCATAAACCTTCATTTCCAATGTTCGTAGGAGGTTTTTGGTTCTGGTCGTGTCGGCTCTTGTCTTCACCGCATATCTCATAATTGGTCTAACACATGTCTTGTAGACTCTGAACTTACTACCTGTTCTTATGTGTTTGTTATGCCAGATGATATTTTTGAGACATTCTGAACTAGTGGCTGCTTTATTGGTCTGTTCTCTAACTTCTGAGTAAAGGTCACTATGGCTCGAGATTTCCACACCCAGATATCTGAAAGTCATAACTTGCTCTACTGGAATGTCATCTATTACCAGCTTGTATTTTCTTGGATGCTTGGATATCGTTAAACTCATTATAGATCCAAAATACCTATTTAAAAAATCAAGTATATTCAAACTCTCCACTATAATTTACATGGCGAAAAATAAAATATCGTTGAAAATACTTTTAACGTAGACTCAAAAATTTTACTCCAAGACTCAACGTGCCGTAATGAGTACGTAATATTTTGAGCATACCGATGAGGTTAAAATATTGATCAGTTAGTACTTAGGTACATTATTTGTACTCAGCATATTCCCCTTAATCTGTAAATTAAAATGCATTATTAAACTCTTAAGCAAAATGTATTCAAAACAATTTTAATGTTAAACTTACATAATTTTATAATAGTAGAGAGATACGGTTTCAATTTTTTGTGTATACAATATCAAAACGAGTGGGTTGTGGCCAACACCAAACTCTCCACATCATAATAATTGTTCATTTTTTTTATTTTTGAAAGATTGACAATTACAAGAATAAATCATGACAGAAATATAAAAATATATATCATGAAAAATAAAACATGTCATAAATAATAAAACATACAATTATCATTTCTTTGCTTATTAAAACACGAGTGGGTTGTGGCCAACACATAACTCTCCACACCATAGTAAGCGTTCATTTTTTATTCTTGAAATGTTGACAATCTCTAAATGCATTTTTATGAAATACAATTCTACTAGATTCTTAAACAAATATAAGATTCCCATAAATGCATAATCATTTTTTTCTGATTAAAAAATACCTAGTTAAATAATTTATTGATCAATTTGTCTTACTGGTTTACAGTTGTGGGGAGATAAATCCATATTAGGTATAATGGACCAATATACAACTGATAGAGGGTGTTTACATAAAAGTATAAGATTATTAAATTTAAAATAACTGGTCGCGCATTATTCAAGGGTTCTTTTTATGGCAACTTTTATTAGATTAAATACACGGGCAACACACATACCTCTCTCTCTCTCTATCTCTTTCTCCCTCCTTCCCTCCGTCTGTTCGTGTTGAATTTTCCAAGAAAGAAATTACATTTCAATTTTGCACAGTAATATATTATAAGTCTCCTAGTATTACAACATACATAGGTACCCAATAGTAATACCGGCGTGCCAACCTGCCGGTCGCATTTTGACAGAATGTACCTACCAATCAACCAACCGAATTCCAGTTTTTAAAAAAAAATACATTATTTTCGTACTTTTCATTCATCACGGCATAACTCTCAATTTTGGGTAACCAGCGACAGGTGTGTGGGAGTGCATAACTTTTAAATATGACACACACGTGTATCCACACACACGCGAGTCTCGTTACAACTAAAAGGCACTACATTATTTTTTAAGGGCTCGTATGCCATGTAATATATCATTTGTATTTTTTGTTAATTTTATAAATGAAAGATTATCAATAAAATCTGTCTCATCTCAAATGGGATTTATTGTACCTATGTAGGTATATCGTTTGACAAAATTTGCCGACCGCCGTGCCACAGTCGGTAAGCCGTTCGGTTTCTGTGCAGGCGTCTTTGGTTCGATTTCCAGCAGAGGAGAAATTTATTTAAATTCATTTCTCACGCAAATATTGCTTCTCTGGGCTGGAAACACTGGTTAGTTGGCCATACGGCAATAAACTCGCCACTTGCGCAGGGTACAATGAAGTGTTCATTATTATTATTATAGTTAAGAATAATATTTGTCAATTATGTATGTATGAATAAATAAATAAATAAAAATAAATAAATAATAGACGAAAAACTTAAATGATTGTTTTAGGAATGTGTGCTAACTGGTATTTACGAATCTCATTTTTTAAAAATATCAAACATCAAAACATATTTTTCCAGATATTTTGTTGTTCATCAATTCAAAAAATATATATTGCTCTATACTTTATAGTTTTTTTAGAAATATAAGATGTTTAAAATCGGGGTATGCTTATTATTTTTTTTCAAGAATATATACAGAACATAATTGAAAAATTTAGGTTTATTTTTCTTAAATATCATCCAAACTAAGTTATTTTTTTTCAGAATGATTCGTGCTGTAGTAATGATGCAATATAAAATTGAAAAAATAGGTACCTACGTTGACAGCAGTCACCCCCTTAATAACTAATATAATAATAATAATAATAATCAGGATAATTTATAAAGCGCCGTTTAGTGAACAACCGTGGTCACCTCAAGGGCGCTTTCATTTTGCGAAAAAATAAATTTAAATGAGTCCTATAGCTAACACATTCGAAATGGTGAAACATATAACTTAAAAAATATGTAAAAATCACTAATTAATCTAGTTACATATATAACATAATCCAGATGAATAATTATAAAAAAATAATCGATTGATAGTAAACAGGCATAATATTAAGTAAGGGAATATTGAACGGATGAAGTACAATTTGGAAACGATTTGCGAAAAAGAGGAATTTTTAATTAACTAAGTTGGTATGTTTCGCTAAGATGCGTGGCAGTATTGAAATATGAACATATTTCCTTAGGATTTTTTACGTTCAAGATTCAACCCCCTGATAAGGTTCCACCTCATACCACGAACTGTCCCATACCCCGCCCCCCGATGGCGGACACCCCGCCAATATTATTTATCTATGGAAACCGCGGGGGATGGAAAAAAATCCAATAATGGCACGTTATGGTCAGTGTAATATCCCCTCGTGTGATATATGGACAGTCCAGGTGATATATAGACCGGCCTCTTTAGAAACACCATAGCCAGATCCATTCAGGATGTGGAATTTACATGCAAGAGACAATACAAAATATTGAAACAGTAACCTACTTAATGATCGCAATCCTAACTCTTAAGGATCGCGATCATCATACACCAAACACAATAGTTTCTAGAATAATTTTACAGTTGCATGCCTATACGAAAACATCGGAATTTTTTCAGAGTCAGGAGTTGATGGTGTAAGGTCTCTTGGTGCTTGAGTTCGCTGTGGCTCATCATCATCATCATCATCATCATCATCATCATCATCATCATCATCATCATCATCATCATCTGAGACTCCACAACCCAGGTCGGGTCTTAGCTTCATGCAGAGCCCGCCTCCATGACAGTAAATCCTGCGACGCATTACGCCAGTTATGGACGCCAATGCTGTTCGCATCCTTCACCACTCCGTCCAGCCATCGAAGCTTCGGCCTTCTAACTTTTCTTCGTCCCCCCGGTGCACCATTCATGATTCATCTTGGGACGTCCTTCTCGCTCATTCTTTGGACGTGTCCAGCCCATCTGAGTCTTCCTATCTGATTCTTCCCATCTGAGTCTTCGCTGTGGCTCACTTCCTACAATTTCTTTTCATTGTTAAAATTAACATTGAATTTAGTTTGTGTATATTATACGTATTTTATTTATTTTAACACTATTGTACATAACTTGCTAGTACAAATGTCGGACTTATTGCTTAGTGGCAATTTCTTCCAGACAACCATCTGTAACAATTATGTGTGAAAATGGTACATGTATAAAAAAAGAAAACCTACATAAAACCATAAACTATTACATTTAAACACAAAAAAGTAAGAAGAATGCTGTTCTCCCTTAACAATTTGCAACTCCCATCTCTGTATAATATCAATAATCAATGTATTCCTTATACCAAGGTCGTGAAAGACCTTGGGGTCTACATTGATAATACCTTATCTTGGCATGAACAGGTCTCACATGTCAGCAAATCCACTTACTTTGCCATACACTCACTTAATAAACTCAAGAATTTCCTTCCACTTCACTGTAAAATTACCTTAGCTCAATCACTTCTCCTACCGTTGCTGGACTATGCTGATGTTAGCTACTTGGATGCAAACGAGGAACATCTCAACAAACTTCAAAATTTTTGCATCCGTTTTATCTTTGGACTAAAAAAAATTGATCATATTTCTCATTATCGTAATCTTCTTCACTGGCCCAAGATACGACAACGACGTAATATACATATCTTGTCATTACTATATGTACAATGTCCTTTTTAATCCAAATTTACCTCAGCATGTCAAGGATAAATTCACTTATCTTTCAAGCCACGGGCGTCCACTTCGATCTGCTGAACGTGCTTTACTATCTATTCCTATTCATAGTTCTGATTTTTTAAGCTCTTCATTTGAAGTACACACGGCTAGGCTATGGAATAGCCTAAGTCCTGATATTACGTCGTCTATCTCATTAAACATCTTCAAGAAAAGGCTAAAGCAAAAATATTTATCTGACAACACCTGATTACATCTTCCTCTCCTCTTCCTTTCCTTATCCTTTAGTTTTCCTATCATTGCTATGAATTGTTCTTTTATGCTATCTTATTTGTTTTTTTACTTTTATTCTGCTGTATTTATTTATTTTGTAATGTTATTATGTAACTGATTGCCATAGTACACATTGTTTTGTATACTTAACATTAACTCTGGTTGGTTGGAAGAAATTGCCATTAGGCAATAAGCCTGCCAGTTTACAAATTGTATGTACAAGAAGATTCCAATAAATAAATAAATAAATAAATAAGAATAAAAATATGCAAATCAATGACAATTAAACAAATCTTAGATTAAACATGTTACAACACTACGGGAGGGAAGGGAAAAGAAGTAAGGAGATTTGTCTAACTACAGGAATAGGGAAATTATTGGGAAGTAGGTACATATGTTGGTTAAGAAATAGAAAGTAGGAGCGCGCGTTTTAATCTGGTTTTGAAGGTTGCTAACGTTGGTGCAGTTCTAATGTCAAGGGACCAAGTTGTTCCATATATGTGTATGTATGTTTAAAATAATGATAAATAAATAATACGATATCACATTTTTTTGCATACAGTATCAAAAAATGGGAAATGTATGGGAACTTTGAATTATCGACTACATATTCATATTGTATATGTCTCTATAGACATGAACGCCAAAAAATAATTGAAAAATGCGTTTAGTTTTTTACACCCATTTCTTTAACTTTTTTTTGTCTTTCTGGCTATACTTGAATTTAATAATAGATTTTTAATGCCAGTTGTTAGACCGGTTAGATATTTTTTTATATGAAAAAAATGAATATGTCCTTGTTTAACTAGTATATATACATCTATGTTACTGAAGTTTTGAACGTTCTAACGGATCAATGGTCAGGATACAATAGAGATAACCCAAGGAAAAAATATTTATTTATTTATTGAATATATCTTCCTACATTCCCTAAATTAAGTATTAATAATTGTGCTATAGGTGAACTAAATCTCTTGATCTTAATATTAAACCTCTCGAACTTAATATTCTTACATTTTCTTCTAAAATCCACACTGTTGACTAATTGGATCAATCAATATCTTCCATAGCTAATTTACACGAAACAAAAACCATCAAATCAGTTGAACGAAATAAAGGTTTTCACGTTTTGTATTTCAACGAAAATAATAGGTTAGTGAACATCAAAGAAATACCTTTTATTTGAAAAAGGTAAAAATAACTCCAGACAAATTGGTAGGTACAGTTAGTATAAAACGAACAACGAAATAAATTAAACGTAATTTGCAAATTACGTATATTATTTTTATTTGAATTAAAATAAAAATGCCAATATCAAAATTCAATCTAGGAGGATGTATTTTTAGACTGGTAAAGACCCAGAGTATATTATTTATAACGTATATATTTTTTGTTAAAAACCTACCCAATATAATAAAATGACGAGTGCGTTTTGGCCAGTACTAAAACCTCCACTTCAAAGTAAGATCAACAATTTTTGAATCCCCTAATATTTTCATCAAAATTAGGAAAAAATTGATCAAGACTCTTGTCTGGATTGAACTGCTATATGGCTGTGAAACATAGACCATCAGCCAACGCGAAAAAGGTCGTCTGTCTGCGTTTGAGATGTGGTGCTACAGATACATCAGAAACGACGAGGTACTGAGCAGGGTCGGAGAGACGAGGCAACTTATGAAAAGAATTGCCCAACAGAGAACTACTTGGATAGGCCACAACATTCGGAACCCAGGCCTGCTTTTTTCCATCGACGAAGGAATGATTGATGGGGTTAACTGTAGAGGTCGCCCCAGAAACAACTATATAGACCAGATAATCGGTGACGTGCGCTGTAGCAGTTACAAAGAGATAAAGAGACCGGCGGACGATAGAGATAAGTGGAAAGATCGAGTGTTTGGTGCAGACCAATCCTAGGATTATGACCCAGAAGAAGAAGACGAAGTAAGTGTAATTTTTTTCTTCTAGATAGGTTGACAATATCTGAAAGCAATATAAAAACATTAGATTTCTAACTCAATTTGAACGGTATTTATGATATAGAACTCCATTACACTTCGAATATTTTTATAGTTGTATAAACGCAAGCATTGGATTTTTTCCTGCAGGCAGTCAATGATATTTTATGACAAATTTTGAATATCTCAATAGAGACGAAGTTGGAATATTATAGAAGAGCCAGGAACTCGAGGCATCTACAGGGCTTACGAACTGTTATCGGCTGGTTAACGTGATCACTTTATGCGCTTGAGCAACGTTTACTAATTATGCCTTCTTTTTAAGTTCCTTTTTATCCATTTTCTTAAAGTTCTATATATTAGGTTATATATTAGGGCCTAGGTTGCGGCTCTAAGGGCCTAGGCAGTAAAGGCGGGGGTGGGCGGCCGACGCTGTTGTGCCCTCGTCAATTCTGTACTTAGAGAAGAGCAGGACGGACGCCTCTAGTCTCGCTCGGCAGTTACTCGTCAAACTGTGGCGAATGTTGTTGTGTGGTTCGGGCACACCGCCGGCGCAGACGTCGGGTCAGACATCCTGTGTTGACAACTAGACGTCAAATCTGACAGGTGATGATTGCGTCGGATGCCCCCGGTGTTAGCCCGCGGAACCTTCGGACGCCAACACGAGGACCGAGGGGTCGGGGTACAAGCCCCTCCGACTTGAAACGGAGTGTTCTTAGCGGCCGATTTCGAGACCAATCGGAGGCCCTGACGTGTGTGGTTGGATTCTCGGGGGCAGTGGTTGAACCCGATGGATGGTGGATATTTTGTGTTTGTCCGATGTTGCGGCTGCGTCCGGTGGTGAACAGGGCCAATGGGCTCTATAGCGTCGCCGGCGTGGAAGTGGATCGCGAGCTCCCTCGAGTTCTATACATTTTAATCATGAAAATCTGTTTCTTTGAATACAAACTAAAAATCACCATCGCCATATATGAAGTGATGAAGAAATACTTTTGTAACGTCATCTATTGAGAAATTGATTTGTAAACAATGAAAGCAACAGTTCTTATACACGTGGTGAAGATGCTTTCGCACAGATGTTTTCCTTGAACCGCGCCAGAATTATACGTTCATTTTTTGCTTATATACCTGCTTATACCAATGTATAATGTACATCGAATATTTTTATTGTTGCATAATATGCAAACATTGGAGTTCTTATCCCTGTCGGGATTAAATGATATTGTATGACCAATTTTGAATATCTCTAAAGAGACTATGTTGGAATTATTACATATAGTAGAACCAGGAATTCAAGGCACCTACAGGGCTTACGAACTGTCATCGGCTGGTTTACGTGATCGCTTTATGCGCTTCGTAGGCTCAGTCGGTTCGATACATGAGACCTGAGCTAAAGGTCCCGGACTCGATTCCCGGTGGAGACACAGTTTTAAATTGTGTTTTCAGTCTAGATCTGTGAGACCATCTATATATCGTAAGTCTACATAATGTGGCAACTTGTAATTAGGTGCGTGTAAAATTAAAATTTGATATTGCAGATGTGGGCCGAAAAGAAATAAAAAATAAATATGTTTTTCTTTGATAAGGGACACGGCCTGATGATTTTCATTGTAAAATAATTATAACGATTAATAATAATAATAATAATAATGAACAATTCCTTGCACCCTGCGCAAGTGGCGAGTTTAATGCCGTATGGCAATTTCTTCCAACTAACCACTGTTTTCACCTCAGAGAAGCAATATTTGCTTGAGAAATGAATTTAAATAAATTTCTCCACTGCTGGGAATCGAACCCAGGACGACAGAAACCAAACGGCTTACCAACTGTGCCACGGCGGTCAAATTAATCAAACATTATATTTAAAAAAACTTAGTTTTCTTTATATTAAATTCAATTGATTATCGACGCGTTTCGTGCAACGCACATCGACTGAATATTACTCTACAAGACCTAATCTAGTGGTTATAAGTAAACAAAATTTACATGTTAAGTGTATAAAACTGTTGGTTTTGAACGGTTGAAAAATAAGCTATTGGTATATTGAAAATGAATCTATTCTAATCTCTGTTTTATTAAAATGAACCTAGTTGGGTCATTGGTTGTAGTCCCCTGTGTTCATTAGGTCTGTAACAAAAGATAAAATTCAGGAAGCAAATAATATTGTATTGTATTTATAGGTTTATAGTTATTTTTTAAGTTTGGTTAATACCAATACATTTCACAGTTATTTGGTAGGTAGTTATAATTATAAATAGCTTAAAATAAATTTGAATGTATTTAACATCAAAGGAAGGTATATTATGTGTGACCCATCGGTTTCAATAATGGAGAATTTAATGTATGATCAATTTGTTTATTGAAAAGCAATTATGCGATTCCTTTTTTATTCTATTTACGAAAAAAATGCCGACATAGACATATTATTTGACTTAGGCATTAAAAAAAAACTTATATCTAACATTGTGACGTTATAACAACAAACGACTAGGTACTTACTTGAATATTTTTTTATTATTGCATATGCGCAAACATTGGATTTTTTTTCCCTGTCGGGAGTCAAAGATATTTTTTAACAGATTTTTAATAGAGACGAAGTTGGAATATTTACTGTAGGAGAACCGGGAAATCAAGGCACCTACAGGGTTTACGACCTGTCATCGGCTGGTTTACGTGATCACTTTATGGGCTTGCGCAACGTTCACCAATTATGCCTTTTTAATGAGATCCCTATCAATTCAATTTTGAAAGTTGTATATATTGTAATACTGAAATTCTTTTCGCTTGAAAATAAGGAATTTTTACTACAGCCATCTGTGTGTGAAATTATGAACAACATTCTTATTATTTTTATTTATTTTTGTTGTAACGCCATCTATTGAGTGAATTGGTTTTTTGTAAATAATGAGAGCAACAATTCTTATACCTGAGGTGACAAATGCATTTTTCGCATAGAAGTCACCCCTGAATTGCGCCAGACTTATAAGGTCATTTTTGTCTTATTTACCTACTTGTACCAATGTGTAAGTAATCGAATATTTTTTTAACTAGGTACTTGTTAATATTATTTTTCCCAACCACCTCCAGCAATATATATTCTTTTTCTTCTTAACATATAAAATCTGTCAATATATTATGTTCGACTATCATGTACACACACACATGTACAATGTACATACACCCTCTCTCACACACATACACACCCACACACTCTATATCTCTCATTCACATACACGTACATATTGTTACTCTCTCTCTCTCTCTCTCATAAGCGAACCCACACTAATTCACACTTTTTTATATTTTTTAAACGATTAGCAATTTTTTTTTTTTTTATATCTTCATTTTCTATATAAAATGCAGTTCTATCAAGAATTGTCGATCGACAAACAAAACATATTTTTTTTTATATTATATAAGTTAACCCACCCTTAGAACTAAGTTATAAACGTTCATTTTTAGTCCCATCTCTATTTTTCTGTCAGTAATAAATAGAGATTACATGACCTCTGTTTAATAAATAAAATCCCCCCAAAAAGTGACTTGTCGTTATACACAAAGTAGTGCACTAAAAGTGTCATATTTTTATTGATCACCCTGCATTCCTCACAAACCACATAACAGGGTGACATAAAATTGATCGGGGGAAAATGATAAATGTTTTGCTATTAAACGTACTATGCTATATACTTTTTTTGTTAGAGGTCTCACTCACACTCGCTCATTGTAGTACTTTTTCAAAAACATTCCAAGTGCGTCGTGGTAGTTTGGACATGTAGATAGAACGAACGAATCATTGAACCCTTTGTTTTTAATGCCAATAATTTTGATTTTAGTGTTGATGATTGTTATCATTTAAATCCACTAATTACATAAGAAGTAAAATACCTTTGGTTGGGGTGTTCGAGTAATGATAAAAAAATAACGCTGTTCTTCACCAATTAATACATAGATTCACAATGTAATATATCAGTATAATACAATAACACTAGTTGCATGTAACACATGAGATCCAACTGTCGATAGCGATAGTATGTATAGTTGAAGAATATGTACCAAACTATAAACCCATAAATACAAATTATTGAATATTTTCAGATATTTTGTTTTCTATACAACATATGTAGGTATGTATGTCAAGATAGGATAGTATGGAGGAAGTTCCTTTTTTCCTACCCAGAATATGAAAATATCATGATGGTATGTATGTTTGGAGATGAAGTATCAAACTATTAAGTCTTCCAACTGTCGATTTGTTCAAGAGAACTTTGTTCTCTTAACATATCGACAATGTTTCAAGCCAGAATACGCGAGAATTGTATGGAGAGGTCTACTTTTTTCACGGCTTTTCCAACTTTGAAGTAAAAAAACACCAACTTAGAGGCTTCGCAGCATATATGTTCCATGGACGGATTTACTCAGAATTTGGAGTAGAACATTTCGTGTGTCTGTGTGTGTGTGTGTGTGTGTGTGTGTGTGTGTGTGTGTGTGTGTGTGTCTGTGTGTGTGTGTGTGTCCGTCCCCCCCTTATAACTTTTGATCCACTCAATTTACAGAGCCCAAAATTTCAGAATATATACACAGTTATAGGCCTACAAAACTTTTATACTCAGAATTTCGAATTTTTGTTTAAGTCAGGGGTTATCAACTTTTGAATTTTTACTTTATTTTTTCATATATCTCAGAAACCATAAAAGCTAGAACGCTGAAAATTGGTACAAATATAGACAAATACAAAATCTCAAATTAGTTTATTCAAAAAAATTCCAGGGTTTCTCAAACATTTTTTATTAAAAAAATATTTTTTTTATGATAAATTTATGAGTTTAACTGCCTATATTTCCAAACTTTTTAAAAATATCGAAAAAAGCCGAAACACCCCAATTAGATAATTTAATTTCCTATAAAAAATAAAAACATTGTATTTGTACATCTCAAATTTTTTTTAACAATTTTTATAAAAATAGAATTTAGTGACGACATCGCTTCATACAATTTATATGGCAGTCGCCTATACACAATATGTAAGAAGACTTAATAGTTTGATAGGATTTTAATATCCAAACAAACATACAGAACCATCATGCTGTTTTCATATCCCGGGAAGGAAAAGAGGACTGACCTCCATACTGTCCTATCTTGACATACATACCAACAAGTGTTAAAATTTTCAATAATTTGGATTTATGGGTTTATAGTTTGATTTTTATTCTTCAACTATACATACAATCGCTATCGACAGTTGGATCTCATGTGTTACATGCAACTAGTCTTACATATTGTGTATAGGCGACTGTCTTACAAAATGTATGAAGCGATGTCGTCACTAAATTCAATTTTTAAAAAAATTGTTAAAAAAAAATTGAGATCTTCTACTACAATTTTAATATTTTTTTTATAGAAAATTAAATTATCCAGTTGGGGTGTTTCGGCTTTTTGCGATAATTGTATAAGTTTTGGAAATATAGGCAGTTAAACTCATAAATTTATCATAAAAAAAATATTTTTCTTAATAAAAAATGTTTGAGAAACCCTGGAATTTTTTGGAAAAAATTTATTTGAGATTTTTTATTTTTCTATGTTTGTACCAATTTTCAGCGTTCTAGCTTTTATGGTTTCTGAGATATATGGAAAAATAAAATAAAAATTAAAAAATTGATAACCCCTGACTGAAACAAAAATTCAAAATTCTGAGTATAAAAGTTTTGTAGGCCTGTAACTTTTTATATATTCTGAAATTTTAGGCTCTGTAAATTGAGCGGATCAAAAGTTATAAGGGGGAGACGGACACACACACACACACACACACACACAGACACACAGACACACACACACACACACACACACACAGACACACGAAATGTTCTACTCCGAATTCTGAGTAAATCCGTGTATGGAACATATATGCTGCGAAGCCTCTAAGTTGGTGTTTTTTGACTTCAAAGTTGAAAAAGCCGTGAAAAAAGTAGACCTCTGCATACAATTCTCGCGTATCCTGGCTTGATACATTGTCGATATGTTAAGAGAACAAAGTTCTCCTGAACAAATCGACAGTTGGAATATGACGGCTATATAACTTGTTGCATGTAACACATGAGATCCAACTGTCGATAGCGATAGTATGTATAGTTGAAGAATATGTACCAAACTATCAACCCATAAATACAAATTATTGAATATTTTCAGATATTTTGTTTTCTATACAACATATGTAGGTATGTATGTCAAGATAGGATAGTATGGAGGAAGTTCCTTTTTTCCTACCCAGAATATGAAAATATCATGATGGTATGTATGTTTGGAGATGAAGTATCAAACTATTAAGTCTTCTTACATATTGTGTATAGGCGACTGCCATACAAAATGTATGAAGCGATGTCGTCACTAAATTCAATTTTTAAAAAAATTGTTAAAAAAAATGAGATCTTCTACTACAATGTTAATATTTTTTTATAGAAAATTAAATTATCCAGTTGGGGTGTTTCGGCTTTTTGCGATAATTGTATAAGTTTTGGATATATAGGCAGTTATACTCATAAATTTATCATAAAAAAATATTTTTCTTAATAAAAAATGTTTGAGAAACCCTGGAATTTTTTTGAAAAAATTTATTTGAGATTTTTTATTTTTCTATGTTTGTACCAATTTTCAGCGTTCTAGCTTTTATGGTTTCTGAGATATATGGAAAAATAAAATAAAAATTAAAAAGTTGATAACCCCTGACTGAAACAAAAATTCAAAATTCTGAGTATAAAAGTTTTGTAGGCCTGTAACTTTTTATATATTCTGAAATTTTGGGCTCTGTAAATTGAGCGGAACAAAAGTTATAAGGGGGAGACGGACACACACACACACACACAGACACACAGACACACAGACACACACACACACACACACACACACACACACACAGACACACAGACACACGAAATGTTCTACTCCGAATTCTGAGTAAATCCGTGTATGGAACATATATGCTGCGAAGCCTCTAAGTTGGTGTTTTTTGACTTCAAAGTTGGAAAAGCCGTGAAAAAAGTAGACCTCTCCATACAATTCTCGCGTATCCTGGCTTGATACATTGTCGATATGTTAAGAGATCAAAGTTCTCCTGAACAAATCGACAGTCGGAAAATTACTAGGTAGGTACTTGTGAACTAGACAATATCCAAATACGACGCGCACCCTTCGCACCTTTTTAAATACATACATTCAGTCAATCATCCTGTTTCCCTCGCACTCACACTATCACGTATCTCACAAGAATATCTTTGTTCGAGCTCAAATCTTCTATTATTTTGATGAAGTTGAATATTAAATTTCATTTTAAATGCATGTATTTATTTGCAAAATAAATAATATATGTCAATTTTGTATTGATTCTCGGGTAATGAACAGATATTGTGTCGAATATTAATTTCTCGTACTCAATAACAAGTTGCCACATTCTAGAGTCTTGCTAGTCTTATCTTAAACTTGGTATTGCAATGATACTGTTAAGTAAAGTATATTTAAGTATAAAAAAAGGATACATGATATATCATCACAAAGTATAAACATATCACAAATAAAATTTGAAATTCTCTCCGAAAAAAGGAAACCGTAAAAAAAAGAAATAAAAAAAAAAATGTAAAAATGTGCCACAAAGTAATCGAATGAAGATCCAGTGGTCGCGAGTTCGAATTATGCCACACAAGAATATGTTTAATCTATGCTTATCTATGGAATGTATGAGGATGTACATATATGTACTTATTTCAAAGACATATACCAGACATTAGGAATCGATCCAATTCATAATGTCTGGTATCCCTTACGTAAACATGTTAAAACGAGTGGGTTGTGGCCAACGCTAAACTCCTCACTAACAAGTCACTATAGAGTATTCAAAGTTTCTATAGAAAGTTTTCGGCAATTTTATGAAATGAGTGAGTTTAATTCTTTTATTATTTAAATATATTATTATGAAAAATTGATATTTATTAATGACATTTTATGTAAGTGATGTGCCCTTTTAGCAATTTGAAAATAAAAATAACAAATTTCGAGTTTCCTGAGCATGGGAGTCACTTTGAAATATTTGACAGTTAAAAAAAATGAGAAGCACTATTCAGATATCCTTCAAAATCTAATGAGGTCTATGCGAGTTTTTGATATACAAATTTGCAAAATTTGAAAATAATCGAATGAGCACTTTAGTCTATAATCGATAATCTAGAATAAACACGCCGTACGTAGCATATTATAGTACACAGCACACACACACACACAGATACATTGTGATAAAACTTTCAGAATGCAATCCCAGCATGATACTAGTTGATAATCTGCAATAAAAAATTACCTTAAAAATTACGAATTCATAAATCCCCTTGGGGTAGTGAGGAGTAAAAACAATGTTAAGTTCAACCCCTTCTTCATAAGGATTCATATTTTTTTCGTGCAACTCTCCAATAATATCTAAAAATTTAAGTCCTGGCAGCACCGTCCACCGTGGTTGACATTTGTCATTTGACAGATATTATACGCGTTCGTTCTGTCATTTGATAAAACATTTAAATAATTAATCAGCATAATATTATATTATAACTTTTTGTTTTATGTAGCTTCACGGGCAACTAACAGGTACAATGTCAAATAATTATTTAACATGCACCAATAACAAGCTGCCACATTCTGGAGACTTACGATCTGCTTATGGTATTAATCGTCTCACAGAGCCAGACTTAAAACACAATTAAAAACGGTGTCTCCACCGGGAATCGAATCTGGGACCCTTGGATCAGTAGTCAGATACCTAACCAACTGAGCCACGAAGGCCGAAGATAGAAATGATGCGACTATTTTAATTTTATGTTTCCCCCAGAGACAATCCAACTAGCAAACAAGTCGTATAAATAAGAGTTATACCTATGACTTTTAGTCGTATAGGAGTTTTATAGTGGTTATTAACTAACTCTGTTAGTCGTATAGACGTTGTACATCTGACGGTTAAGTCGTCTAACTAAATAGTCTAATTGCAACGTCCCATAAACGTTTTTGCAACGTAATTATACAAGGATCACATAATGGTCTTAATCGAAATGTTAACTTAACAAAGCTGTATGTCATAAAAAGATTTCAGTTGTATAAAGATTTTTAAAAAGACAATATCGTCATAAAAAGGGTATTATTATAACATCTAAACAACTTATTGGCCTATAAACGTTTTAGAAAAAACTTTAATAGACGATTGTATAGTGGTATTATGGATGACTTCAATAGGACATAAAATTATTAGTGTGACGTTTATATACCTATTATTCAACAGTTGGTTTTATAAATGAAAAACAAAAACTTTTATAAAACATAATATGTAGTTGTCGATGAACCTGTTATATTCCTTTTATATGACAATATGTTTTATAGATGTTAAGTACAGACTTTTATAAAACAAAATTAAACATTTTGTTTTACATTTGGGAGAAATTAAGAGAACATAAAACGCTGAATCTAGTAATTGAATATAATATGATTTATTAAAACATCCTAATACATGATGAAGTTACATGTTAGTTAAGATAAATATCACGTGCGTTAAAAAAGTTTTATACGTGAATTAAATCAACGGAAACCTAATGTTTATTGATATTTTTCTGCATTTTGAACAAACTTGACTTGAAAAAACTATGAGTCTTTTTTCCCTTTGTTTACTATTCAAGTAAGCTTTTTTCTTGGCCTTCTGGCCCTTAATCCATTGTTGACTAGGCGTCGTCGAATCGTCCTATCGCTTACAATTATACCACTCTCAGCAAGGATGTGTTGGATATCACTCGAAGTGGATCTACGGTCTTGAAGAGCTAATTTCGTTATCCTTCTGTCGTCTATCAATAACGTCTTCTGGTTTCTGCCAGATTTTACAGCATTGTGTAAACTTTTGGAGACTTTGAACCTCTCGCAGACCTTTGAACTCCAGACTTGGACGCTCTGTGTCCCAACTTTTCAGCAATTTGTTTATATGTATATCCCTCTTCTCGCAGGGTAACTGCTCTACTACATTTTGTAGGTGACCAGTAGCCTCCAAGCATGTTTCAGAAGAAGTTTCAGAATAAAATAATCTCAGAACTTGAAAAAACACTCCAACCACTTACAAATGACACAGTACAGGACGAACGACAGACTAATAGCTCTTGCTTAGATAGGATTTCAAATATCCTCAATAATTACTTTCTAATGATCACAGACATCAAAAAAACAAATTTCCAGAAAAAAATGTGAGTAATAATGATGATTCATATCATCAAATAGTAAGGTATATGTTCCTTACAACTCATTATGAGACAAATTAGAAAGGATTAACTAATTTTGTAAAAAAAAGTTGAAATAATTAAGAAAATATTTATTGTTTCTTGCGAAATAAACAAAAGAAAATATTTGTCATTAAAAACAATAAGATTGCAATAAAATTTCAATGAAAAAGTAAAATGAATCACCTAGTAAGTTGAAAAATGTAGTCAAAATAAAAAGTTTCCATTCTTTTGGCCACTACTGAATATCACGTGTTTGTGTCACCGACACAGTAACAACATAGTTCTCTATAAATAATGGGGTGCATGCTATCTCCATGGCTCTTCAATCTATACGTTGAATGTTGCATCAGAACTTTTATGGAGGATAGCAAGGGTCTGAAATTTATTTATTTATATTCACATACACGGCCTCTTAGCCATTATAAAAATATGGTAAAAATAAAACATAAAACTCGTATTAAACAACACAACAATTAAAAAGAAAAACAACACAATAATTCATTAAAATACAAAATCTATCACACAAATCGAAATATTCATAATATGTCCCATTCCGATTCGTCTAAATTTATCTGTCTGAATTTTAGTAGGTATATGAGAAATGTCAAAACGTTGACAATTCAGTAAGTATAGTATATGAAGGATGTAAAGAGAACGTACTGAGAATGGATGCCAGCAAATCGAAGTTCAAATGGTGTTTCAAAAGAGTGATAGCAGAACAGCGTACCAAATAAAATTAGAGAACAAATGGCTCAAGCAAGTAGACGAATATGTCTATTTGGGAAGCAACGGAACACCGGAATGGACGGATTGATAAAGAGATCGAAAGAAGAGTTATGGCAAGAAACAGAGAGAATGGAGCACTTAGACCAGTTATGAATGACCGCAACATATAAAAGGATGCTAAAGATGCCATTGATAACGCTATCTTAAAAGTGCCAACATTGATGTATGCAAGTGAAACCTGGACATGGCAGAAGTCACATGAAAGCAGAATAAATGCAGTTTAAATGAGATCACTAAGATGAATCTGTAATAGAATTTAAGATGAAGATAGATGTCATTAATAGAATGAAAATGATGAATTCATTTCATTCATTAATTGGCCACATGGGGAGAATGAATGAGGAATGCCTGACGAAGAAAATATACAATGCGCATAGGAATGAAATGAGAAATCAATGCCGCCCAAGAAAGGGATGGCATGACCATGTGAATGGTATTTTGAAAGACGAAAAGGTTAGAAGCGTGAAGAACAGATAAACATGTATAAGAAGGTGTATGAATGTTGACGAGGCGATGATTGTGTGTCAAGATATATGGCATTCAGTTTTCTCTGTCTACCATGTGAGGATCATGGCATTATGGTATGTATAAGAATCACATACATTAGGTATGAGAAATTTTATAAATATAATAATTAAATTAGACAAATGATTTACTACAAACAAGACAAATATTGAAAATAATATTTCTATATTGCCCTCATTCAGTATAACAAAAGCTGTTTTTCATTCAAATTTTGCTTATGAGTAAAAGCATTTCTTTATAAACATTATTCTATTTCTATTTTACAAATATATATATATATATATATATATATATATATATATATATATATATATATATATATATATATATATATATATATATATATATATATATATATATATATATATATATATATATATATATATATATATATATATATATATATATATATATATATATATATATATATATATATATATATATATATATATATATATATATATATATATATATATATATATATATATATATATATATATATATATATATATATATATATATATATATATATATATATATATATATATATATATATATATATATATATATATATATATATATATATATATATATATATATATATATATATATATATATATATATATATATATATAAAGTCACTAAAATTTAACGATTTATTATACACAGACTAATCTCCTGAGCTCGTAGTGCACAGTGACATAGATCTGTAAATGTGTGGGTGCGAGAGAGACTGCTCAATAGAGTCTGGTCAATCAAAGAACACTTTTAATATATAATACTAAACATAATATAGGAAAAAAAATTCACTTGATCTCTGAAGTGCTGCTTTAACTAATACCATGAAATATTTATTTAGCTTTTGTGCATAATTTTAAGACAATAAACCAAAAATTCTAAAAGAAATTTTTCAAAAGCATACTTTGTGAAATATAAATTATATATAGTAATATGAAAGCTTTCTATGCATGACATGTTATGGCTGGTCTGGAAAAATATAGTTGTTTGTTACTCATGATGAACATACACAATATTATGATTTCAAAAATTAAGTCTATACAAGTTGTTCTAAATTCAAACTTTACATGGGAAATTAGTAGTTGATGAATATTATTTGTTTTGTTATTTTTTATAAACTTAATTTCTTTATGTTACATTGAGAATACATGAATGTAATTCAATGTAAATAATGTTCTTTTTATATATTTTTCAAAACAACATAGTAAAACATCAAGTTTCCCAAGTAGAATAACTGCCGTTGAAATGAGGTCTCTCAGACAAATGTGTAATAAGACATTGTGTGATTGAATAAAAAAAGTAAGCACAAGAACAGAATGTATGTTGGAAAAGGACACCACATGCAAAATAAAAATATAATATATGTCCTTAAGTGGTTCGGCCACATAGAAAGAACAGATGAAGAACAGTTGACAAAAAAATTATACATGGCTAAAAGATGCGGAATAAGAGATAGAGGTCGGTCGAGAAAGACTCATTTAAATCACATGAATGGAATCTGATGTGTAGATAGTAGGAGAGTGTGCATGAGGCAATGTTTGGATTAAGTGAAGCGAGAAAAGTATATCAGGAAAGGAAAGTATGGCGCTCAGTTCTCTCTGCCTACCTCAATATGAACAAGGCATGATAGTATGTATGTAAAAAAACACAAAATATTTATTTGTAACTAGTATATTCCTAGAAAATAAACTATCATGACGTTCGGTTTCTAAAAAAAACTGATAAAATAAACATTTTCCTAATATTCATATAAGATATTATGAAAAATGATGTAAAAGAGTAAAATTAAATAATAATTTAACATAAACAGAGCAAATTTCACAATAATAATGTTAATATATTACCTTTAGTCAGTATATATTATTATAAGGTCTTTGGTATATACCTAGTCAAAGATGTTCCGTACTCAAATTTTGTATGGAAAATTTTCAGCGATTTTATGAAATGAGTTTGTTTAATTATTTTTTTATTTTATTATGAAAAGTTGATATTTCTTGAATGCCATTTTATGAAAGTGATGAGCCTTTTTACCTATTTGAAAATAAAAATTTCAAATTTTAAGTTTCCTGAGCTTGGGGTCACTTTGAAATATTTGACAGTTAAAAAAATTGAGAAGCACTATTCATATATCGTTCAAAATCTAATGGGATCTAAGTGAGCATTAGATATACAAATTTGCAAAATTTGAATAGAATCGAATGAGTACTTTAGTCTATAATCGATAAAGTAAAATGAACACGCCGTACATAGCACATAGCACACACACACAGATACATTGTGATGAAACTTTCAGAATACAATCTCAGCATGATACTAGTTGATAATCTGCAAAAAAAAAAATACCCTTAAAAATTGCGAAATCATAACTCCCCACTATATCACCTTGTGTTAGTGAGGAGTAAAAAGTACATATTATAAAATAGGTACATTATTCAATTGATAATTACAGTTTCATGTCATCTGCGAAACCTGAATAGGATGCAAACTAGAAGCAGTTTTGGATATAGTGTATATATAAATATTCAAGAGGATTGGTCCCAGGTGTGAACCTTGCGGCACACCCAACGGAGCGCAAATGAATTTGGATCTGTGACTTACTACAACCACGGCTTGTTGCCTGTATCTTATTTATGAATATGAATCGAACCTTTGTATTTATGAAATTCCCACTTTGTATAATTTTTGAGTGAGTATATCTTAGTAAAATTCATTGAAAAAAATTCTAAAATAGCCCTGTTCTGGCTAAAGAGTTAGAATAATTTATTCATACTGCAGCTGAGAAAAAAAACAGGTATTTAAGGAGTAAAATATTTACCTGAAAAGTTTACTTTTTATAAAAATTTTACATTTAAAGACAAATTCCCTACCTTCATATATCAGGATGGGAGAGTTGGGCGAATTGAACATACAGAAAATAATTAAATATTTTTTGCAAAAAATAATAATAAATCTCGATGCCTTATATATAAAACATTTGATTTTGGTCAAAATATGACTTTCTTGATTTCTTTTTTTTCTTTGTTTTTTTTTTTAATTTTACTCGTATAATATCATACTGTCGGTAATACAAAAATCTTAACTTGCTCATATGCTGGCAGTTCATTATTAGCTATATTTAAAATGATGACACGGTTTTTGCTTCTCTGAGCTAAAAACACTGTTTGGAAAAAAAGCCAACTTATAATAACCTCGTCATTTGCGCAGAGTTTAATGATGTGTTCATAATATTGTAATAAATGTGTAATTTAATAAAAAATAATATATGATACTAGTTTTTTATATAAGGCGCTGCTCTGTAAAGTAAATGTGAAGCAATAAGCTAACTTATCAATAAAATCTTTTCGGTAATTTTTTTAATTTTTTATTTGTTATGAGCCAACATCAAAAACAAAAATGGGAAAAAGACGAGGAAAAGAAAAAGAACACAGTGAAAATTCATTATGTTTTTTTTCTTTGGAAATTAATATTATCAAGGTATAATAACAAAAAAAAATATATGATAAAATTAAAAAAATAACAAAGATAAAATTAAAAAAATAACATATATTTGCGACGTGGCTATTCCAAATTCTAGTAATATTATAAAAACTTTTGATGAAAAAATGAGAAAATACACCGCTTTAGGTAACGAGATTAAAAGACTTTGGCATTCTCGTATAATAATAATATTACCACTCACTATTTTGGCCACTGGCATTATTCCAAAATCGTTAATCCGTAATTTAGAAATTTTAAATTTATCGAAAAACTTTATAATAAAAATGAAAAATCAGTAATAATTAACAGATTTTTTGAACGTTAATATTCGGGAATCAGTAGGGTTGTTAGGTAGTATAGAGACCTCCTCAGAGCCTAATCCTTTGATATATTAAGTATCTGGATGGGTGAACAATTCCTAATTGAAAGCTTGATGATGCGTTTGTTGCATTTTATTTTGCTCTTTTAAATAATTTACAATTTACGCATTGATGTGCTAATTCTTTTGAGGAAGTGTATAATGGTAATAATAATAATTGAGTGTTATTATTTGTGCTTAATTGTTATTAATATCATTAGTGAATCGGCCAGAGCCGTATAAAAAAAATAATTCTATTCAGAAACTTGATTTGCCAAATTTTATAATCACACTGATTCAAAACAGTGTGATTACATATAAACACATGCTCAATAGTTCGAAAATTTTTGTTATCACCACTATAAATATTATGCATAATAACTAAGCAACTTGAGAACGTCTCCGTTGTTTAGTTTTTTTTCACCGGTTAACCCGCGAAGAGACTGAACAATAATAATAAAATAATAATAAAATACTTTTACTATGCAAAAAAAAATTCACATAATGTGGCGAACTTTTTTGCCCGTAGGCAATTTCTACCATTCAACCATACTAGTAAATACATTAGTATAAACATGTAAAAAATACATACAAAAAATAAAAGTAAAAAATTATACATGACAATGAGAATACAAAATTTTATATTTAAAAACATAATTTTGTCGGCCTTCGTGGCTCAGTTGGTTGGGTATCTGACTGCTGATGCAAAGGTCTTGGGTTCGATTCCCGGTGGAGACACAGTTTTTAATTGTGTTTTCAGTCTGGATCTGTGAGACGATTTATATAGTAAGTCTCAAGAATGTGGTAACTTGTTATTGGGTGCATGTTAAATTAATATTTGACATAGTATCTGTTAGTTGCCCGAGAAATAATAAATAAATAAATAAATTAAAATAATAATTATAAACCAAAAAAAAGGATGGGTTGGGAAGTGATGAAGGATAAAGGTTATTTTGTATCTTTCAATAAAATGTAAATACTTTGAATATATCTGAATCAAATTAATAAATATTCACTTTGTCGCACCCGCTCTGATCGAATCTCCCCTATTTTCAAGTGTTTCAGTACACTACGATATAACTGGGGTTAAAATGTGAAGGACAGAATACCCACTCTTGAACTTCATAGATTAACCACGTTTTCGCTATATCCCCCTTGTACGTCCTCTTTTTTCCTCTCTGGCCATTTTGTCACGCCACAAAAGAGAAAAACTTTTCGTTTTAATTTAAAAATGGCGTAAAAATTACGCTGCGTCTCCCCTATGCCCGCAGACCATGCCAAGACGGAATTATTATCATCCCCAGAAATAATAATATTTGTCTACAAGTGGAGGGATATTCCCTTTGTCCCTTTTTATGTCTGTGGCGTTTTTATGTCAGATTCGAGCACGCTGCCGAGTCAAGGTGAAAGATGAAATTGTGACAGTAAAATATATTATTTTATTTATTCGTTCGAGTTTCGCAACATAAAGACGAAAATAAATATCCTACTGGATATTGAAATATTCACATGTATGATGATAAAATAAAATCTGAATTATTCTCGACATGTATGCTGTGTATCTTGAGAGATTCTTTTTATGTCGCCGTATGAGAAATTACGTATATAATGCAGATAATAAACAGTTTTTTTTTATTTGTCTTCTTGTTTATTTTCGCCCCGAGTTTGGGAACGAACACAAAAGAATGAATGGATATAGTTCTTTTTCATTTCTACTACTTTCGTTATTGGATATTAATCTTTATTTTCCTTATCCTTTCTTTCAATACCTTTTCTAATAAATACACTCAACTTACAAGATTTAGAAAGGGAGGATTGATACGTTTGAAATAATGTGATGTTGGTAGGGATTGTCGCGAATTCCTTGGACTGCTAGGAAAATCAATGTGTTTTACAGATAAATGATCGCCTGTTGACAACCTACAATTACATTTACATTTACATTTAGATTTAAGATTTTTTCCTTTAGATTTTCGTAAAATGGTCCAAATCGTCCGTTATTCATTAATTTTTTGAGTTTGAAAAATCATATACCTACTCATCAAGGGGTAACACAAGTTTTCTCTTCACGAACGTAGGTACCAACAGCAAATAAATTTTACTTTTGTTTTAGTATTTTTTTTAATATCTTATGTATTTGAATTTATACTTATATATGTATTTGTAATATAAAACATCTGCGTTTGACATTGGACATTGGAAGTGTGAAAGTAATCAATCTATGGTTTGACCTAAAATATTTTTTTTATTTTAGTATATGTACCTATTTTTTACTCATTTTTTAGGAAGGAATATGTCTATGAAACAAGTACACATACATCCTCATATATTTCCTATACTAAGCATAAATGTATCGCTACTTCCACCACCACCCGCTCTGCATGTGGGGACTGTTAATGGCCCCTTCACAGAACGTTAAATGAACGACAAAAAAAAATGCATAGCACGAAAAGTAGCTCATGAAGCCCTCTAGATTAGCAATCTCGGCACCATATGTATGTGCTACTACTACTAAGCATAAATGCTTGTACTCTGGGTGAACGAAATCGGTCGTGTCAGGATTCGAACTCGCGACCACTAGATTACTAGCCCAGTGCGCTAACCGCTCTCCATATTAAATTTTGCTATGCCAAATCTCAAAATCCGTGCGCACAGCTTGCATAAAAGGGATACAAAGTGCTTCAGGTTTTAATATATAGGTAATATAATATGTATTAAAATATTAGCAGAAGAGACCCTGATATCCTCGAGAAGCTCGATGAGTGGAAGGTAGAAGATCCAAAAGTTGCTCAACGACCGAGTGACATTATTAATTTCACTGCAGGATCTTCAAACACCGGAGCCCTTCAATTCGCCTGAGACAATCCTATATGGAGGAGGATTATTCGTCGAGCGATCAGTCTGAGAAGACAAGAAAAGAATCGGCCTTCGTGGCTTAGTTGGTTAGGTATGAGGCTGCTGATCTAAAGGTCCCGGGCTCGATTCCCGGTAGAGGCACAGTTTTTAATTGCGTTTTCAGTCTGGATCTGTGAGACGATTAATATCGTAAGTCTCCAGAATGTGGCAACTTGTTATTGGGTGCGTGTTAAATTAATATTTGACATAGTACCTGTAAGTTGCCCGAGAAGTAATATAAAAATAAAATAAATAATAAACAATATTACGATAATCTTCTCAAAGTGACACCAGCCTAAAATTGAAAACATAAACATTTTCCATGACTCCATAGAAACCTAACAAAAACAGATTCAGTCATTTTTCAACCACGTCCTAACTCCATCAAACAAGCTCATTACTTCATCGTAATAATCCTTTTTTTCTTCATTTCTTTCTTGTTATATTTAGTTTTTTTACGGTGTTGGTCGATCTATTTACATAAAAAAATAATACTACAAATAATGACACTCAATTAGTATAATTACCATTTTACACATCCTCAAAAGAATTAGAAAATAAAATACAACAAACGCACCGATAAAGTCTTCAATTGGGAATAATTCACACATCCAGATACTTAAAATATCGATGGATAAGACTCTGATGATGTCGCTATATTACATATCAACCCAAATGATTCCTGATTCTTAATGTTCGAAAACTATTTAAGGATTAAATACGATTAAATAAGGATTAAATAAGGATTCCATAAGGATTAAATAAGAATATCTAAGGATAAGGATTAAGGATTGAAAACTACATGAATTTAAGTCTAAAATTGCTAAATTACGGCTAAACGATTTTGGAATAATGCCAGTGGCTGACACAATGGACAAGTCTTTTAATCTCGTTAGCTAAAGCGGTGTATTTTCTAAGTATTTTTTATTGTTTCTTTTAAACTCTTTTTTTTTATTAATGGTATTCCTATACCAACTGCTCATCTAACTGTTATATAGGTATTTTATTTTAATTATTTATTTAGTGAAACAATATTCTAAAGATAACTGCTTCACTAGACAGAGGGGGCAAGTCTGGTTCAATCGGCGAAATCAAAACCCTCACGATTACCAATATCATGGATATAATTATTATATGGAGTTCTATAACATCTTTAGATGTCTACTAGGGTTTTGATTTCGCCGATCGAACCAGACTTGCCCCCAGAGTCTGTTCCGAAGGAACTATCAGTAAAGTTTGTAAAGTTATTACATTTAACAATACAACATAACATAACACATACATATTTAATATTTTTAAATTTGAGAAAACATTTGAGGCTTCTATTAATTTCAAAAGCACCATAATAATATATGTAACCACTCAATATTTTCTGAAAAAAAAATAATGAAATTTTTTTTTTATTATTTATTATACACTACATTATGTACGTTTACAAATATTTGGTTACATATATCAACATATTAATATTTCCTTTCCTAATTTAAGCTAGAAGCTTGTGTTTAGGAAAGCAGCAGCTCTTTGCTTACATTATATGAATACTTCACAAAAAATACATAGAATAAATCTTATAAAATATATAAAACAAATCAATTAACAATTATATATAAAAAAGGACACAATTTCAGAACAAAATATAGAAAGAACAAAAAAAAAGAAAATACATCCAAAATAAAAAAAACACCAACATTAAAATTACAACAGGTACATAGAAAAATAAAAATTAACCACAAAAATAGCAATTTTATAGAATGAAATATGAGGGAGTGTTGGCGCAGATGACAGATACTTCCTTTTTGTACCTATCCTCATCTTCCTGACATACCTAAAATCATCATACCTACATCTATACCTGAACGTGGCAACAACAATCTCGCCTCTGTTCGCGCGCGGGCCAGCCACGTTCTCCAGTCTCTCGAGAATACGCGTCTTTGCACCATCTCGTGTTACACAAGCGCCGTGCGCCATACATATAAAAACATTAAAATACGTTCGCGGCTTTCGCACGTATATTATAGACAATTGTGAACATAGTTTTATTGAATCAGTGACGAGAAGGAAGGACAAACGCGACAGAGGAAAAGAAGAAACCAGCTGGCACAGTAAGTCCACTCCTTTCATTTTCCGTCTAGTCCAATCTGTTCTTTGCCGATATCGCACAGGGAGAGTGTTTCAAAGTGTCTTGAGTTTATCTTTAAATAATTTGTAATTTGTTTCTGTTCTTATATTTATTGGTAGGTTGTTAAATAATTTAATGCCTTTATATATAATGATGTTGTGCTGTAGATGTAAATGTACATATTATTACGTTTCCTTCAACAGACAAAAATTTCATTTCTGTCTTAACACAAGTCTCATTACATAACACAAAACCGAGCACAACGCTGAGTCGTCTATGTTCAAAAGAATTATACTCCGTTTCTTTTGAGCCATTAACCCTGAGGGAGAATTATTCTGCCTACGGTATGAGCTGTACCTACCAACTTGTTATTTCGACGTGTTGAGGTCTTTTTTTTACGAATATGCTAGTCTTGGTCCACGTCTGCTCTGTGTAATTAGGTTCAGATTTTAATCTTTTATTTTTATTTAATGTCGTACCGTCCTGGGGTATGTTTTTTTTTCTACCTCATTTCACATAATAAATCTGGTTTATTGCTACTCTGTGTTTCCCCCCGGCTAAGTGTTTCGGTCGGATTTTGTCAAGTTTTTTTTTTTTCAAATTTATTTTTCCACTGTCCTATGTCAAGTGGGAACTTATGTGTTGGAACGATTTATATGTTTCGTTTTATTTATTCAATTTGTACGTATTAAGAGTTTATAATTGTTTTATAAAACAATTATTTTACGTGTCTTATTTAATTTTGTTTGCTTCCCCGATAATCTACAAAGAAATATTAAAATTCATTGAGAAAAACATGGTATTTCGTAGGCGTTGTTTGTCTTTTTTTGTGTTTTTTGTTTTTATTTATAAGAAATTCTCACGTCTTATATTAAAATAATAATAATAATTATTCAATTTCGTAAATAATAATTTATTTTCACTGAAAAAAAAATTATTTTAAAATTAACCGAACTATAGTGACTACAAAACAATTCGTTTTGTGCAACTAAATATTTTGTTCGCTTACCCAAACAATACATTCATAAATAGATTAACTTTTGTTACTGATAACAAAGGTATGGCTAAAAACGCAGGTAACCAGTTCCATGGTAACAATTTTTATTTTCAGAGTTTGTGTCACTAGAAATATGGTGAAATCAAACACGTTTATAATACACGTAATTTTTTTTTAAATTTGTCTACGTAGGGGACGCCAGCTATTAGGATTTGGGTCCATTTTACTCTTCCGAAGAAGCGCACTACGTAGCGTCGGGAGGGGTTTGAAATCTAGAAAAGAGTTTATTAATTCGGATTTTAAAAAGACCCGGGTTGTACGAAGGTGGAAACACAGAATTCGGAAGATCGTTCCACGAAATGGGTTTGTACAGAGATGAATGGTTTAGATGATAAAGTCATCATCAGATGAGAAGGTTAAAAAATGGCCTTTTCATCTAAAGCGTTCAGACTCATAAACTCATTACCTGGTTATACAGATTTCCAGGATCCAGGGTTCATACATACAGGGTTCATACATACAGGGTTCATCAAACCACCTTAAAGCATTCACTTTCATTTAACATATAATATCCTTCTTTGACTTGCATTCTCTCCTTATGTCCTCATTTTTTATTCTATCATATCGTTCTATTACATACTCTTCTTAGTGATCTCATTTCTACGGCATTTATTCTACTTTCATGTGTTCTTTGCCAGGTCCATGTTTCACTTGCATACGTCAAAGTAGGCACCACAATTGCATTGTGTATTGCAATTTTGGCTTCCTTTGAGATGACAGGTCGTAAGCCCTGTAGGTGCCTTGATTTCCCGGTTCTCCTACAATAAATATTCCAACTTCGTCTCTATTGAGATAATTAAAAACTGTTAAAAAATATCTTTGACTCCCGACAGGGAAAAAAATCCAATGTTTGCGCATATGCAATAATAAAAATATATTCGATTACTTACACATTGGTACAAGTAGGTAAATAAGACAAAAATGACCTTATAAGTCTGGCGCAATTCAGGGGTGACTTCTATGCGAAAAATGCATTGTCACCTCACATATAAGAATTGTAGCTTTCATTATTTACAAAAAAACCAATTCTCTCAATAGATGGCGTTTCAACAAAATAAATAAAAAAAAAAAATAATAAGATTGTTGTTCATAATTTCACCCATAGATGGCTGTAGTAAAAATTCCTTATTTTCAAGCGAAAAGAATTTCAGTATTACAATATATAGAAGTTTCAAAATTGAATTGATAGGGATCTCATTAAAAAGGCATAATTGGTGAACGTTGCGCAAGCGCATTAAGTGATCACGTAAACCAGCCGATGACAGGTCGTAAGCCCTGTAGGTGCCTTGATTTCCCGGTTCTCCTACAATAAATATTCCAACTTCGTCTCTATTGAGATAATTAAAAATCTGTTAAAAAAAACAATCTTTTTCATTTTTCACTGTAGCTTTTACTATCCTCTTGCATTCTTTGTACTCTTCTTTTGCTCTATTTTCTTTGTCAGTACCTTTTACAGATATCCAAAACTTCCTTGCTTCCTTTTTCGCATCAATTGCATTTTTTACCGATTCATTCCACCAAGCATCACCTTTCTGCATACCTCTTTTACTTTCACCGCACGCATTCTTGGCAGCTTTGCACACAACACTTTTCAAGTCTTTCCATACTTCATCTACACTTCTTTCACTATGTGTTTGAGAATTTAGTTCATACTCAACATTCCTTTCATATTCATGTCTTACTTCCTCTTCTTGTAATTTTTCCACTTTGACGCGCATTGGTGGTGCACTTTAGATTGTTTTAGAGCGCCAGCCGATGAACAGATGCAGTTTAGTAACAAGCAAATAGTGATCTGTCTCCAGCTCTGCGCCCCTATATACCCTAGTGTCCATCGTTGCCTTCCTCAAAGTGGAGTCCACACATACAAAATCTATAATTGATCTTTCACAGCCTCTTTCCCACGTGTACTGGTGGATCTTTTTATGGCAAAAAATAGTATTAGCCACAAAAAGATCCCATTCCACACATACATTCAACATTCTTTTCTATTATCGTTCACTCTGCTATCACCGTGAGGCCCGAGGGCAGATTCAAAGTCTTTTCATTGTACCCCAACCCATCCATTCAGGTCTCCTGCCAAAATAATCTTTTCATTTCCTTTCCTTTTATTCAATGCTTCTGTCACACTTTCCCAGAACTCTTGTTTTTCGCTCTCTTGGTTTGAATTCACAGGTGCATACCCTGTTAAGAGAAACACCGGTGTGATTCCTACTTTGAGTCTGATCCACATAAGCCTGGGACTTTCACACTTAAATTCTTTCATGTATCCAGGGTTCATTAACCGGTGGAAGTACAGTTTTCCAATTCTTTCATCCAGGGTTCAGTAACCGGTGGAAATACAGTTTTCCCAAGTGCAAAGCAAGTGTCATTAATTATTATTATTATTCTTACAAAAAGTAGTAGGAAACATTTAAACATTCATAAGAAAAAACAAAATATTGTCAAAATCTGTCAAATGTGGATGATTCCACTCTTCTAGCCCCAAAGCCTGTTCTGGGGGCTGAAATTAACCTATTTTTTTCTCCTGTTTTGATTATGTACCTGTGCACTTTAAAACTGAGAAAATTATACTAATTTTACTTTCATGAATCGTCTGCTACATCTATCTCCATGTTGTACAACTACTTCCGATGGCCATACAACTCCGGCAGAGCTTTAGCCTCCTGAACAATAGCTTTCCAAGCCTTTCTGTCAGCTGCAGTGGACTCCCAGTCATCACAAGCATTCAGCACGTTCAGATCTCGGGTAACATTATCCATCAATCTCTGCCTTGGTCTTCCCAGGGGTCTCTTACCCACAGGGTTATTTTGCAGGATACGTTTTGTGGGTCTTACTTCCCCTGATCTGACAACATGTCCAATCCAAGCTAATCTTCTGGACCTGATTTCGCTGGTGATTAAAGGTTGTTGTACTCGCATACATTAATATCTATACATTTTTTTATTCTTTTGACAGGGTTTATTTAGAATTTAATTTTTGTACGGATAAAAAAAATGCTGTCTAAGAACGCGCCCACATTAAAATATATCTTAGCAATCAAAAATATTTACAGAGTGTTGTTTCCCTTATTGCGCACCTGACATCCTGGCATGCTTTGCCGCCGCGTGAAAGAAATAAAAAAATATAGTCGTTCGACATAACCATTACACTTTTATTGCCGATCTGATCCGATCCTGGCAATGAATCCGTATCAATAAAAATATGAATTCGGAACATTTTAATATCCTATTAAACAGAGGCGGTACCAGGATAAAAGGGGCCAAAACTCGCACTGTAAAAAGTAATGTTTATCAAGCATTTTTATGTTTAAAGATACTCTGAAAAAAAAACTGCACACTGAGAAAGAAAAATGAATAAATACTAATATAAAAAAAAGCCTAGAGAGGTGGTTTATACCAAAAAATGTCGTATAATATTGACTATTTTGAATTGTATTTTTTTCTTATTTTAATTGTTTTTATTATGTTTTGTGGTTTCAATAGTAAAAAAAAAAGTCAAAATTCCGTTTAAAAATCAAGAATAAAGATAATTTAATTACGTTCTGGTTCTTATTTTTTTAGCGTAAACGTTTTTACAATTTTCAAAAATTAGGAAAGTACGCAGATTTAGCTAAGATTGGATTAGTTTATAAATATTGGGACGAAAAACAAGTGAAGTTCAGAGGTATGGAAAACGTATTTAAATTTATAAATAAGTCTGTTCGCTCACGTGAGTCAAAAAAAATGTAAAATAAACCTGATCAACACATTGCAGGTTTAATCAATAAGGTGTATATTCGTTATTACAATAAATAACTTAACTCCGCACGAAAAAAATGAGGTAATTATGGTTTTATTGAAATCTTCGCATGCTTTTTTAAAAAAAAATGTATTTAGTTCAATAAACAAAGAAATATTATATTGTTGTAAATTCAAATTATAGATGAATATGCCGACCGTGGTACCATTGGTTAGCCGTTTGGCTTCTGTGCGGGCGTCCTGGGTTCGATTCCCAGCAGAGGATAAATTTATCTAAATTGATTTTTTCTCGCAATTATTGCTTCTCTGGGCTGAAAACACTGGTAAGTTGGAAGAAATTTCCATATGGCAATAAACTCGCCACTTGCGCAGGGTGCAAGGAAGTCTTAAATATTATTATATTTGATACTCATGCATATAAGAACTAGTGGAATGGAAACATTCATAATAATATTTTGTATTTAGTTTTTTTTTATATTTTGTATTTTCTTATTAATATTTATATTTTACTGGATTTTCGTAATAAAAAATAAATATTTTAATTCATTAAATATGAAACAAAAAAATCCAATTATTCATTATTATTAATATTTATAATGAGTGGCATATGAATAATAAGATACATTATCATTTTTCGATTTTCCAAATTGTATAAAATAACGGCAATTTGGCGCTTGGTCCATATATGATTCTCCGACTTACCCAGCAAAACTAATGCTTTGAAGTCGACTCTGTTCGATATTTTAAGAATTCAGTACTTTTTATTAGGAGTATTCCTACAATCATTTCCTTATTTTTATAGTACCTACATACTTTCTTCTATCACAGGATAACAAACATTCAGCAGAATAACTTTTCATAAAAATAAAATAACAGATATTGATCTAACAAATTTGATTGTACAGTACTCAAATATCGTCATTACTTTTACAATCGCTGACAACGGCTTTGATTTATATAATTATGTAATACATTTATTATGCATGTGTAAAATTTATATAATTATGTGATACATTTGTATATTTATGTGTTATATGTACATACATAATTATGTGGTACATTTATAAAATTATGTTACATTTATATTATTATATGTTTAGATTTCCTATCATTGTCCATTCCCAATATTTTTTTTCTATGAGTTCTAATTTGCCTTCGTGTAATGTTTTTTACTCCTCACTAACCCAACGGGATATAGTGGGGAGTTATGATTTCGCAATTTTCAAGGCTATTTTTTATTTGCAGATTATCAACGAGTATCATGCTGAGATTGTATTCTGAAAGATTCATCACAATGTATCTGTGTGTGTGTGTGTGTGCTATGTGCTATGATGTGTTATGTACGGCGTGTTCATTTTACTTTATCGATTAAAGACTAAAGTACTCATTCGATTCTATATAAATTTCGCAAATTTGTATATCTAATACTCACTCAGACCCCATTAGATGTTGAACGATATATGAATAGTGCTTCTCATTTTGTTTTAAGAGTCAAATATTTCAAAGTGACCCCAAGCTCAGGAAACTAAGAAATTGAAATTTTTATTTTCAAATTGGTAAAAAGGCACATCACTTTCATAAAATGGCATTGAAGAGTAATCAAATTTTCGTAATAAAATATGTATTTAAGTCATTCATTTTATAGAATGACTTGTTAGTGAAGAGTTTAGCGTTGGCCACAACCCTTTCTATGAGTTCTATCTTTTACCATGGTGTATTATTTTTTTATATTTTTTGTTGATTTTCGTAAGTTGGTTGTAAAAAAAGAGCAAATCAATATGCATTACATTTGTTTTTATTATGCACAATTAGATAAATAAATTAATTCTGAACATGCATTCTACGAATATGTGCTCTATATCTAAACATATTCAGTGTTATTTATAAAAAAAAAATTGGTTCAATTGAACCCGGTTCAAAGTCTTATTCCACGTTCAACTGAAATCTTATTTATAAGAATATTTGAATTTCAGAATAAGACGTTGAACCGGGCTCAATTGAACTAAGTTTTTTTTTATAAATAACACTGACAATGTTGGTAATTGGCAACATTTTTTTTTTAATAAAAATGAATATGTCCTTGTTAAACAAGTACATATACATCTTCCTACGTTCCCTAAAATAAGCAAATAAATGCTTGTGCTATATAGGTGAACGAAATCGGTCGAGGCAGGATTCGAACTCGCGACCACTGGATTACTAACCCAGCGCGCTAACCGGTCTGTCACCGACCCATCTGAATTTGTATTTATTTATTTTATACCATCTCGATATTTATTACATTATCTATAAATACTATTCCAACCTCACTAGGACTACAATTCAACAAAATAGCTGGTATGGCAATTAACAAAATAAAAAACTGTCTGGATAACAGCCTTCTTACATTAAACAATAGTAAAACTAAATACTACATTTAGCGCCACACAAGCAGGGCAACCTTTACTTAATTCGATGTTTTCTATAAAAATACATTGTTGTGTACCTAGAGACTCTTGTGACTGTATCCCTTTGGAGAGAGTCACTGCTATAAATTATTTAGGTCTGACCATAGATAATAATCTAAGATGGCAAGATCACATAGAGACACTAACAAATAGAATTCTAAAACTTGGTTATATTTATAGAAACCTTCGAAAAATTCTAAAACAAAAAACATTAAAACTGTCTATTTCGCATTGACTCATTCATTGATCTCATATGGAATTGTTGGTTGGGGTGGATGTGCCAAAACTATCTTGGAAAAACTTTGTCTAGCTCAAAGATGCATTGTGAAGATAATTATCCAAAAACCGTTTGATTACCCTACGGAAAACCTCTATAACGATTTTAAAGTATTTGACCCGAGACAAATATATATCCAGCATATACTAACTTATTTTCATAAAAATATAATACATCACCAGAAAACACAACAATCCAGAACCACACGAACAAGCATTACTTTAAATTACATAATCCCTCATATGAAAACAACTTTCGGACAAAGAAATGCATCATTTATCGCTCCACGAATTTATAATACTTTACCTATGTCTCTCAAGGTAATAACTTCACATACATTATTTAAAACAAGAATAAAAAAATATATAGGGAATTACGGAAGGACAGAAATTGCCCAAATATTAAACATCCAACAATAATTCTGAGAAATAATATTAAATAATATAACTACACGCTACACAAGCTGGTTCGAGGATTGTCTTTACATTGCATCTTATTTTAAGACAAATAAACTCTAAAACATTTCTCTTTTTTTATTAGATTTATTTCAAAGAAGAAATCTTGATTTTGTTTTTTATTTGATTTGTGACTCAAGTCAAATAATATTGTTACTGAGTATATACGTTGAGAAGACCACAGAGCAAATTTTAATGTCAAACTGCTACATAACATAAATGACAACAACGGGTGTGCATATTATGGTAGAAATAATATTAGAATAATAACATATCAAAATTTACTGTATCAGTTTATACTTTTGTGTTTAAGATATTGGTAACTACGTAATATTGTAATTTACTGTGTTGTGATGTCTGGTGTCCGCTCTATGTAACTATGTATAACCAAAATGTCAAATATTTGGCTTGGTAAAATTGTAAACTGCTAGCCCTAGAACAGGGTTACCTAGTTGGGCAGCAGTAATCTTCATAATAGTCTTTGTGATAAAGGTGTGAAAAATAAATAAATAAATAAATATTGATACATTACATCTACATACATGAACCCACCACACAAAAATACAATATTTACTAATACGCAGGTGGGTACCTTAAATCATTATTGTGACAATAATATTATTCCACAGTAAAAAAAAAATAGGTACACCCAACTGGTGAAATTAATGCAAGGTACATGGATATAAATGCTAGGATGACCACACAATCAAAATATTTTTAACATATGTATTAATATTAAAGCAAAAATAAAACAAATTACAAATTTATTTGAATGATATCAGGTGAGTATATAAATTTTGAGTTGTTGTTTTGAATAATGGTAATGAATTAATTTTTTAATGCATTCGGGAAGATTGTTAAACATCAAAGGAGATTGAAACAGAAAATTATTGTTTTGACCAAAAGATGTTCTTGCATTTACAGCCATATATAGTTTGTTACTATTGCCGTGCAGAGGGTGTCTTTATGAGGAGCTCGACTTCTGGGATCGAACCAGTTGATCGGCTAAATACTTCTGCGTGTTCTTTAACCATGCACGACTGTAACCGACAATAGAATTGGGTATTTAAATAGACATATAAATAAGAACTCAAAGATTAAAACTTACTGGATTTATTCACAAAGTTATTAACACAATGATACTGGTATTACGCGAAGATTATAAATATTAAAACTCAATAAATTTAAACGACTACAGGAACGTGGCTGGGTCGTAACGAATTCCGGTCAGGGGAGAAGCTGGTAGGCAGGAACGAACTTGAATGCCGATGAACGGTCCGTCGCGTCTATTATAGCTGGCGTGACGTCACCGATTGTGCGCGCGCCGATTTTCCGAAATGTGATAGGTCTTGCCATACACTCCCTCACCAGTCTGGAAGACGGTACAACTATGGCCTCTGAATCCCTGAGTCTCTGTAACATAAAAATAAAAAAAATTCAAAGTATTTGTTTTTAAAGGTATACATAACTCTTATTGTTCTAAGTGTATGCTAGACATCTTACATTATTGTTAAATTATGTCTGCATCATTAAGTTTATCAAAGCTAATTGTTCCATAATTACTGATAACTAATTCTGTTATCTAAAATACAAACAAATATTGGTTAAAAATACAAACTTTACGATAACTTTACATTACTTATTGTGGACAAAATCATTCCTTAATTGAATGTATGTTTGTTCAAAATATTTTAAATAAACACTCAAACAAAACTATAATAATAAACTTTAAGTTTTAACGCTACTCTGAATATATTGAGTGCTTATGAAAATAATACAAAGTGCAGAAAAAGAAATAATAACTTTAAGTACATCGCTACTCTATTAATATTGAGTGCTTGTGCAATTGACATTACCTGAAAATAACAATATGTGCGTGAGTCAGTTCACTATTAAATAAGAATGCACTTTTGTTGGTATATGGAATGTGTCCTTATGGTATAATTTTGTTTACAAATAATACAATTAAATATGACACTTGATATAGATTAAATTTTTACATACTTAGGTATTTAAGAAGCTGTGCATTATTACATTCTCTTTTCATTTAAAAAAACTATAAATACACGTTTTATTTTAAATTCTACTTCTTAATACTCATAATGAAAATAGAAACTTGTTACATAATATATATTCAAATTAGTTAATAAGCTATATAGAGTGGTAAGGCTAAATTATCATAAAATAGAACATTTTCACTCTTAAAAAGGATAAATAATCTTTGCAATGTCTATACATATCAAATATGTTTCTTTTATATGAGGAAAATTTTATATATTAATTATTTAATTTGAGTTACTGATTTCAAAGAAAATTGCTCCAAAACATTCTTAATAAATAGATAAATTGGACGTTTTGATAAACGTCACGTTTGTGCTTTTATGCTTATAAGCGACTTACATGAATCGTTTTTTTTACATAAGTATATACGTCATTTACAAATGAATAATTTTAGTTTCTGTAGCAAAATCGTGCTGGAAAATGAACTCTTCTTCCTGCCTTAGTCACAGTGTGGGGTTGCCGGAGAGAAGATCTTAAACAAGTGGCATCATAATTCTGCGATGGTGTCATCTGGCTTTGCTGTGTGAGCGTTGTTTGATGATTACTCGTCTCTGTAGAGGGGTTGAGGTCATCGTTTATGAAGAATGCTGGCTTCAATCGATCCATTGAGATTTTCTTCGGTTTTTCATTAATAATGATTATTGCAGTTTTTTCATCCATCTCTTGCACCTTGTAGGGTCCGTCATAGGGTCGTTGAAGAGGTCTGCGGACTGCGTCATTTCGCAAGAAAACGTACTGGGCATCTTTCATTTGTCTGTGTATGAACGTCTTCGTCTTGTTGTTATTGGAGTTTGGGATGGGACGAAGTTCTGACATCATCTTCTGCAACTTGTGTCCATACGTGTCAGGTTCCTCTGTGGGTGAGCTTTCAAAAAAATCACCAGGCAGCCTGAGGGTGGTTCCATAGGTCATCTGTGCCGGTGTAAATTCTGAGCCTTCTTTGATTGCTGAACGAAGACCAAGCAGTACCAGTGGTAGGGCGTTCGTCCAGGAGGTATTGTTAATCGTCATCAATGATGTCTTTAAGGTACGATGCCATCTCTCTATAATTCCGTTGCACTGAGGATGGTAAGCAGTAGTTCTCTGATGTCTCACGCCAAGTTTGCTGGTTAACTTGTTGAATAAGTTGCTTTCGAATTGACGACCCTGATCTGTAGTGATTGAAGAGGGTACGCCGAAACGGGCGATCCAATTTAGCATCAAAGCGTCAGCGACTGTTTCTGCTGTCATGTCTTTAAGGGGAACTGCTTCTGGCCATCTGGTGTATCTATCTATGATTGTTAGCAGGTATGTGTATTCTTTTGAAGGAGGAATGGGGCCAACCAGGTCCAAATGAATATTTTTGAATCTCCCATCTGGTGCTTTATACTGCTGTAACGGTGTAATGGTGTGACGGTGTACTTTAGATGCTTGGCAGTCAATACAATTGCTTATTACATCTTTGACAGTCTTTTCCATGCCAGGCCAAACATATTTCTGCTTCAATATTTTAAATGTTGCGTTGCTGCCGGGATGACTTACTTTATGGAGTGTTAAAATGACTTCCTTTCTCATTGACTCGGGAACAAATGGTCGTATTACGTTCGTCGAGAAATCGCACCATAACATTTTATTGGTGCCAGGTACCAAAATTTTCTTTAATTGCAGTGATGATTTTTCATGCATTTCCATCATTACACTTTCCTTCTCCTGCTCTTGCGCCATTCGCTGATAATCAATATGTGATGTGATTTGTATTTCGGCAACTCGATATAATGTGTCTGCGACTATATTGTCCTCGCCGGGAATGTGTTTAATGCTTGTAGAAAATTGGCTGATAAAGTCGAGTTGTCTTTCCTGTCTTGGTGAGTTTACTTTATTTTTTGTGAAGGCGAATATTAGTGGCTTGTGATCTGTGAAGATAGTGAAGTTTCTACCCTCTAATTGTTGTCTGAAATATTTCACTGCTTCGTAAATAGCTGTCAGCTCTCTGTCATAAGTACTATATTTTAACTGTGGATTATTGAATTTTCTTGAGAAAAAAGATATGGGTTGCCATGCTCCATTTTTCATTTGCTGCAAGGAGGCACCCATTGCTGTATCGGAGGCGTCGACCATAATTGATATTTCGGCTGTGGGGTCAATATGTACTAAAAGCGACGCTTGTACCAGGTCCTTTTTACATTTTTCAAAGGCCTTGGTTAACTCTTCTGTCCATTGAATTTTCCTTTTGTCGTTTTTTGTATAACCTTTTAACTGATCAAAAAGTATCTTTTGGGTCCCAGCTGCGTTTTGTAGGTACTTCCTGTAAAAATTTATCATCCCCAAAAATCTTCGAAGACCTTTTGCGTTGGTTGGGGGTTCAATTTTGGTTATCGCTTCAACTCTTTCCTTGATTGGGGAACTTCCATTCTTGTTGATCTTATAACCAAGGAATTCAATTTCTTCTTCTCCTAATTTACATTTGTTTAGGTTGATAATTAGACCATTTTTAGATAGCCTTTCGAACAATAAGTCTAGGTGTTTTTCGTGCTCTTCTATGTTTTTGGAGGCAACCAGGATGTCGTCAATATAAGTGAATACGAATTCCAAATCTCTGGTAATATTATGAAGGTACCTTTGGAAACTCTGAGCTGCGTTAGAAAGTCCGAATTGCATTACTAGAAATTCAAATAATCCAAATGGGGTTATGATAGCGGTCTTTGGAATGTCTTCTTCTTCTACTCGTACTTGGTGGTAAGCTCTGGTTAAATCTATTTTGCTGAAGATCTTCGCATCGTGAAGTTTATGTGCGAAATCTTGTAGTTGAGGTATTGGATACTTGTCAGGTTTGGTGATTGAATTCAGTCTGCGATAATCACCGCACGGACGGCAATTTCCATCCGATTTCCTGACCATATGTAGGGCGCTGGACCAGTTGCTTTTGGATGGTCGGCAAATCCCTTGTTCGACCATATAAGAGAATTCCTTTTTAGCAATCTCCAATTGAAGTGGATTGAGTCTCCTGACTTTGGCTGTGACTGGAGGTCCCTTCGTCTGGATGTGGTGAGTAACGTTGTGTTCTATGCGCTTTGGGTTCAAATCTGCGCGAGTGATATTTGGGTACTTCTCAATTATTTTGTAAAATTTTGATGTGGAATGAACCGTGGCAATATTCATTATACTGGTTTTGTAGACGATCCCTCTAGTTGACATTCCTGTAGCTTTGTCAATCAATGTTTTCCTTTTAATATCCACTAAAACGTCGTAATATTCCAAAAAATCAGCTCCTATTATGGGTTTTGTGACATCTGCGATGATAAACTTCCATTTGTGACTCCTTCGTAGTCCCAAATTCAGGTTGATTATTTTGTGCCCATAACTAGGTATTACAGTACCATTTGCTGCATAAAGTGGAGTGACGATGCTATCTGTTGAAATTATTGATTTGTCATTTCTGAAATATCTAGGTATTACTGAGATTTCAGCTCCAGTGTCTACGAGATATCTAATTCCTGTTACTAATTCTGTAATGAAGAGACGATGTTTCAACTGCGACTGGGACGTCTCGCACACCTGCCGCAATTTTAGTTTTCCTGATCGTTGAATTTACATGGTGCTATGCAGTTAAATGCTTTTGTTCCGAATTTTTGGTGTAGATGGCAAATGTCTTCTCTTCTATAATTGTTGTTTTGCTTCACGTTGTTGTTATTACTCTTTCTGTTGTCATAGTAATTTTTCTGATTCCTATTTTGGTGATTATTATTGTAGTTTTGGTATCGATTCCTGCTTGGAGAACGCGATCTTGAACGATTCCTCCAATTATTATTATGTTGAGGTCTTGACTGTGTTCTTGATTGTTTATGATCAATTTCCAATCTGACGATCTTGTCTGTCAATAGTTGAATTTGTTGCTGCATGCTGTGAAGTAAGCTGTTAGTGACTAAATCACTCTGGTGAGCTTGACTACTTGCTGATGTGGATGGTGAATTAATGGACTGAATTTCTGTTCTTTCGTTTACTTCCAAGATCCGATCGGCCGTTTGCGCGAGTACGCTGATGTCGTTTGTAATTATTGCCGAGATTATTTCCTGTACTCTATGTGGTAATCTTTCGATCCGAAGTCTTTTAAGAAGTGCATCATTCGCTAAGGTTGGTCCTGCAAGGCTCTGCATGTGTCGAAGTAAATGTGAAGGCTTCCTATCACCGAGCTGTACTCCATGTAGAAGTTGAGAAAGTCTTTTCTCTTCAGATTCCTGAAGGCGGTTTAATAAGGTTTCTTTTAAATGTTGGTATTTATCCTTTGTTGGTGGGTATTGGATGACGTCAGCCACACATGAGATTGTATCGGGGTCCAGTACTCCCAAGATGTGTTGATATTTTGTTTCGTCTTTGGTGATCCTTGCAGAATTGAACTGGGCTTCCACCGTTATAAACCATAGGTAGATTTTGTCCTTCCATACTGTGGGTAATTTTATGTTCGCTGCGAAAATTTCGTTTCTTGATTCATCTGATGTTTGTTGATATGAAGCTCTGTCAAATGTATTCGTGTTGTCCTTGTTCTCCGTTGCCATGATTACAATTCAAATTAAAAGATGAGAATATTTTTTTAAAGTTACCACTGTTCAAAGCTTGCTTGACTTTTGAAACATAAATGTGAGAAAATTTAAAATTGTTATGCTTTGAATTTTTGGAAAAGAAAAAAAATTAATCCAATTTTGCTACTAAATGTTTTGTTTAAAATTTGATGCACTACCTATATTCTTTTTAAAATTATTAAAGTATAATTTTTTTTTAAAAAAAATGAATATCGATAAAACTTTTGTATAAATAAATAAAATTTTTGAATAACAATAAAATTTATTTGTAAAACTAAGTATTTTGTTCAAATTATTCGCGAAAAAATATTTTTAAGATTATTTTTTTAAAGTTGGAATTTTCTAAGTCCCATATGTATATTATTTATGATTAAATTAATAAATGGAAATTATCGTTTTTTATTATCTGTACACATAATTGATCTTAATTTCTTGCTATATTATTAAATGGTTACAGTCAAATAATAATAAAATATTTTAATAATCGTTCTGAAAATACAGTTCATTAATATTTGCACAACATTAAATATATATACGGAGTATTGTACTGCGCTATTTCCGTTTAGCTTAACTGCGTATAATTAAAAGGGCGGGTTTTTTGTATCTTTTTTCCCACTGACAGTAGCTACTAGTATTTATTTTTGCGGCGTATATTATTTGGTGAGAATAATAATAACTGCTCGCACTATGCGACGACGATTTGTCGCTAGGCGAATTCGACTATCGTCTATGTTTATATTATAAATTCAATTTTCAACAACAAAATAATTAGGTATTGTTCAAACTAAATAAAAATTTCACTTAATTTAATGTAAAATAAAAATGTTACAATGATTATTGATGTTTTTAATCAAATAAAAATTAAATTAAGTTAGTTTTACGATTTAAATTTGAATTTAGCAATTTTTATTTCAGTAGGTATTCAAAAAAACAAATTATACTTTACTGCAACGGCTTTTTTAAATGAATTTAAAATAAGAATGACACACTAAATAGTAACAATTACTTAGCTTGTTGAATTTTTTCTGAATCTTTTCTCTGGTTTTTGCTCCTTTTATTTCACATTTAGTTTTTCATCCAAGTTTGATTATCGTTTTTTTTTCTCTGTTCCCTCTTTTTTTTCTTACAATAGTTACAGCTTTCAATCAAAATGATTGGGTTTTTGCTTTTTGCTCCAATTCGATGTTTCATATGAAAGAAAAAACATAAGTAATTAGTACATATAATTACGATAGTGTAATTTGTAATTTGTGAGAACACTATTTTTTACAAAAAGAAACTGATTTTATGTTACAATTGGTTACAATGAAGATTTATAAGTTATTTAAAAATTGTAAGAATAAGAATGTTAAAATGATTTCTTTCAATTTTTTTAAAAAAACACTGATTTTTCTTTTTTAAATTGTTAAAATGTTTGTGCGAACTGCACCAAATTCACACAATATTACTTCTTTTAGAATGTTAAAATATTACAATAAAATACGATTAAAATGCGATAAAATAAAATAATAGTTGTTCATACAACAATTTTTTTAAAAAATAAATACCATAAGGCATGACATGTACTACATTTTATTATTACGAAGATTCATTATAAAAAAAAAATAACGCTTAATCACGGGGCCTTTTGCGTTGGAAAAATTTAAATTATTGTCAAAATTTACACATACCTTTCACGGTATTTGGCTGTCCGTGATGATCCAAATCCGTCCCTGCCACCGGTTCGAGAGAATAATTACACTTATTTATTGCCTACCCAATTCTACTGTCCGCGATGTATATAAAAACGAACGGAAAAAAAATAGAGCGTACTACTATGAGGAAAAAAAAAAATAACTAATGACCATACCAATGTTATTTACCAATGTTATAAATGACTTTAAAGAAATGTATATGTAATTTGGAGGAATAATATGTAACAAAACAATTTTTTACTAAAATATGCTAAAAATTCAAACAAAAATACATTAAAATCGTCGTGAGTCACCAATGTTACTATTGCCGTGCAGAGGGTGTCTTTATGAGGAGCTCGACTTCTGGGATCGAACCAGTTGATCGGCTAAATACTTCTGCGTGTTCTTTAACCATGCACGACTGTAACCGACAATAGAATTGGGTATTTAAATAGACATATAAATAAGAACTCAAAGATTAAAACTTACTGGATTTATTCACAAAGTTATTAACACAATGATACTGGTATTACGCGAAGATTATAAATATTAAAACTCAATAAATTTAAACGACTACAGGAACGTGGCTGGGTCGTAACGAATTCCGGTCAGGGGAGAAGCTGGTAGGCAGGAACGAACTTGAATGCCGATGAACGGTCCGTCGCGTCTATTATAGCTGGCGTGACGTCACCGATTGTGCGCGCGCCAATTTTCCGAAATGTGATAGGTCTTGCCATAAGTTTAAGGATAATCTTTCTTTTTGTATTAGTCAGTGATGTTGAAATTTTGGTGTGATTATCGGTTTGGAATAGTGCTTTTTTTTTTTTTGTTATCATCGCATTCAGTTGTCCCGAAAAAATCGGGTAATTGAAAATACATGAGATAAAATGACACCATATATAGATCAGCAATGAGGTTCCTCACCCATTCTGAATGTAGAGCCTCTTTTGATTAGTGTGTCAGGATACACGCATGTATGTCAGGATACACGCGCGTACCCTAAAAACCCTAAAAACAATGTACATGGCTATGGCTGAACCTATTATATCCTACAGCATTCTTGTGTGGGGACATACATTTAAAACATATCTTATGCAAATAGAATGATTACAAAAACGTTTAATTAGGTGTATGTTACCCAAAAATAGAGCTATTTGTTTGAAAAGGGAGGGAAAGAGCATTTTCGCAGAAACCAAAATAATGACAGCTACACAAATTTATAAATACAGATTTATTCTACAAAATTACTTTAAAAATGAACACAAAACACCTGTAACAAATAAGTATAAGACCAGACAAGTAACTTCCGGTAAATATAATATACCTAGAGTAAATAACTATTACGGTGAAAGAACACTGCAGTATTCAATACCAACAATTTTTAACAGCTTGCCCTCAGACTTAATTGGATTAAATTCATTTTATAAAATCAAAAGATCTTGTAAAAAAATCATTTTTAACGAATAATGGTTTCTTCCTTCCTTTTATTTTATTTTTTTATTACTTTTCCTTTTGATTTTGTTCTTACTCTATTGTATTTTTTGGGTTTTCTTCTATATGTTTTTTTTTGTTGTTGTTTTTACTCTATGTAGTGTTGTTTTGGATCTATCAAAACATTTTTATATTGTCAAACCAATTTCATTTCTTTTTGTCATTGTTGGTTAGTTTAAGTTAGCACATATATTGTATGATATAGAAACCCACTGAGAACCATATATGGTTAGTGGGATCTTTTATAAATGAAATTATGTTGAAAAAAAAAAAAAAAATAAAATAAAAATCTATCTTTTATTGAGTGATACAAACCCGCACATCTTGGTTTTTGTTCTATGTCGACCGACGTAGCACAAACTACTCACAAAACAATTACATTAGACGAAGTTGCTCCAACTACAATTCATACTTTTATCATTTCCATATAGCACTGAAATCACAAGCAGATTTCAGAACATAAATCAATATTACAACAATTTGATAAATAGTATATGCTACAATCACATTCATTCATAATCTATCTCGCATAAATATACACACAATATTGTTATAATACATAACACACATACATAATATATAACACATATCCACTTACTGAATACATGCAACATACAAGTTTTATATTAATTACTTTTAAACTTACGGTTATTTAATAAGTCAACTATGTTGATGATATCTACGAAAAAATCTCATTGTTCCAAATTCATAAAGATATTCTTATAAATTCAAACCAATTGTCATTTTCTATAAGCAGCAGAATAAATTCACAAGGATGTATTACCATTCCTCTTTTACGTACAACTGCCTCACAACATTTCTATGAGTATAAAGGTACTAATGCACTCCTTTTGAGTCTTAGACTCGAAACAAATTATAGTACCTATATTTAAAAATAAAATTAAAAGATTGTATTGATTTATTTATTTATTTTTTGTTATTTCATCTTGTTTTTGTGTAGCTTCATGTTTTTTAGTAGATTTACAATGTTTTGGCAAACGTAACAATATTAAATAGATACTCCCCTCTTTTAACACGAGATTTTATCTCAATTAAAGAGGGTTATTATGAATTATATGGTGGAAATTGTATACTTTTTAAAATTGTGATTTATATGCAAAATTTGTTTTGATTTTTTTAATAAAAAAAAATATAAGTTCACTTTATATCTTATGTGAAAACATATAACTGGGGTACAATGAACTTGCCTTACTGTTTAAGTCATCATATTTATACTAATAACATTGTATCATGTTTGTTTTCCAAATAAAAAATAAATAAATCTGTCGATGATTATCCTACATTGTAGAATAGGCAGTGATGGTATGATTGAATGATTTTTTTTTATTTCAAATAAATGGTTTTAATTAAATTATAATGGAAACAAATGTGCACAAAGATTTTTTGTTAGATACTGATGAGTCGTAATATTTGAAAAAAAATGTTTTCCCTTTTTATAGCGAATGTCTGCATTTTTTAAGATGCCATAAAAATCTCTGCAATAAATATTTTTACTGCTTACATTCTATAAGAGTAGGTAGGTACCGCTTCTGGATTACAAAGCCGGACTTACACCATTATTATGTCAGAATCCAAATAAATAAATTTGGTTGGGAGTTTAATAAATTGTAGGTATATTGCATTGTTTTGCATACAAATAAGAAAAAATATAGGGAATATCAAGCAAAGATGTACAAATAAAAATAAAGGCAATATCAAGCAAATATGTACAATTAAGAAAAAGATAGTAGTGCTTCACAGAGAATATTAAGCAAAAATGTACAAATAAGAAAGATATAGAGAATATTAAGGACTGATGTACAAATAAGAAAAATATAGTAGCGCTTTCAACAGAATAACAAAAATATAATAGTGCTTTATAGATAATATCCAGAAAAAATGTACAATTAAGAAAAATATAGTATTGCATTATTGATATATTCATTCATTCATACCATCACGGCATATCCCACAATGTGGGGTAACCAGCGAAAGGTGTGCGGGTGTGCATTGCCTTATAAAAGGGAGAACAACACATCTATGTATACCCACACACCAGTCTCGTTTCACCAAAAAAAGGCACTACATTCAGAATGGGTGGTGAACCTCATTGCTGAACTATGTGAGGTGTTATTATTGCCTGTTGTATTTTCGATTACCCGGCTCTTACGGGACACTCGAAAACAATGATTTAAAAGAATGGAAGCACTATTCTAAGCCGGTGCCCCACAGCTAAACTTGAAAACTATAATATTGCATAATATCGCAATACTATTGAAATATCGCAATACTATTGAATACTATTGAAAATACTATTGAAAAATATAATATTGCATAATATCGCAATATATTATCTAGGAAAGATGTACAAATAAGAAAAAATATTGTTGTGCTTTATAGAGAATATCAAGGAAATATGTACAAATAAAGACTACAGATTAACTTAAAAGTGCCAAATGGCGGGCTTATTGCTATATGGCAATATCTTCCAACCAACCATATTTATTTGGTGAAGTAAATTGTATCTATGACACATATAATATCGAAACATATAAAACAAAGAGGACCAAATTTTAAAAACCATGCTCGATTGTGTGTCGACAAAGCTAAGTCTGCTTTTTTAAAGATCTCACACATCGCCAAGGCACACTGGGGTTTACAGTTTCAAGTATCCTGTCTTTTCTATAAGGCAGTTTACCTCGGCATTGCTTGCTATGCAGCAGGATGTTGGTCTCACGCCTGTGAGCTTCAACATATACGTAGAATTTTGCTCTCAGGCCAACGATTCGCTCTCATCGCTCTATCCAAAGCATATGGAACGAGTCCCACTGAAGCACTGCCAATTTTGACAGGCATGACTCCCCTTGATCTGGAACTTCAGCGTAGAGGGGCTGTTTTCAACCTTACGCGGGGCTGTTCTTCTATGATCGGAAATATTCCTCTCTTCCCTCCAGAGGGTCGAGTGTCACGCGGCTTTGTTGAAAGGACTGTAAATGAAAATTTGCAGAACATCTGGCAGACTCGCTGGACGGCCTGCTCAGTGGGAAGAATTACCTACTTATTTTTTCCCGACGTGAGGTATCGTCTTAAATCTCCCTGGGTTGTTCCAGACTTTTGGACTTCCCAATTTTTCACAGGACACGGAAACTTTAAAAGTTATCTTCACCGATTTAACATTGCCTCCTCTGCTTCATGTCATTTCTGTCAATACCCGGACCAAACTTCGGAACATATCCTTTGGGAATGTTGCCACCCAATGGTGTCCTCATATAGATCGGAGCTCCTCGTTGCTGTCCGTGGGCCTCTTCAAGGTCCCATTGGTCATGCGGATTTTGTGATCTCGAAGAAAAATTATAAAGCTTTTAAGGTTTTCTGTCATAGATATGGTGCCTTACTTTTAGAAGATTCCCGTTAAATTAATTATTTCCAGAGATCTTGGTCACTTCTCTGATGGTCTGCATGTAGGGGGATCTGAGGTCATAGACAGTCCACGGGTGTGAATTTTCTGTTCGCACTCGTTGATTGTTTCTTTTTGCACTATGGTGCCGAGATTGCTAATCTAGAGGGCTCCATGAGCTACTTTTCGTGCTATGCATTTTTTTTTGTCGTTCACTTAGCGTTCTGTGAAGGGGCCGTTTACAGTCCCCATAGGCAGAGCGGGTGGTGGTGGGAGTAGCGAATATAAAACAAAATACAATAAAAAATCGAAGAGGCGAGATGAGGCGTCAAGGATATTATAAAGATACAAATTTAATTGTAATGAAACTCGAAGTTGCGATGGGATGTGATTCCAAAGGCGAGCTGCTTGTACGGAGAAAGATGTGGTGAAAAAGAAAGTATTGTGTACTGGGATACTGAGCGTTCTTTCAGTATTTGAACGAAGGGGTAACCCGTGTTTTGAGAGGAAGTGAAATTGATTTCGTAGATACATTATTATTCTTATCTCTCGTTTTGAATTCAATATATAATTATTTTTGCAATATTTTTAAATTAAATTTTGAATATTTGACAGCTTTCGTAACTCAGTAAAGTTTGTTAGATACCCGATTTCTGAGCGAAAGGACCCGGGTTCGTTTTGCGGCGAAGACACAAATTTCAATTGTATTTTCAGTCTGGATCTGTGAGACGATATAATAATAATAATAATAAATTTGGATTATTTTTATAGCGCCGTTTTTGTGATAACCTCACCTCAAGGGCGCTTTGAATATATTAGGGGTTATTGTAAGACTCGCGGAAGAAGTGAGTTTTTAGGTGTTTCCTGAATAGTGCTAAGTTGTCGGTTTGCCTCAGTTCAGGTGTTAGTTTATTCCACGAGGCTGGTCTGGCCACAGCAAAAGCACGATCACCGAAGGATGAAGTGTTGACTCTATTTATTTCAGTCAACTTGCCAATCACGGATGTGGTGGCTGACCGAAGTGTTTGTTGTCGCTCGTTTACGGTGAGAGGGATGCAGAAGTCTGAAAGATACGTGGGAGCCATGCCATGGATCGCTTTGAAAGTCAACAAACATAATTTGTACTTGATTCTCTCTGGCACTTTTAGCCAGTGAAGATTTTGTAGATGGTGGGATATGTGTGAGAATTTCGCGGCTCCGGTGATTAGCCTAGCAGCAGCGTTGAAGACGGATTGAAGTTTGTTTAGCTCCAGCTTTGGAAGGTTTGCGTAGATACCATTGCAGTAGTCCAGGCGGGAAATAACGAATGCGTTTACTAGAGATTTCGTTGCTTCCGTAGGTATATTTCGTCTGATAGATTTTATTCGTCGTAAGTGGTAGAAAGCAGAGGATGTTGTGCTGTTTATCTGTTTTTTGAGACTAAGACTGGAGTCAATATGTACTCCCAGAAGTTTAGCGGCGGACTTAGGAATAATGTCGGTGTCTGCAACAGAGACAGAGGTGTTGTCTATGTAATGCTGCCGGCGGTGTGTGGCCGTCCAGAGAAATTCGGTCTTAGTTGGATTTAGTATTAGTTTATTTGAAGACATCCACCGCTCTATCTATGTACATTATATAATATCATAGGTCTCAGAAATGTGGCAACTTGTTATTGGATGGGTAATATTTGACACAGTACCTTTTATTTGCCCGAGAATTAATACAATTCAATATAATAAATATTCAAAAACCCGTTTTACTGAAAACAAACATTCTGTGTATTCAAGTCTACGTAACATTTGTTTGTACATAAATATTTATTTAAACAACTCGCCTGTATACAAAATTCGTTTACAATACCCTTCAAATCATCAAATCCTTCCCTTACTATCGGGCAACATACCAAATATTTAATATTTGCTCACCTGTTATCTGTCGAATAGAAACCGTCATGATGATATTTAGATCGCCATGAATGTTAATTCAAATTGAAATTTAATTTAAATATACCTTTTATTATAATAAACGATGTTATTGTAAGGAGGTTTGCTTAGCCATTATAATAACCAGCCATTATATAAACGATTATACCGTAATAACATAATAATAATATATCCATTTTACAGTATTTGGGGTGTAAAGGGTTAGTGTAACGTTTAATATAATCCGATAATGTCTGTTTTCACAATGGCGACCGAAATAGTGGTCTTTTATTTCGTAGTCAGCTTTTTATTAACATCATTATAATGTCTACACTCTGTGGAGGTTTATGGAAAGCTTAAATAACTTTTTTTAAGTTGAACCAAAACAAGGACTATTTCTTTTTTAAAAGAAATTGGATCATTATGGAGAAAAATATTTAAATACTCACATACACATCGTTAATGTAATATTCATCGTTAATATATTAATTAACGATGTTTATATATTAATTTTTAATAAATTAATTTATTAATATATTAATATATTAATTTTTAATATATTAATATATTAATTAATATATTAATTTTAATAATATATGTATTAATTTATCATCGTTAATATATTAATTTTTATTTTTTATATTAATTCATCGTTACTCATATATTATACGTATATATGTGTGTATATTTTTGATTTTAATGTGATGTTACAATAATGGCAAACTATAAACGGTTTACTTATTTCTATGTATGCTTGTCTATTTTCAATATTAGTAGAGTATTATTTTGTAGTCAGCTTTTTGTAAACATCAAGTTCAACCAAATTTAGGACTGTTTTTTTAATGTAATTGGATCATTATAGTAAAAAATATATGTTTGTATGTTTTCAATATGGCGCCCAATAGCAGAGTATTATTTTGTAGTCATACTTTTACTTACATCAAGTTCAACCAAATTAACGACTGTTTTTTAAGTCTAATTGGATCATAATAGTAAAAAATATTAATTGTTTGTCTGTTTTCAATATGGCTAGCAAAAGTAGATTATTATTTTGCGGTCAGATTTTATTAAAGTCTACAATTTGTGGATGTCTATATAAAAAAACATGTTCAATCAAATCAGAGACTGTTTCTTTTTTTAAAAGTAACTGGATCATTATGGTGAAAAATATTCATGTATTTGTCTGTTTTAAATATGGTGACCCATAGTTATGTTTTCTTTTGCAGTCAGTGTTTTTTTTTAAATTATTATAAATAGAGGTTCATGGATACCGCAATAATCTTTTTTTCCATTCTTTGAGTATAACCAAGTCATGAGCTGCTTATTTTTTCCAGTTTTTAGGTTATATAATGAAGTTTAATCAGTTTGTTTTTACAATGGCGACCAAATATTAGGTATTATAATTTTATAGTCAGCTTTTAATTAATATCATTAAAATCTAAAGTCAATGATGGTTTATGCCTTCCTAGAGGAACTTTTCATTTTATTTTATTGTTTCTATTAAGTAACTGTACTCTCAGATTAAAAATGAAAGAAAATTGGGATAAGATATTAACTATTAAGTCTAGAAAGTGAGTTAGACGATTCAAAATCCGGATTTAAAATACTTCAAAGTCTTGCCGACCGCCGTGGCACAGTTGGTTAACCATTTTTTTTCTGTGCGGGCGTCCTGGGTTCGATTCCCAGCAGAGGAGAAATTTATTTAAATATATTTCTCACGCAAATATTGCTTCTCTGGGCTGGAGACACTGGTTAGTTGGAAGAAATTGCCATACAACAATAAATCGCCACTTGCGCAGGGTGTAAGGAAGTGTTCATTATTATCATTATTCATGAATGTTCTTCCAATGTTCAATGTTGACAACAACCAACTTTGAACCAACCAACAATCAAGTATTCATAATTGAAAATGCTCATGTCCGTGAATGTTTGTCATTAATTGATGTTCACAAAAAGTGCTCATGTCTGTTCTGTTAGGATCAATGAAATAAGGGGAACAAAACAAAATAAAAGGTTAAGAAGCAACGAAAACGTACGCGAGTATTTTTTTTTATTTTTCGTTACAAATTCAAAAGAAGGTTTGAAATTAGAATGAAACGTTCTTTTTAGTATTCCGAGGCTGCGATTCGTTCGGACGAAACTAGTGAGTAATGTATAGTATAATCTCAAGTATGTACATTTGTATGTAGATATGTGCCTACTTGATGTATTTGGGCGTGAAGGGTTAACATGGTGTACATATAGTAATATGTATGTATGTACCCTTGTTGTATGCCACCAAAAACTGTCACACGAAACAATGTGTTATAATATGGGTACATTTCAACCCGTTTCATGCCGTGAACACCATGACAGAATGTACAAATTTATTGAAATATGTAATTATTGTTGTGGCCCTGGCGAAATGAAAATTGGAAAATGAAAAGACTTGTCAAGGAATAGCTATTGAGGTGTGGATTTATATATACCTAATTAACAGATCACAAACGATTTTACTTTTTTTCTAATTTCATTTATTTTTATTATTTTAAATAGATAACTTTTGTAACATAGGAAGGATTGTGTGTTTGTTTGGGAGATCATCTTTGTGTGACATTAATTTGTATGTCTCTTTTTACTGAAATTATGTTGTTTGTTATTTTTAAAGTATACATAGATATTGCCTTGAGAACACGCCGACAAGTCTAGAAATTAGACTTGGCGTGACTCAGAATCATTATTTTCTTTTTATAGTATCTTATGCTGTATTTTTTTTCAATAAAAAAAGGTGATATTGGCTCTTGACGATACTGCCCGACTCCTTTAAGTGGATTGTATTTTTTGGTCGGGTTGTGATAGTACAAGATAAATTTATCACCAGGAACTGAGAACGACTTACCCAGGTTCTCGGCGATGCGCTTGATGTTGCCTTCCTCTTTTCTCGACCAGAGCTTCGTAAGTCTTATTGAAGTGGTAGACAAAACTTAGTGGGGACGTAAAAGTTTCTTGAATATTATATGAACGATGAATTTGTATTGTATCTGACACTTGTGAAAAATTACAACCAACTAAAATAAACGATTGTTCATTTTTTTATATGTTCCGAATTATTTAAATTTAGATTCCGAATGTTAGATAGGTACTTTCTTCTCTAGGCGATGTCTGGTCTTAGCGTGGTGATAAAAATCCAAGGATATGGATAGGCTGGATCTTAAATCTTAAACGCCCGAACAATTATTTAAAAAAAAAAAACAAATGGATTTTTTTCCAACTACTGTCGATGCGTTGTGGAATTGAAAATATTAATGAGCGGACTCTTTGTTAAAATTTGATTGTTTTTATTTTTTTTTCCTTTGTTTATTGCTTTCCAAATTTCTAGTGCTTCTAAATTATTATCTGACTCTGTTTGTGAACATATAAAATAATAGTAATTACAGCTCCACCGACAGTTACACAAACGTAGAGAGTTAGTTGTTATCCATCCTGACGAGGAAGCGGTACGCTTCGAAACCGGTCGAATAATAAAACATAACTAGTGCTTATAACAAAATCATTCGTGTAGTTAAAAAGTTTTTAATAATGTACCACAAATTTTATTCGGGGAAAACTTTTTTCTTATCATTCTAGCATTAATAATAATAATAATAAAAGACTCATTGATTTATACAACGTGGCGGACTTATTGCCGGCAGGCAATCTCTACCAGTAAATCATCAGCATTCTGCTTGGATGGATGATTTTTTTAAAACAAACTTACCCATATTTTTTTCGATGATGCTTCAGCCCAAATCGAGCCTTGGCTTCCGTAAACTTGAGCTTCCAACTACGTATTTATGTCGTCTGTCGGCATTCTCAAGTCGGTTACTTGGATAGCTGTTCCTCATACCCCTTTGTATTCTCCTCCCGTTTAAGTCTTATCTCTCAATGTTTTCCCTACTTTTTGGGTTTCAAACCTTGATTTTCTTAGTGAGTCGAGTATTTGGCATCCTTTTTAAATAGCCAACCTATCTTAAACTGAGTAATCTTATAACTATGTATACATACTTGGGACTTCAATAAACTGTCACAATATTAAATTTAATTATTCAATTAATAAAACAAAGAGTACGGTCACATCGAGATACCCAGTGCGATGCAAGCTTAAAATTGAGAAAAAATAATAGAAAAAGTGATACTTGGGAGTCTAAATATCCAGCAGCGATGACCTCTATGATGAAGTACATAATTTACCAAGCAAACAAGATCGTTGTCGTGGCTGGTTGCCTCAGAAATGCTGTATGGGGAAACATGGACATGCTGAAGGAGATTAAAGACAGGATCTACAATACCTGCGTAAAACCAATCATGGCATACGGTATTAAAACAAGAGCTGACACCACCAGAACACAAAGTCTCACTAGAACCACGGAGATGAAGACTCTACTGATAGAGGAAGGAACTCGGAGATAAGAAGAATCTTGATCTTTAAGATGTGCAATTGGGAAGAGCAAGAAGACGCTCCCGGAGAGATCACGTGAAGAGTGAGCGAGTTCAGACCAAGTGGTGAGGGCAGCAGACTAGTGTCATGCTGGTAGCATGCACCCCGGAAGACCAAACGATTGAAGGAAAGCTCGACATCAACCTCCCAGGAGCCGGTTCCTAGAACAACTGTATATAGTCCTAGCTGAAGTAGAAGAAGAAGAAATTTAATTCGTTTCACAATTATATTTTTTCCTTTCTCAAAATGATTAATGCTGATGCTGAGAAGGTATAATACAGTATCCAAAAATAAATACAGTAGGTAATATTGAATTTATCGTTGTATTTTGAAATATTTTTTATCAAGTTGCGACATTTTAGTTATATGCTCACCGCGATGTTCAGAGTTGGGGTAAGTATTTTTTCAACCCACAGAACAACTTGCAACCGGATATCCACATGAAAAACCGCGTATCTCCACTACATTACGTTGAATAATACTCTTCACTGTCATAAATCATAACCTCGTATGTCACATTATTTCATATTATTTATATTTATTTAAAAAAAATCTTACCTACAATTCGTTTCGTATTGTTTTTTTAGAAAAAGAAACAATGATCAACATTTTTTACAGTAACACACTTGAAAGAGCCGTAATGGTGATTTTTACAGTAACACACTTGAAAGAGCCGTAATGGTGATTTTTACAGTAACACACTTGAAAGAGCCGTAATGGTGATTTTTACAGTAACACACTTGAAAGAGCCGTAATGGTGATTTTTACAGTAACACACTTGAAAGAGCCGTAATGGTGATTTTTACAGTAACACACTTGAAAGAGCCGTAATGGTGATTTTTACAGTAACACACTTGAAAGAGCCGTAATGGTGATTTTTACAGTAACACACTTGAAAGAGCCGTAATGGTGATTTCGATACAAAAAGCATATAAAAGAATAACATGGCTAACAAAGAGTAAAATTATACTTAAATCATCGGCCTTCGTGGCTCAGTTGGTTTGGTATCTGACTGCCGATCCAAATGTCCCGGGTTCGAATCCCGGTGGAGACACATTTTTAATTGTTTTTTTCATTCTGGATCAGTGAGATGGTAAATACCTTATGTCTTCAGGACGTCACAAGTTGTAATATAAAATAAAATAAAATTTAACTTAGTACCTACCTGATAGTTCTCCTAGAAGTAATTTTTAATAAAATAAAATAATACAAAAGATAAAATACAAAAGAAAAACACAAATAAAACATACACAATTTATAGGTTTTCACATATTAACAAATATTAATAACAAGCTAATGGTCAAAATTCAAAAACATAATATAAATAAAAAGGATAAAAATAAAAGTATATGTAAAAGCACAAATGATTTTTTTAATAAAATGAAATACCTACATATAAAAGAAAATCTATGAATACAACCAAATAGAAGGAATTTGATTAATTCAGAAGAAAATAAAATAAAAAATAAATTACTAGGTACATTTTTTTCTCATTTTCCTCTCCTTATCCTTGTATTCATATAAACAAATATTTCCCTCTCCTAATTCTTGTATTTATATTAACAAATATTTCCCTCTCCTAATTCTTGTATTTATATTAACAAATATTTCCCTCTCCTAATCCTTGTATTCATATTAACAAATATTTCCCTCTCCTAATCCTTGTATTCATATTTACAAATATTTCCCTCTCCCCCTCCTAATCCTTGTATTCATATTAACAAATATTTCCCTCTCCTAATCCTTGTATTCATATTAACAAATATTTCCCTCTCCTAATCCTTGTATTCATACTAACAACTATTTCCCTCTCCTAATCCTCGTATTCATATTAACAAATATTTCCCTCTCCCCCTCCTAATCCTTGTATTCATATTAACAAATATTTCCCTCTCCTAATCCTTGTATTCATACTAACAACTATTTCCCTCTCCTAATCCTCGTATTCATATTAACAAATATTTCCCTCTCCTAATCCTTGTATTCATATTAACAAATATTTCCCTCTCCTAATCATTGTATTCATATTAACAAATATTTCCCTCTCCTAATCCTTGTATTCATATTAACAAATATTTCCCTCTCCTAATCCTTGTATTCATATTAACAAATATTTCCCTCTCCTAATCCTTGTATTCATATTAACAACTATTTCCCTCTCCTAATCCTTGTATTCATATTAACAAATATTTCCCTCTCCTAATATTTTTATTCCTATTGTGGCGGACGTTCCCGCACATCACTTACCTCCCTCCAGGAAAACAATGACGCACTTCGCGATATTTAAACAGCTCGGGGTCTCTCCTTCGATACCTGTTACGCTGCTCGTTTGTCAACTCGTCGATAGTTGATTTCATCCTCGAATAATTGTTGTAGATTATAATTTACATAAACGTATTAATAATTTATTAATTAATATTATATTTTAATGTTGTGTCTTCGCTAAAATAAACCATGTAAGTAATTGATCTTTTATTATTTAATATACCCTTCAGCAACCTTCTTGTTTTATGTAATATCGGAGTTATTTTAGATATTGTGTGAAAACTTTCAGTTTCACATAATAAGAGGAACAGGTTTGGCCATGCAGGACATCTAGGCTCACGATATAGTCTCTCGGTTTGCCGGTTCGATTCCCGTCAATCGAGAGGTTCTCATCTAGATCCAGACTCCCTATAATCTTATTTACCTAATTAGAATAAGGGTGTAACTGGCCAGCTTGCCACCCCCTCACTATTAATTATTTCCCTCTCCTAATCTTTTTATTTCTATTAACAATTATTTTGGAATAGTAATTCCACTCCAATCTATCATCGTCGTTTTCTGGCGTCCCGTTAGTCGTGTAATCCAAAATACAACAGGCAACAATAACATCCCACATGGTTCAGCAACGAGGCTCACCACCCATTATGAATGTAATGCCTTTTTAGGTGCGACGAAACAAGGGTGTGGGGATACACGATTGTGTCGTATTTTTTGTTTTAAAGAAAGTAAACCACACCCGCAAACCCGCCGCTGGTTACAACGCATCGTGAGTATGTATGTGTTTTAACTGATTCTAAATGTGCATCTATAGAAACACCATAGAATTATAGTATATTATAATTCTATGAGAAACACTAACAAATTTTTAGTAGAGTCAATTGGAATGGAAAACGTAGTACCTACGGTCAGCAGATTGAATTTAATACAAACCGTAATTTGTGTTGGAATCTATCCCAACAATTAAATATGTAAGGGAGTTGTTGTCTTGGGTCATAGACTGTACATGTTAATATTGGTACCTCTGTGAGAATTTATATGTACCTAGCAGTTGCTACCTTTGCTGTAATATTATTTGCTTAGACCTGTGTCTAAAATCAGTCTAAAAATAAAGTTTAAACCAGATACGCGTGTTTGATTATTATACGAGCCACCACCAGCACCTATGGATAAAATTACAAAAGGACCTAACTTCCACAATTTGATAGAAAAATAAACGTTATTCATTTTGATATAGAGTCGTGAAAGCAGGTATGCTAATGTTACGACGTTCTCAAATCTTTGACTAAAGAACTCTTCTATTGGTGGAAATGTGATTATATTATTTTCTAAAATGATAAATAAAGAATATACAGACATTTTGTAATACTTAAAGTTTATTCGAGAGTTTTTTTTATTGGCATCCAGATAGCACGCATCAGCGTAGTCAAGGAGGAGTAAAGATTGGGTTTAGCTGATTTCACAATGCATTTTAAGAAAATGTTTCAAAGTTTGGAATAAAAATGTTAGTGAATCAAAAAGTATTACGCTACCGATTTATAGATGTCACCTGCATAAACCAGAAAATAATATTTAATTATTAGCTTCTTTACATTTTTAATAATGGGTATCTTAGTTAGCATTTTTTTTGGATCCTATACTTCAATATACATAGATAAGGGAGAAATAAGAGCAAGGAAAAAGGTACTTAGTATTTTTTTTTTCATAGGTATCACGTAGACAGTGTATACTATGAAATTCGTCGATGTGAAAGAACAGAGAGAACCAAGCGCCATACACTCCTTTTTTGGTTTAAATTTATGGTCAGACATCTTATAAATTGTGAGATACGTGATAGTGTGAGTGCGAGCGAGACTGTATGATCGACTAAATGTATATATTATACAGAAGGCGCGTAGTGTGCGCGTCGTCTTTGGATATTTTCTAGTTCACGAGTACCTACCTAGTAAATTGTACGAAATAGCCGACGAATTGTTATTGTATTGTAGGTACAGATATATTATATTGAGAATATAATATGTTTAATTGAAGATCAGTTTTTTATCTTAATCATTAATCGACCACTCCAATCAAGGATATTATATTATATTATTCAAACTTCTTTTTATACATCTTATTTTCATTAATGACGCTTCCTTCTTTCAGAATATTGTTCAAATGATCAGAGAACATCAGTTTTTCTTACGTAAAAAAATGTGTGCCGTAGAAAATATGTTTTTTCTCAAAAAATTACTGTTATTTTTCGAATACCTTGCGCAACTAAGGGTTAAAGTGTTGCCTAAAATTCAATCATTTAAATATTTTGAATAAAAGTAGTGCTTGAGTTTATCGCGTGAGGAGCATAGCATTATTTGCACAAATCCAAACAATAAAACTTTTGTTATAAATTTTGCATACGCCTTTAGTTTCGATTAATTAACAATGTTTTTGTGTATGAACGGTATGAGTTACACATCAAAGTGCACTGCTGTGTAAATTCAGATAAGGTTTGTTATGTCACATTTTATTGTATGTACATATTATATTTTAACATACAACTAATATTATATAGGTACAGTACCTACAGTATTGATTTTAATTGAATTCATCCAGCTGACGACACGAGGGAAAAACACATCATAAATCATTGCTTTCTATATAAAGGCAAACGTATCTTATATCGCATCAATATTACACCATTTTAATAACACATTAATCTTACAACCATACGTAACTATCAAAATGTAGGTATATATTATATAAATTTTAGTTAAGAATATAATTTATTTATTTAGAGGACAACAAACAGCGTATAGTAAATTATATAAAATAAAGATGATTTGAGTACATATCCAAGCCAATTACAGGCTAGAGTTATTGTAGTATATAAAGATTAGTAAGAAATAGTTACACTAGTTGCATATAACACATGAGATCCAACTGTCGATAGCGATAGTATGTATAGTTGAAGAATAAGTACCAAACTATAAACCCATAAATCCAAATTATTGAATATTTTAGGATATTTTATTTTCTATACAACACATGTAGGTATGTATGTCAAGATAGGACAGAATGGAGGTCAGTCCTTTTTTCTACTCAGAATATGAAAACAGTATGATGGTATGTATGTATGTTTGGAGATTTAAGTATCAAACTATTTAGTCTTCTTACATATTGGGTATAGGCGACGGTGACAGGAAAATTATTCGAAAAACAATTATTCGAATGCTCAATTTTACGAAAATCAATTTTACGAATAGCAATTATTCGAATCACATTTTATCGAAAAACAATTTTCCGAACACACAATTATCAGAATTTACAATTGTTCGAATTTTTATGACGTCATGTTGGTAGTATTGTGAGAGGAAAAAAAACATAGATTTTTATTATAATATACTAGATGTCGTAGTTGGCAAATTTTGTATGAATTGAAGTGAGGCATTTTTCCGAGGGATTTTTGACGTACATCGTTTTTCCATAGAGAATAACGACTAATGTGAATTGTTTTCGGATTTATTTGTCGTAAAAAACACTTTGTTAATTTAGATATAGAGAAAACTTATTTAGGATGAGTTGAAATGTAAGGAAAACGGAAATATGTTAATAACCAAAACGTCAAACGCGCGATATTCCATGACTCATTTTTTGCACGGAGTACTACATCTCCATAGTATATTATGTATAATAAAAATCTATAGAATAAACAACATGGCGACGCACCGCGCTGTCAGATATCCTAGGATGTACACCGATTTTTTAAACCTAAACTTACAAAACTTTGGTAAAAATAGGTTGTTTAGGTTTGTTTGTAGTTATAATTGCGACTGGCGTGAGCCAGTTGCATTATATATTAAAAAAGTAACTATAATATTAAAATAAAATAACTAAATTGGTGTGAATACTAGATAAACTGTCTGTACATGATGTGTCAAAATCAAAAACTGGTGTATAAACTAGGCTATCCCGCGCTGTCAAACATCAATTATTAAAAATGTGCAAACACACGTACCCAACAATAATACAACAAGTAATAATAATCATCATCGAATTTATTTTACTGGCAACAAATATGTCAAAGGAGGCAACATAATGACACAAAAATATATTAAATTCGATCAATTGGTTTTCCAACAAATGTTAGTTCGAATAATTTGCTTTTGGACAATTGTAATTCTGATAACTGATTTTCGAAAAATTGTTATTCGTACAATTGCGCATTCGAACAATTGTGTTTCGAAGAATTTTCATATAATCATAGGCGACTACCATACAAATTGTATGAAGTGATGTCGTCACTAAATTCAATTTTTATAAAAATTGTTAAAAAAAAATTGAGATGTGCTAAAACAATGTTCATATTTTTTTATATAAAATTAAATTATCTAGTTGGGGTGTCAATCCAAATTATTGGATATTCTTAGATATTTTATATCAAGTTGGGATATTGTGCAATCGTCTTCTTTGTACCCTATCTATGGCCTTCTCTCTCCAATTCCGCACACCAGATATCAGAATGTCCCTCTTGACTCCATTCAAAGATCATATTTTCGGCCTTCCCACACATCTTCTTCCCTCCAGACGCGTTGTGAGAATTTTTTTTTTGGTGTCTGGTAATTGAAGGTAAAATAACATTCATTTAACATGCTTACATCTGGGACACCAGCTATTGTGATGTGAAAACACGGAATTCGGAAGATCGTTCCACAGCCGGGCTGCTGTGTTAATAAAAGAGTTCGAGAAGCGACTGGTTCGTGTAAATTGAATGTTTACTGTTAACAGTTGAGATTAAGTAAAAAGAGAGACTCTTTTGTGAATGGGTGGAAGAGGGACTAGGGATACAAGTTCTTCTGAGCATCTCTCGTGGTATTATCTATAGAATAGAATACGGACCTTGCGTCTGTGGTCTAGTGATTGCAGTCCATCAGTTAATGATGGGTCGTTTATCAGACGTTTATAAGATGAGGAGTTTAATGTCAACCCTTACTCACTTATTTCTCTTTATGTTCTTTTTTTCATATTTAATTTGTTAGCAATTTAAACAGTTAATGAATATGGAATGCAGGTTAAATTCCAAACTGTCGGTTTAATAATTAACTCAACTGATCTAACTGCACACCTACCAGTAGTAAACCTAAGTACTTTTGTTCGTAACAATTCTCATTAGTAAGTACCTACCTAGTATGGTGTGGTGGCTTAAAATATATTGCATGGAAGAGAAAATCCTCAACACAGGTGCAGATTCAAACCTAAAACAAGGCGTTAAGCTCTGTAAAGTACTCGCAAAGTTTTGGGCCCTGAGTACCTACTAACATACCAACGAATAAACTAAGGATGAACGATGTCGGACACACCTTTAAAGGTATCTAAAACGTTGAATAAAATACTAGGTTTTCCCCCAAAACAAGCCTTTATATTGTAGAACATTGAAAGAACATAATGTTGGATTATGGAAAAAAAGAAAAAGAACAGGGGGACAAGTCTGGTCCAACCGCCGAAATCAAAACCCTCGTGATTACCCATATCATGGATATAATTATCAAATGGAGTTCTATAATATATTAAGATGTCACAGTTGGTGAGCCATTTGGTCTCTGTGCGGGCGTCCTGGGTTCGATTCCCTGCAGAGGAGAAATTTATTTCTCTCGCAAATATTGCTTCTCTGGGCTGGAAACACTGGTTAGTTGGAAGAAATTGTCACACGCCAATAAGCACGCCACTTGCGCAGCGTTCAAGGAAGTGTTCATTTTTTTTATACGCGGCGCTGGCCGATTTACTAATGATATTAATAACAATTAAGCACTACAAATAATAACACTCAATTATTATTATTATCATTATACACTTCCTCAAAAGAATTAGCAGATCAATGAGTAAATTGTAATTTATTTAAAAGAGCAAAATAAAATGCAACAAACGCATCATCAAGCTTTCAATTGGGAATAGTTCACCCATCCAGATACTTAACATATCAAATGATTAGGCTCTGAGGATGTCTCTATACTACCTAACAACCCTACTGATTCCCGAATATTAACGTTTAAAAAATCTTTAACAATTCTACATGTATTCATTATTACCGTTTTTTGCATTTTTATTATTAAGTTTTTCGATAAATCAAAAAAAAAAATAATTATTATTTCTAAATTATAATTATTATCATTATTATAATTATTTTTATTTTAATTTATTTTATTTGAAAAACATACAGCATACATAATAACAATAATAAAAACAAAAATGATACATACAATTTCATGCCCAAGTAACATGTTTTCACTAACATAAAAGTGGTTATCCCTAAACATATTTTTTGTTTGTTCTATTTATTTATTGTTTCTTTTTATTTCATTATCATTGGCGGGTACATTCGAAACACGATGAGAAAAGGAACATCAAATATTTATCCGGCTAAAATTTGTAATTCTCATAGCAAAAGTAAAAGGAACGAGCAAAAAAAAAAACACATTTTTAAATTATTCTGGTTTAAATTAAAATGCACAATCTAGTGTTAAAATTAAAAATTTAATAGATAAGTTCAACATCAAATTATTCTGATAAGAGCTAAAGTTACAGAGGTAAAAAGTAGAAATAACAAAATAAATCAAAAAAATACTCAAGCTGGAAGAAAGAAGTAAGTATATGTATATATAAACTAAAAATAATTATGTGTTGATAGCATGCAGATACTTGAAATCGGTAAACACGAAATTAGTCAAAAATTTTGTATGTAATTGCTCGTCTGTCTGCAGAAATACTGTAGTGACAGACAATGCCACGTCGCCAAGGTGTTACTGTAGTATTGGCAAGCGCGGTATATACGAGTATATTGATTCTGCAAGGAGTTGGTATATGTGCGTCTGTTTTAAAATAGGCTGGCGAGTCTAGATACCACTTCGACTGGGGACATGAAAATTAATTTGTTCCAGTAGTGCACTACATATTATTTTGTTATTTATTAGTTTAAATAAAAACATTTGATCTGCGATGTTTCATCTTGTTTCCAATTTAGGGAGGTTGAAATATAGTCTGACGTCCATGATATGGGTAATCACGAGGGTTTTGATTTAGCCGGTTGGACCAGACTTTAATTGTCCCCCTGATTTATATTCCGATGCTGGTTTCTGGATAGTAATTTTCTTCTCTTATAGTCTTTTGGTAGCGACAAGTCTTCTTTCGACCTTTCAGGATTAACCTGGAGGTATGATGTTTATCGTTGGGACCAAGACATGGCCTATCGACATAGTCGTTCTAATACTATTCATATGAAATACTTTTAGTTGAGATGGTGTCACACAAAGATAACATGTTCCCCGGAAGAATCCAAATGCAGAATTATTAAGATGTGACCCTGACACAGTCAGACGAAAGTGGTGACGAAGGGATTTGTAATATTTTCAACATTGACCAATTTTGTCTGTTGATATTATGTCCTATTCTGATTCGTCTAAATTTATCCGTCTGAATTTAAGTATATGATATTTTTTTTTTTTAATATTTGACTGCACTTAATATTTAATGCATGATCATATTATAATCTTCGTATCGACGGAGATTCCCGAATGCGGAATAGGATGCATTCGTATATTAAATGAGCGCCGGCATTCCATGCCTTAGGCTTACTGTGTAAACATCATACATCGTGTCAATTATTTTTTTTTTATTAAAATGAATATGTTCTTGTTAAACAAGAACATATACATCTTCCTACGTTCCCTAAAATAAGCAAATAAATGCTTGTGCTATAGGTGAACGAAATCGGTCGAGGCAGGATTCGAACTCGCGATCACTGGATTACTAGCCCAGCGCGCTAACCGCTCTGCCATCCACCCATATAAATTATTATTTAGTTATATTTTACGTGCATATTTGCAAGAAACTGAATTTGTATTATTATATGTGAAATTAAAGTCAATTGAATCGCATTCTAGACTTGCTATTTACAAACATAACACCTATATTCAATCAGGAAGGAAATATGAAAAAAAAACACCTACCCAAAATTTCATTATATATTTTATCACTTGATAAGAGACTGAATAATCCCAAAGATTATCCTGTGAAATGCATAAAATTGACAACTTCTAGAAAAATAAGTGATTATTACTGGAAGGGATGACTCCCAACGCTACGTAGTGCGCTTCTTCGGAAGAGTAAAATGGACCCAATTCCTAATACATAGCTGGTGTCCCTACGTAGACATGTTAAAAAAAATCAAAATATATTTTGCGAATTTAGTTAGTCCCTGTTTTATCCGCAACCGTTTTATAAGGTTGTTGGTTTACCGTAACAATTAGGATACAGGAAAGTCAGGTTTGTTTTTGGTTTTATACCCAACTACCTACTATTGAAAGGTACACAGAGAAGGAACATGGATTGCGCAGTGTATAAAATGAACGTCCAAATACCGCTAACAATATTTTATTTGCACAATTATAATATAAGAGTACAATTTAATTACAAATGCATTTCATTTAATTTTTGACAAAGAAATACCAATATAATTTCATATTACCTTATTCTTTTTGCTGTCTATTATTTTTTTCTTCACGAGCCCTCTCCACCTCAACGAAGATGGCTATCTCCATTTTATTCAGAGACCCGAAACAGCGACTCAGGCCCGAGATTTCAGTTGGCCCTTAAATCGTTGGATTTGGTAATCCAAGTTAAAAGTTTAGGGAAGATTAAATTTCATTCGCGTATTTCAGTGCAAAATGAAACGTCAGTTACGTAATCTTCAACTATAGATATATTTTACGTTTTTCTATGGTTATTGTCTATAACGCATCTGTCAAAATTGTAATAACCTTAAATGATACGTGACGCGAAGCTGTGACTAAATATTATTTTATTATTATAACAACACATTATTTTATTTGTTTCATTACACAGCATGTTACTTTTTCAATTTTTTATACCGATCGATGTTTTTTTTAATTAAAATCAAACATTGTAGTGAAAAAATGTCATTGAATATGTACTACGTACGTAGTACTACAATGCAAAATGTATGTACATTTTACAGATGGATATGGAACTAAGTGATAATGGTAAAATAGTGTGTTATGTAGAAAATTTAAGAATACACATTATATATATAGAAACAGGATGGATCAATTTAAAAAGTGGGATGAAAAAACATCGCAAAAATAAAGTTGCGTGCCTGACGTTTCATTATGGCTGACAGTTTATTTCGTTTGTTGTCATGCAATACATTATAATTATGTAAAAAATAAAATAAATATTAAATACATGAACCACTTCTATATCAAGTTTTTTATTTTAACAACAAAAATAAATCATGATTATAATTATTATGCATAGTTATTTGTAGTATAAAATGAAATGAAACATTAAAGCGTGCGGCGATTAGTACGCTACTTGGCGAAAAAGACTAGAAACAATACTTAACTCAAGATTAAGACACGCGATCCGCCAGAAACGTTGAGTTAAATATTTGTCGTTTTGTGACGTATTTAAGGGAAGATTAGGTACTGAAATACGCAATATTTTTGTTAAACTTGAGTTAAACTCCTAAGGGCCGACTGAAATACTGGGCCTCAGTGTTCTTTCTGAACCACTGTCTCAAGTTAGAGCCACGAAACTCTTCGTCGTCCCGATACTATTCTCCATTACATCTTTTCTTGGATTACAAACATCACCTTGATTATCATTCTGCTTGCAAGGATTTAGATAAATATAAAAAAATATAAACAGTTCCTTGCACCCTGCGCAAGTGGCGAGTTTATTGCCAAATGGCAATTTCTTACAACTAACCAGTGTTTGCAGCCCAGAGAAGCAATATTAGCCTGATAAATCAATTTAAATAATTTATCCTCTGCTGGTGATCGAACCCAGAACGCCCGCACAGAAACCAAACGGCTTACCAACTGTGCCACGGCGCGGCGGTCGGCTTAACAAGGGGTTTCTCAGTAAACAGACAAAGAATATAAGATAGGTCAAATAGACTTTTTAATAATTATTTATTAAGTTCCATATTACTTAAATGTAACCACAAAATTGGTTATATTAAAGTAATATTGGTTATATTTAAGTAATTGGTTATATTTAAGTAATTGGTTATATTTAAGTAATATTGGTTATTTTTAAGTAATTGGTTATATTTAAGTTATATTCGTTATTTTTAAGTAATTGGTTATATTTAAGTTATATTTAAGTAATATACCTTGGTCTCGCATTTAATGTAAGAGGTGGGCACAAAATCAAGACCATCATGAGTAAGTTTAACAGGAGCATATAATAATAATAATTAATTCCTTGCACCCTGCGCAAGTTGCTGCGTTATTGCCATATGGCAATTTCTTCAAAATAACCAGTGTATCCAAGTCAAAGAAGCAATATCAACAGTTTTCAATATATCGATTGATGCGGCTTCCAAACTGTAGAATTCCATAATAATTATGAAAAATATAAACAAATATATTCTACAAATAAATCTTGAGCTTTCTTTGTAGAATAAATGTGTTCATATTTTTCATAATTATTAAGCAATATCAACGTGAGAAATTTATTTATATAAATTTCTCATATACTTTTTTATTCATTCATACCATCATGGCATATCCCACAATGTGAAGTAACCATCGACAGGTGTGCGGGTATGCATAACATTATAAAATACAGTATGATACATGCGTGTATGCCCACACACTAGTCTGTTCTCATTTAAAATGGCACTACACTCATAATGAGTGGTAAACCTCATTGTTGAACTATGTGAGATGTTATTGTTATCTGTTGTATTTTCAATTACCCGGCTCTTACAGGACACCCGAATACGATGATAATAAAAAAGAATGGAAGCACTATTCACAGCCGGTGCCCGCACCAAAATTATTATTTTTGTTTTATATTACTTCTTGGGCAACTAACATTTACTTTGTCGAATATTAATTCAACAGGCACGCGATAACAAGTTGCCACATTCTGGAGACTTTCTATATTAATCGTCTCACAAATCCAAACTGAAAACACAACTAATAACTGTGTCACCACCGGGATCAGCAGTCAGATACTTAACCAACTGAAACACGAAGGCCAACAATAAAAATTGTTATTTACAGTGTTAGAATTTTTTTGTTACAATAATATATTAAAGCGAGTGGGTTTTGGCTAACCAAGTAACTCCACAAGGTTCTTATTATGTATGGAAAATTTTCAACATTTATATGAAATGAGTTGGTGCTATATTTTTTCATCTTCTTCCTCTTTTTTCAGATCTATGATCTGTTTTTACAGGTCTTGGGACGAGGATGTCAAGCTCTCCCTCCATCTCTTTGATGGTCTTCCCGGTGGTCGGCGTCCCTCTGGTATTTCGCGCAATACGATCTTTGGCAGCCTTTCTGGATTCATCCTTTTAACATGATCTCTCCAGTGTCGTCTTCTTTGTCTGCTCCACCTTACAATATCCTCCACATTGCAGGTTCTGCGGATCTCCTCGTTGGGGATTCTATCTCTGAGGGTTCTGCCCAAGATAGGTCTTAGTTTTTTCATCTCTGTTGTTCTGAGTAGCTGTTTTGTTCTCACCGTGTCTGCCCTTGCTTCAACTCCATAAGTCATTATGGGTCTGATGCAGGTTTTATATATTCGTACCTTACTCTCAACTAGCATATGTTTATTGGCCCAAACAATGTGCCTAATGCATCCGGAGACAACTGCATCATTATTAGTCTGTTCTTTGACTTCTTTATAGAGATCATTACAACTAGATATCTCCACACCTAGGTATATATAAGTTGTAACCTGTTCTATTGGTTTATCGTCTACAACCAATTTGCATCTCAGAGATATTTTTTTTATTTAAATATTATTATGTACTTGATATTTCTTCAATGCCATAATTGTATGAAAGTGATGTAGGTACTTTTCAACCAACTTAAAAATAATAATTTCAAATTTTAAGTTTCCTGAGCTTGGCGTCATATTGAAATATTTGACAATTAAACAAATTGAGAAGCACTATTCAGATATCCTTATAAATATCATTTCATAATATTATAATATCATTTCTTCCAACTAACCAATGTTTCCAGCCCAGAGAAGCAACATTTGCGTAAGAAATAAATTTAAATAAATGTCTCCTCTGCTGGGAATCACAGATACATTTTGATTAAACTTTCAGAATAAAATCTTAGCATGATACTAGTTGATAATCTGCAATCATAACTAAAAAATGCGAAATTATAACTCCCCACTTTATCCCCTTGGGTTAGTGAGGAGTAAAATACTATAGGAATTCTTGGATTTGTCACCACAATGTACGTTTAATAAGTCTTAGTCTCGGAAGAGTTTTTTGTGTCATTCAATCGACCGACAAATTCGTAGACTCTTGTTGGCGGAATCTATTACCCAAGGTTCGCTGTCGAGTTAATGACAGAGGAACTAGGAATAGTTTAAAAGAAAGCTCCAAGATACCTTTAGTTTGCAAATTATTTCGGATCGACCTGTATGTAACTAACCAGCCCCAGCAAGCCGAGTGTGACAGAGGTAGGTACCTTGGTAAATTTACTTACTGCAGCGTTCAAAGCGTTCACTGTGGGATTTTCCAAGTCGTTAGCGCTGACTTTCAATATATTCACGAAAATTGTACCTTACGTTTTTACCTCTGTTTATACAGTTCATGACAATTGTGTTTTTTTAATATATTATTATAAGTATATGTAAATATATTTTTTTTCAATTTTTAAATAATTCAAAATTTTGAAACCTTGTTATGCATACGTTGATTCTCTCTCGATAGAGTTGAGAGAGGGGAATCGTATTACTTGGGAGAACATATTAACCTTATCACCCTAATTTGAAACAAATTTTCTCAAATATGTTAAAGATCGTGTTTCTAAAAAAATACCATAAGTATTTTTAACATCACTTTAGTGAATGTTTGTTAGAGAATATTCAAATTCAGCATAAAATCCACTAAAAAGATATAAACATATTCTTTTTACAGCATTTTCCTATAATGTGTCGTAGATAAAATAAATTATTAATATGCTTAAAGAGTGCATAAAATCAAAGTGAATGTTCGTGATAGTTTTTTTAAATTTCAAGTCGGGTTTGTTCTTAAAAATCAAAATAATCAAGAAGTTTTGTGTTTCCGATAGTTTAAATCACGTATAAACATCTTTTAACCATTGTGTGCGTGTACTTTGTATTTACTGATAACCTGGATATTTTCATCTGTCAAGATCAACATTTTTAAAAAATCCTTATGATAAGGTGGAGGTAGTTTACTCACATCTTTAAAAACCTCTTTTGTAACTTAGTTTTTGTTTCTTTTTTAATGTTCTAAATGATCTTTTCTTCTACTTGTGCTGTTTTTCATGCTCTTACACGTAAACTCTATATCGTGTACAAACCACACACACACACATATACACACACACACATACACACTATCCTCCTCCATATTTCCTCGATACTCCATTTTTTCCCTTATTACTGTTGCAATAATAATATGAAAATTTTCACAAATATGATACTCAAAGGTGAGTCGAGATAGGTATTCGTTTTGGATATCTCATTTTTAAATATATATTTGTTTTTTTATGTAATGTAGTATGTATGTGTAAGTAATCACCTTTTAAAAAAATAAATAAAAAAGAAAAATTAATAACTAAACACGTTGTATCGATGGCAACATTGTTGTCGTATGTCGGTATTTATAGGCGAAGTGATTACGTACTTAATCTAAAGATTTCCTCTAAAATAAACGTTTTTTTTACTATTTGTCGTTGAATTTAATACGATCTTTACCCAATTTTATGAATGACCAATACTGGCTTAGCATAAGTATTATAATCAATTTGTTTTATTTTTTTTCAAAAGGTAATTATACTTTATCAATTTTACTTATGAAAAATATAAAATTCGCATATTCCTTTACGTAGAAATAGTCCCAACTCAGTCAGCCTTTAATATAAAGCCAATAATCACTTTCTCAAGTTATCACAATAAAAGTTAATTGTTTGGCGACATCTGATGAAGCGTATTCTTTATTCACTTCCACATAGTCGCTTCGCCAAATCAACATAGGTAGGTACAAAATGTATTTCAGCAAAGCCGAAAACATGAACTGAATAGCGCGAAACAAGACAGCAAAAGTAATGATAATTGTGTACGGTTTGGGAAGGAATCGGGTAGTGTAATGGCGTAGAAGTAAGGGAGGATTTGTTAAAGTTGAAGCCGAGGAAAGACACAAAGACAAAAGTCTTTAATATAATATACAATACATGTGTGAAATAAGAGAATATATCGCTTCAGTTAAATTGGTGACACTTTGAAGTTGAGATTTATGCGCAACTCAAGAATCATTTTTCCTGACGAAATTTATGACGCGAAAGAGCTGATAAATAGTTAACAAGTAAAGTGTAGTAAATTTTTTATTTAAATATAAAAAAAGGATATACATAGAAGATATCATGAAAATAAAAAGTAGATAAGATAAGTAGAAAAGAATGAAACTTTGTGCTTCAGGGAGGAGTTCAGAAGATTTACAATTCATATAAAGATAGGTACACAAAACTTCAGAGTTCAGAAAATCTATAATTTGCAATTTACATAAGAGGCAGAAAAAAACCTAAAGTACATATTCTAAGGCACACAAAACTTCCCAAGACGTCAGAAAATTTACTATTCACAATTTACATTAGCAGGAAAAGCAAAATAAAAATCAAAGACAACCTTTTCAAAGGTATATTCTTAAATTCTTCTTTTTGTAGTAGACCTTTTAGTCTGTAATACAAAAACGATTCCTCCTGAGATGAAGATGTCCAACTAACTTTACATCTATTGGGCGGTCTTCCAGAAGGTATTTATTTCATTTACTGCTATATACACTAGTCTATCATTGTCTATTCTGCCCCCCTAGAAAACGTGTCATTTAGCTCTAGAAAAGAAACAAGAAAAGATAACTCAATGTATGGAAGTGACAGTTTTCACGTGACTGGCAACTGTCACTTCCACATATTGAGTCATCTTTTCTTGTTTCTTTTCTTGAATTAAATGACACGTTGTGTAGGGGGGCTGGATACGTGGTCCCTCCAATATATTTTTCTTGTCCTACTCCACCGAACGATGTCCTCTTTTTCACATTTTTTTCATATTTCAACATTACGAACACAATCTCGGAGAGTTTTTCCAGTGATTGACCTTGAAACGTCTAAATATTTGAACAATTGAATTTCTTTTTTTTAAATTTTTATTTAGTGCATAGCATCATGTTTAGAAGTTTCATCATGTTTAGAAGTGTATACATTATTATGATTTTAACTCTTATTACGTTTTACATTTAAAACATGTAGGAATTATGTAAATAACAGTTTAATATTATTATTGTATCTAAAAACTATCATTGCAGATGAATTAAAACATAACATTATGTGCTATAAATACAATAAATTTTATATAAAATATTTCAAATCAAACCATAGATTGTTTTCTTTTATTTTGTTCATCCCCATTGCCCCCATTCTGCTTCTGGGGGCTAATATTTGCCCCTTGAAAAACTCTGAAAGAACACATGAAGGATTTTTCATGCTGCTAATGTAAAGCACGTAATGTTAACCGCAGAAGTTTTCAATTCAAATACTGAACATGTTAAAGATAATACAAAATGTACCGTGGAACAATATAAATGGAACTTTAAAATTTGTGAAAAAAAGCCTTGTGCCCCATGATGATTACCTAATATTTTTACTCCTTACTACCCCGAGGGAATATAGTGAACAGTTATGAATTCGTAATTATGTATTAAGGCTATTTTTTTACTGTAGATTATCAAATAGTTTATTTTATTTTGAAAGTTTCATCATAATGATGTACCAATCTGTGTTTGTGTGCGTGTACCATGTTCTATGTACTTTGAACTTTGTGATATGTACGGCGTGTTTTTCTACTTTATCGAATATACATAGACTAATATATTCATTAATTTTTTTTCCAAATTTAGCAAATTTCTATATATAATACTCGCTTAGACTCAAATAGATTTTGATGGATCTGATCAGCGCTTCTCAATTTTCTCAACTGTCAAATATTACAAAGTGACCTCAAGCTCAGGAAGCTTTAAATTTGTTATTTTTGTTTTCATACTGCTAAAAAGGCACTCAACTTTCATAAAATGGTTTCAAGTATAATCAAGTTTTCATAATTTTTAATAAAAACAATGTTTACAAACTAATTTCGTGAAAATGCTGTAAATTTTCCATACGAAAATTGAATATTTTGTGGAGTGACTTGGTAGTGGGGGTATAGCGTTAGCAACAACCCACTCGTTTTTTGACTTTTCAAACTTAATGAATTTCGAGTGTCGAATTTTGACTTTATATGACAATGTGAGAAATGAGGACATAAGGAAAGAATATAAGATGTCAAATGTTCGTTTTCCTATGTTTGGCCACATAGGAAAACGAACGAGGAACGTCTGATGAAGAAAATATACAGTGCGGACAGGAATGATATGAGAGGTTGGGGGAGAAAGAGATGGCACGACCATGTGAACGATAGTCTGAATGACAGAAATGTTAGAAGCGTGAACAACAAACGAACATGTTTGAGACGATGCATGAATGTGGAGGGATGCGAGCTGGGATTGAAAAATGTGGCGTTCGGTTATCTCTACCCACCCCGTGAGGGACATAGCGTATTTGTATTTATTTACTGTTAATACAGAAACATTTGTACACATTTAGGCTACGTAAGTAACGCTCTACTAGGCTAAACCTGTTCTGGGGCTGTTACTTTTTTTTGGTAGGTATGTATGTATGAATTTGGACATAGCGTGATGGTATGTTTGTATGAATTTTGACATAGCGTGGTGGTATGTACAAATGTATGAATTTTGACATAGCGAGATGGTATGTTTGTATGAATTTTTACATTTAATTATTTATTTATTTGTATCTTTTTGTACATATAATTAGTACACTGGCGGGCTTATTGCCTAATGGTAATTTCTTCCAACCAACCAGAGTAAATGTTAAGTATACAAAACAATGTGTACTATGGCAATCAGTTAATTACATTACAAAATAAATAAATACAGCAGAAAAAAGTAAAAAAAAAAACTAAGAAAATAGCATATAAGAACAATTCATAGCAATGATAGGAAAGCTAAAGGGCAAGGAAAGGAAGAGGAAAGGAATATGTAAATAATTATTTATTTATTTATATCCAAAAACATAGAGTAGGTATTAGTAGATATAAGATACAAAACAATTGGTAATTATTGGTATTGGAAGGTAATATAAGCATATACATACATAGTAGACAGCGTGATTGTATGTTTGTATGAATATCGAAATAGCGTAATGGTATGTATGTATGAATTTTGACATAGCGTGATGGTATGTATGTATGAATTTTGACATAGCATGATGGTATGTATGTATGAATTTTGACATAGCGTAATGATATTTATGTATGAATATTGACCTCTGAACAATTACTCGTTTGTATAACTCGTCATAACATTTGACAGCGCTATTTTCTTTGCAAAAGAAGCAGAATCTGATATGTCCAATGCGAAAATAAAATCTGAGTTAACTGGTTCAACATTTAACACGTCATAATCTCAATTAAACGGCATTGTATCGGAAGATTGCAATAAGACGTGGCGTGGTTGTGCTGTAGTAATGGCTTCTGCGATAAAACCGAGTGACTGACCATTCGCCAGGGCAAATCGATCCGTAATAACACTCGTTACATGAGCGATTTTCTGTTAATGCCGGCTGAAATCTTGTCGTTATCTTCACTGATACACCCCTTACTTCAGGTGAATGTAACAGGAGCTGACTCGGATCAACACGAATCGAATATATTTTTTTATTTTTTTAGCCGCCTCCAAAATTGTTTGTGGCTGTCTTAGAAATATATCATTGCCATCCGCCCTCCTATGGATAGACAATTCTTCGTAAGACCTTTTTGCTCGAAGGCGTCAAACACTTAAGTCATTATTATAACTGTCAATAAAAACACATCCCAGCCGTTACATCAATACAGTTACGCTACGTCCTACGTAGGCGATTCAAAGCGAACGCGATTGCGAAACGATGCGGTGCGGATACAAGCGAATTCAATGCGAAGCGGTGTGACGCGGCGGCTCTGTCCTACGTGTGCGCGAATCGTTCCCTCTGCCGCCAGCTACTGTCATGGATGTACGTATATAAAATACTCAAGAAGTATGTACGGCAGAGAAGTGAAACTAATATTGTGTACTTAGAGAGGCATATTTATGGGGGATATCACGATTTGTATGAAAAATTACGTGATCTTGAATTAATAAATGAGACTGAATTTACATCTTTCCGGGAAACATATCAAAATTTGACATTCGTGCAAGCGAGAGAAAACTTTAAGTGTTTTGAACAACATCCTATTGTAAAATAGCAATAATAAATAAATGTGTTTACTTGTAGTCCCATTTATTATTGCCAAATCCTAAAATTCGCGGTTCGATAATAATATGGACAGAAATTAAAATTTCTGTTTCTGACATGTCAAAAAAAAATGGCGCCGCTATCAATTCGCGCGAAAATATCAAACCAACTGATCGCGTTCGCTTCCCATCGCGCCTCGCCGCATCGAAACCAACTCGCGGTCGGTAACGTAGGACACTACCATAGTTACCGACTGTTTGTTATTTTCGCGCCACGCCGCGCCGCTTCGTATTCGCTTTGAATCGCCTACGTAGGACGTCGCGTTAGGCTACTAATGTAGTTGATAAACATAATGTTAAGATCAGCTTCATACTATAGAAGTCGTTAAGGTAAAATTGATTGAATAATCATATTAATGTATAAAAATTAATGGAAATATCTCAATTTATATTGAGCTTAACAAATTTGCATGATTCAATTAAGAGTAACATTAAGGTTTGATTATGATTGAGAACTGATTTTTGCATTTTTAAGATAAATACAAGATAATAACGTATTAAGAATGTGTCATTGAGTAGCACCCGTTCTGACAATGGTTTTAAACAGTGTTATTTTGACTTTCCTTTGTACTTACTTTTACTTTTTGTTTGGCATTGGCATATGTTTCTCTACGCCATTGGCTGCGTCATATTTCCTTTGTAGCTTTGTTAAGATACTGGTGGCGTTATCGACAAAATTATAAAAACCACAAGTGCTTCGCAAAACATAAAATTTGTTTTTTTTTTGCTCGGTTTGTAGATCTGCGAACTATCCACCACTCTGCCAGAAATAATTGTCAGTATACTTGAATAGCAGTGAGAAGGTATTGCTGTTGGCTGTCGAAATCCGTCTTTTAATTTATTTAGGGTTTTCTTTATCCTTGGTCAGGCAAGGTACATAAATTGGTCAATCAGAAGAAGAAAAGCAAATATTGCGTGATAAAAAAAATCCGTTGCTGCGAAACAAATTCTGTACACTGACCCAGAACTCAAACAATTTACTTTCATTATACATAGGTACAAGATCGAAATTTAAAATTTTTAAAGTTTAACTGTTGATTCGACCCTGTTTGATGTTTCTTTGGGTGTTATACCTCGGAATGAGAAAGAGAAAGCCTTTGAAATATCCAATAAGTATTCTACAAGAAGAAAAGATAGCATCCCAACCGTGCTTGCAATACCAGATTGTTCATAAAAATTGCTGTCGTTGTAATTGTAAGTCTTTTATTTGCGTCGCCGTCGAAATACACATTTTAAATTGTAGACAGGGTAGCTGCGTCCGCTACAATTTTAAAATCGTTCTTCCAATTGTGACAGCAATAACTTTGTTGACCTGAATATCTTTGAATACAGCCAAACGGTGTTCATAAAAAGTTTCTTCTTGTCCTTGTACCGCTTCTAACAGAGGTTGGCGACCATCCCATCAAACTCATCCCAATTTTGCGCCGACCTGACTAGTGACGCAGTATCCGGAATCATTTTTGAGCAACTAATTTTTTACGCCCCAAACTCCGTCTTCCCTCTATATTTTCCTCCACTGTAAGTTGAAGAAGGGCAAATCTATCACCATGGAATATGTGACCAAAATATGCTGCTTTGCGACTTATGACAGTGGTCAGCAACTCTCTCTTTCTACATCATATTTAGAACTCATTCCAAACCAAATTTTAGAACCAAAGAAACAATCTTCGAAAATAAAATAACAAAATTTATAAAGTATGACTAATAAAAAATAACAACAAGAAATTTTTCCAATATCCATATACAATACATACATAATTTCCATCACGCCATGTCCCTCGCGGGGTAGGCAGAGAGAACCGAACGCCACATTTTTCTATCTTGACACACATTCATCGCCTCATCAATATTCTAACATCGTCTTATACATGTTCGTCTGTTGTTCACGCTTCTTACATTTCCGTCTTTCAAAATATCGTTTACTTGGTCGTGCCATCGGTTTCTTGGGCGCCCCCGACCTCTTATTCCGTTCCTGTCAGCTTCGTATATTTTCTCCGTCAGGCGTTCTTCATTCATTCTCCCCAAGTGGCCAAACCATCTCAATGTGTCAACTTTCATTATGTTAATTACATCTTTCTTCATCTTAAATTCTTTCCTTGTATCTTCATTCCTAACTATCAGTTAAAAACCACGACGTTGAACAAATATTTGTAAGACTGAAGTTTAATTCAAAATATTTCATCATATGTTGTGTTTACATTCCACCGTCTTCTAATATAATTGTGTATAAAAAACACTATGAGGATGTGGAATTGTTAAAAATGAAATACCCCGATGACAAGCTAATCCTTGTTGGTGATTATAACCTACGTAATATAAAGTGGGATGAAAGTGATTCACCATCATCCTCATTGGGAGATTGTTCAATGACTCAGTGTGAAAGTGAAATCTTAGAAATGGCAATTTTTTTAAATATTAAACAAATTAATACAGTGAAAAATTATGGCGGCAATATACTTGATTTGGTGTTTACAGATAACCCTTTTATAAGAGTCAGTGAATCAATTGAAAATTTATTACCAATAGACAATTATCATCCGCCGCTAAATATTGAAATACCCAATTTATCCCTCAACTTTTTGGAGGTGTCCACATCTAGTTTTAACTTTTATAAAGCAGACTATGATAAAATATGTGAATTTCTATATTGTGTAGATTGGTCTTTTCTTGATGTTGAAGCGCTGGATAATGGCACTGAACTTTTCTATAAAATTCTATACGAGTCATTTCAAAAATTTGTTCCTTTTACCAAGTGTTAAAAATCTAATTTTCCAAAATGGTACAGTAAAGATCTTATTTCTTTAATAATGCGAAAGAAAATAGAACATAAAAAGTATAAAGAGACAGGTAAACTTGTGGACTATGTCACATTCAGAAACACCAGAATAGAATGTACCAATTCAACTAAAAAATGTTACAAGGATTACATTTATAAAATTGAAAACTCCATTAAAACAAATGTGAAATCTTTTTGGTCCTATGCAAAATCACTCAACAAAAATGAGTTAGGTATACCTAGTTCAATGCACTATGAAGGTAATATTTTCGACAACCTGCCTGATATTGTAAATGCCTTCGCTGATTTCTTCAGTAATGTCTATGAGGTTGAAGACAATAATTGCAATATCCCTGAGTTTAAACATGACTTAAAATTACATATACCACAATTCTTAATTAATATTAATGACATAGAATCCGCAATAAAACAACTAGATTCAAACAAAAATTCTGGTCCTGATAATGTACCTCCTATATTTCTCAAATCATGCGTAAAATTATTATCTTATCCCCTATTAGTAATTTTTAACAAATCTTTAACACTTGGTTGTTTTCCAGAAACATGGAAATTTAGTTTTTTGACTCCTATTTTTAAAAAAGGCAATAAAAATGAAATAACTAATTTCTCTCTGCCTACCCCGCGAGGGACATGGCGTGATGGTATGTAACTAATTACCGGCCAATATTTATTCAATCAACAATACCCAAGCTTTTCGAAAAGATTGTTTTAAAAAAAATCACCCATCATTTTAATCAAATAATTACACCATACCAACATGGATTTTTAGCTGGCAAATCCACACTAACTAACCTACTATTGTATGAGAACTTTATACAAGATTCACTAGCCTGTAGAAAGCAAGTGGACTCCATTTATACTGATTTCAGTAAAGCTTTCGACAAGGTGTGCCATAGCATACTGTTGAATAAGCTGCAGGGAGTCGGTGTACATGGTAGTCTTCTTGAGTGGATTAAAAGCTATATTTTGAGAAGAAGGTTGGCAGTAAGAATAAATAACACCCAATCTAAAATTATCATAGCAACAAGTGGAGTGCCGCAAGGATCTCACTTGGGGCCAATTCTGTTTGTATTGTTTATTAATGATAATATTGTGAAAATCTTTACAGACATTAATTTTATTCTATTTGCGGATGATATGAAGCTTTACAAAACTATTTCAAATTTACATGACTGTTATGTTTTACAACTCAATCTTGATAGATTATTTAAATGGTGTACAGACAATAAACTGCATTTAAATATTTCCAAGTGTCAATTGATGCAATTCTACAGAATTAAATCCCCTATTATCTTTGAATATAGGATTGATAACGTTAAACTTAATTCTGTAACGGAAATCAAAGATCTGGGGGTGATTTTTGATACAAGACTTACCTTTGTCAATCATATAACCAACATCAGTAATAGAGCAATGAAACTGTTAGGTTTCGTTTTGCGAGTTGGTAAGGATTTTAATAATATTCATATTTTAAAGATACTCTTTACATCACTTGTTCGTTCTCAGGTTGAATATAACACAACAATTTGGTCACCGTATTTCAATTCTCATTCTAATACTGTAGAAAAAATCCAACATAAATTTCTAAGATATATCAATTACAGACTTAACATACCAATAGAAAATTTGAATTATTATTATTTACTTAAAGAAACAAATTTATTAGAGCTTTCTGAGAGAAGATTATTATTTGATTTACTATGTTTATTTAAAATTATTAATAATCAGTTAGACTGTCCAGAATTACTATTCTTAATAAATTTCAATGTACCAAATAGAAAAACTAGAAATCATCTTCCATTCTATTGTAAAAATACTACAAATTTAGCACACTATTATACACCAATACATCGAATTCAGAACTTGGGAAATATATATGCACGGTCATTTGATTATTTTAACACTTCCTTTCACAAATTTAAATATGAACTAACATCAATGTTTTATAAAAAAACAGTCAATCGCAGCTAACAATGTAATCTCGTTTGAAATGTGATATTTTTTAAATTTTCTGTAATTTAGATTCTTTCTTTTTCTTTAAGATTTGCAATACATTTTTTTTTTGCCTACTTTGCATGTATAGTATAATATTATACTATAAATGTGATTATAATATATTTTTTTGTTATTTGTTTTGTTTCATCATTTAGTTTTTATTTTCCTAAGTATGTACCCATATGTTTGTTTTTATAGTTCTTTTATTTTCTTTACATTATTATTATTTTTTATAAAAAATTTTTGTTGTTTTATTATACAGTTTTTAATTTTTTTTATGATAATTATTATTTTTTCTTTTTTTTCTAAGTGCGTAGGTATATTATTTTAGTATATTTTAATGATTTTTATGTCTCAACCTAAGTACCTATATCTTTTATTTTAAATTGTATTTTTTCTCCACTTAATATTATTTTTTATATTTACTAATTTTGTTACAGTACCTTCTTTTTCTTTTATGTTTATGATAGTTTTATTATTTTATTTTGTAATTTCAATGTGTGTACTTAATTGTTGTTCATGTTTGTAAAAGGCAATTTGCCGTAAATAAAAAAAAAAATAAAATAAAAAAAATTCCGAACTCTGTCATACATCGTTCTGTTACAAATTCTTCTAAGCGATCTCATTTCAACTGCATTTATGCTGCTTTCGTGCGACTTCTGCCATGTCCAGGTCTCACTTGCATACGTCAGGGTTGGCACTACGATTGGTTTATGAATGGCAACTTTAGCATCTCTTAATATGTTGCGATCATTCATGCTCCATTCACTCTGTTTCCTGCCATAACTCTTCTTTCAATATACTTATCGTCCATTCCGTTGGAACATACTACCCAGTTAGGCAATATTCGTCGACTTGTTCAAGCCATTCACTCTCTACTTTTATTTGACACACTGTTCTGCTTTCACTCTTTTCAAAGACCATTACCTTTGATTTGCTGGCATTCATTCTAAGTCCGTTTTCTATGCATCCTTCATATACCATACTTACAAAATACTGTAACTCTTCCATACTTTCTGCTAACAGTACTTTGTCGTCTGCATACATCAGATCACGTACTGTTACAGTACCTACTCAGTTTCAGACCCTTACTTTCATACTTAAGGGCTCTTATGCAGAAATAAATGTAGAGATTAATGAGCCTAGACGATACAATATACAATACTTAGACGACGAAAAGCGGCAAGACCAGATACTTCCTTCATACATTCTGGCAAATCATTATACAATTGAAAACCTTTGTAATACCTATACATTCTATTCGTAATTAGACTTGGCGTGACCCAGAAACATTATTTTTTTTGTAATATTTTGGTATATTTTACTTTTAAATAACATATATTGTCAAATAACACACACGCGTTAACTTTATACACAGTTTATTATTGAATACAGAAATTAGATGTATAAGAGTGAAGTACAAATAAGAGTATATAAATGAACCACAACGTGAGGGCACTATATCATTGATCAATACACGATCAATCCACCCCCAGCCTTACCCCAGACATTCCTTTATATCAATTCCCCTACTCCCGAAGATTGCCGATCTCCTGTTCGTTCAATCTCGTAAAAAGCTATACAAATTGCCTGTTAAAAGGCGCAACATCAATATATTACTAATATTTTGAATGAAAATGCATCCACATAAACACAAATTCACGTCTTTTTCCCTTTATCCCTCTTTCTTTCTCCTCTCCTATCCTCCATCCAATAAATATAGTGTATCTATCTGATGTATTTTTTATTATTCTTATTTTTGTTCTTATTTATACATATATTATTTTTTGTTTCTTATATTAACTTTGTATTTTTAATTTATGATTGATTTATTTAATTATTTTTTTTATTTATTTATTATTATTATTTTTTTTTTTCTATTTCTCTATTTGTATTCTTCTATCCCTGTTACTGGCTGTATTTACCATGGTGGTTGACTGGTAGAGATTGCCTGCGGGCAATAAGTCCGCCACGTTGTATAAAGCAATAAAAGTATTTTATTATTATTATTATTATTAGTAAATTATACTAATTGTCAAGGTATAAAAAACTTCGAAGTATTATTTATAAATTCGTTTAAATTCTTTCGTCTGCTATTAAAGTAAAATTCAAGTCATTGTTAACCACCTTTTAGGTGCAAAAACAAAACACAAAAACATCCTTTTTGTTGCCTGTAAAACCTTTCGGTTTTCAAAAACAAAACCGTTGGATTGTTATAATTGTTGTGCTCCAAGTAATCCAAGAGTTCCATTCTTCAGACTTCTTTTTGTTCTGGAAAAGTTGAAACAATAAGCGTTGGACGGAGAAAGAGAGAAAGTGAGTTTGAAGAGACTGGCGGGATGGCTATTGTCTTTCTTTTCCAAAATCACTTTCCAACACTAGACATTTAATTGATTCTCTCCTCTCTGGGGAGTCGTATGGAGTAGTTATACTTAATATATAAAGAAAACTTTTCTGAACTTTCTTCTGACGGCGATAGAATTTCTATCCCAGACAGTGGATATCTAAATCGTTAATATTTGTAAGACTTCTTTTTTTAAGCGACTTTCTAATAAAATGTTGACACCGTCTAACCTCACGCAAAATTAAAAAAATTTAATACTTTTTGTCCATCCTAAAAAACCTCAAAAACCGTTTTGGCAAAACCGTCCTTTTTAGGATGAAAACAAGCGGATAGCCCGGAAAATAGCTATTTATATAAAAAGACGGACGTTTATCATTCTGTTTATTTATAAATGGCTCTCGAGGCAATATAAATACCAAAGCTGAGTGTTGACGATGATACATCATATAACAATGATGGATGAGATGGAATGGTTGACCTGAATGGTGGAAGTAGAAGATTTAGGGAAGGATGGGAGATCACGAGAGGTGAAGATTGACCAAGTGTACAGAGACACATGATGGATGGATGGAAGATTGTGTAAGGAAATAATATTCAGATGACTATCTTCGTGGAAGAATATTTAATAGTGAGATTTTTTTGAATGATTTAATTAAATGTCATATCAGATAATGTACTTTCGAATAAGAAATAAGTACGAGGTATTTTTCATTTTATCAGGACGGTATTTTTCATTACTTCTCCCACCGTTTCTTGACTATGCTGATGTTAGCTACTTGGATGCAAACGAGGAACATCTCAACAAACTTGAACGCCTTTAAAATGTTTGCATCCGTTTATTTCTTTGGACTAAAAAATTCGATCATAATTCTCATTACCGTGATATTCTTCATTGACCTAAGATACGACAACGACGTAATAAACATATCTTGTCATTACTATATAATGTCCTTTTTAATCCAAATTTACCTCAGTATCTCAAAGATAAATTAACTTATCTTTCAAGCCACGGGCGTCCACTTCGATCTGCTGAACGTACTTTACTATCTATCCCTATTCATAGTTCTGAATTTTATAGCTCTTTATTTGAAGTATATTCAGCTAGACTATGGAATAGTCTAAGTCCTGATATTACGTCGTATATCTCAATAAACATCATCAAGAAAAGGCTAAAGCAAAAATATTCACGTTCAAATCACAGTCTGCCTCTCCGATCTGCTAATCGTACCACACTAGCTATTCCCATTCATTCTACTGAATTTCTCGTTTTCACTTTCAGAAAATATGGAACACCACAAGTGATGATATTACGACTCAATCGATTCAACTTAAAAAAAAGACTTATACTTGTTATACCTGTCTAAAAACATTTAATTGACTTCCTTCTACATCCATTAATTATTAAATTAGTAAATAAAAATAAATTACTATCAATAAATTAATAATGAAAACAATATATATTTAAAAAAAAATAATAAATCAAAAAATAGGTACCTTAATAAAGAAATCAACAAATTTATAAACAAATAAATTAAAAATAATAATTTAAAAATTAATTTATTTATTTATTATTTCAGGTGAATCTGATTTTTTTCATACTTATAATTAATTAACTTCACATATTTGCTCGTAATTGAATTTTGAAACCGATTATTAACAAATACCCGATCAGTAAGGGCTTTGAAACTTTTAGAATTTGTGTATTCCCAATAAGTATGCGTGATTAGAATTTGTGTTTTCTCAATAACAATGCATTATTAGAATTTTTGTATATTTCCAATTACAATACGATGTCTAATTTCCTATATGAATTACATTTTTTGGTGTTCGTAAAAGTAGGTATTCGCTTTAAGAGTGGCGTCAGATTTGTCACAGAGAAACTATGAAATATATATTACTATGTATAACAGATGGATAATAAAATAAATCGAATGTGTCCACGGAGATCACTTTACGTGATTTTCTTATTTCATTTCCAAAATTCCTAAATTCAATTTCACGGCACAATTCAAAATTGTAAAGGGCAGATGATAAACCATCCGCGAGGAATGGTCAAAGGATATCTTATGCCTGAGAAATTGGACCATCTGTGAATTTTGTTTGAAATTTTATAGAAAATATGGGAGGTATTATGTGTTTGTATATTTTACTCCTGCCCAGTCTCTCTCTCCGTATCTTTTTGACTTATATTGTTGCCTATGTACATAGAAGGGGAAAATGAATACCATTAAAATGAAGATCTTCCCATTAAAAGAGTAATCAAAATTCCTAGAAGTATTTATCTAGTTTGCTTCTCCCAATACGTAGTGAATACAACAAAGTTTGTATTTCTACACACGATTAGATTGACTTTGGCCGAACGTTTTTGTTAATGTATTATTTAGGTGGAAGAGCGGTTAGTTGGCTGGGATAGTAATCCAGTGGTCGCAAGTTTACATCCTGCCATGACCGATTTCGTTCACCTAATCATCGTCGTCACTGAAACTACAGTCCGCTACCGACCCTGGCCTCCTCCAAAAATCGTCTCCATTCTCCCCTATCGTCCACAAGTCTTCTCCGATTAATCAGTTCCATTTCTTTTTATCGCACAGCACGTCGTCCAGCCATCTCAACCTAGGTCTGCCTCTACTTTTTCTCCATTCAAGACAGGTGTATATGGTCATCATCCATCCGGCAAACATGTCCAAGCCAATGTAGGCTCTGAATTTTAACATACATTGCCTCTAAGCTCATGATTATAGGGTCTACAGGCTCCTTCACCTAATAGCACAAGCATTTATGCTTCGTTTAGGGAATGTATGAGGATTTTTATGTTTGTACTTTTTTCAAGGACATATTCATTCTTAAAAAAAAATTCATCCAAACCACTTAAATATTTTCAACGTTGCCATATGTGAACATCGACCTCATAATTTTTGAAGTATTTTGTATTTAGTATTAAATATTCCTTCTCGGGCAACTAACAGGTACTATTTAAATATTAATTTAATATGCACCCAATTAAAAGTAAAAAACTGTGTCTCCACCGGGAATCGAACCCGGACCTTTGGCTCAGTTCTCTGCTATCGCAAAAAAATTATGACTATTAATATTAATCTGTTTTTAAAGTTAACGATTTTTGAGATGATATTGGATTTGCCAGAGTTGATTAGCATTGGAATAAAATCTAGAAATTGGCAAAATGATTTTATTTATTATTTCTACTCGGGCAACAAACAGGTACTATGCCAAATAACAGATCCAGACTGAAAACACAATTAAATACTGTGTCTCCATCGGGAATCGAACTCGAAACTTTGGATCGGTACTCAGATGCCAAACTAGCCACAAAGGCCAACATGGATTATTGTGGACAAGAAATGATGGTGTGATCCAAATATACATAGGGGGCCAGTCTGTATTGTTGGGAGACGTCGCAGCTTTATCCTAGAATCCTGGGAAACTAACCGGTGGAAAATTTCTAAGCTTCTCTCTTGTGAAAGAGGAATGCCTTAATTTAAAGGCGGTGACTCGTCAACCATGGCCAGGGTTCGCTTTGTATGGAAATGATGTCCTACAGAAAAAAATCGTCAATATGACTACTCCTAAGGAGGGTTGCTCAACAACGATCCAAATGAAGTGTAATTTTTTGCGATAAGTTCCGATAATCTTTACATATCACAGAATGTAAAGTGAAAGTTACGTGTCAGGAGCTGTCATTTATAAGTATAATCTGTGAAATGAACGAATGTTTGTACGCGTCGTTTTATGTCTTTATATAAAACTTAACACCACCACGATATGCCGCATAAAATATTGCGAATAAATTCACCTGTCAAATGTCATACGTATTTCGCTTCAATCAGAATACCGCGTTACGAACGGTGAACGGAGGTTTTCTCGCAGCTACGGGAATGGAATTCTTACATTGTCTCTCTACGTCACGTCCGCCCAGTATGAAAGGGTTACCATGTATCAGAGCTACTGAGACACATGATCACAATCCTAGGATTGTGACTGTTGGATACAGATAGTAGGGAATATTGCACCTACTTGGTGGCGAAATTCTTCCTTCGTATTGGAGGTCTTCTCGGAAGGCACCCACTGTAACTTCTATATCACAACACAAAATGATGATGGTACTACTTCCAAAAATGGTTTGGGTATTAAAAAGAGCGCACGGCGCATAGTATTTAGTTGATCAACACAAAATATGTATATTTTGAGCGTATAGAAACTATTTTACTTCATCAACTGTCAGTGATGAAGTAATAAGTGACGAGTTGTAGACGATTGTATATACAGCTGACTACTCATGTAGGTAGCAATATTTTAGGGAGAGGAAAAGATTGGGAGTGTTGCAACATTTATCGAACAGTGTCCATGAAGAAGATGAATACCTAGAGAGAGAAGGAGAACCCTACATCATGGACTTGTCGGTAGGAACCAAATACTTTATATATACATTATTATAAGGTCTTTGGTAGGAACTTACATACTTGATCCAAGTTTGATCGGCGGCTCCTCTCGGTTAGTGTTGGACTGAATATTTATATCAATATTCATGTTTTAAGTCTGGACTATTTTATGAGGCACATATACATAGACACTAAACGGATTAAATGTTGCTATAGGACAGCTAGGTGATGTTGGCTATATTCATGCGTGACGTAATTGTTGCATGTGCCATTTTAAACCACGCTAAAAAGTGATTTATCGTGTGACGTAAAAAAATATAAGTGATATATTGACTGATGGAAATAATAAAAAATGATTTACGAGCTTATATAGACTGGCGGGCTTTTTTTAAAGTTTAACAGCGAAAACGATTTAATATTTTGTTTCGAAATCGACTCGCTAGAAATTTTCACTATAATCGCTTTATATTTTACATACTTACAATCTATTAACAAACGTATACCTACTTTATTTTATTTTACTATTGCAAGGATACATATTACATGAAAACAAGATCCCGGGTTCGATTTCCGGTGGAGACCCAGTTTTTAATTGCGTTTTCAGTCTGGATCTGTGAGACGACTAATAATGAAAGTCTCCAGAATGTGACAACGTGTTATTTAATTAGATGGGTCGATGGCAGAGCGTTTAGCGCGCTGGGTTAGTAATCCAGTGGTCGCGAGTTCGAATCCTGCCTCGACCGATTTCGTTCACCTATAGCACAAGCATTTATTTGCTTATTTTAGGGAACGTAGGAAGATGTATATGTACTTGTTTAACAAGGACATCTTAATTTTTTGTTTAAAAAAAAATATATTTGACATAGTACCTGTTAGTTGCCCGAGAAGTAGGTACTATACATACATGCATACATACATACATAATATATACAAACCATCACGCCATATCCCTCACGCGGTAGGCAGAGAGAACCGAACGCCACTTATTTCTATCTCGATACATATTCATCTCCTCGTCGACATTCAAACATCGTCTTATACATGTTCGTCTGTTGTTCACTATTATAACATTAGAAGTACTGTACATATAATAAAATAAAATAAAAATTATCAAGATTACAGAATTAACATACATTTATACCTAATAACATTCATACTTAATAGACTATGCTAGTGAGATATGGACATGCAAGAAGACGTATGAAAGTAGACGCATGACGAATGTGTGGTAAAACGATGTATGATAGAATAAAAAATGAGTATTTTAGACCAGAATGTATGATTGAAAGGTATTTCGTAAGTAAGATTAAAATAAAGACCTAAGGTGGTTAGACCACATAGAAAGCATAAATGATGATCGTCTGACAAAAAAGTATATACAAGGCTGATTAAAGTGGTACGAAAAGTAGAGGTCGGCTAAGCAAAAGTTGGCACGATCACATAAATAAAAATTGATCGAGACGTTATAAGTAAGAATAACAGAAGAGCGTAAATGAAACGATGCATGGGCGTGAATGAAGCGAGAAATATATGTCAAGAGAGAAGAGTTTGGCGTTCGGTTCTCTCTGCCTACCACAAACAGGGAAATGGCGTAATGGTATGGTATAATATATAAGTTTTTTTTAATGTCTACCTACTTATAATCTCAATCGCAATTTTTTTTTTATTTTATCGAAATTGGCGGCATTTTTACTGTGAAAGATATCGAAGGGCTCAAAATATTATAGATCTGGGGCAAGTCTGATCAACCGGCGAAATCAAAACCATAAATGTTTACTGTTTACAAATATCATCGATATAATATTATCTTATGGAGTTCCATAATATCGTAAGATGTTAAAGAATTCCAAATGATAATTATATCCATAATATGTGTAAACATGGATGGTTTTGATTTCGCCTGCTGACCAGACTTCACCCCCTGATTTAAAAAGTAAAATATTTTGTAGGAATAAGACAATGCATTAATTTATTTATTTATTTATTTATTTATTTATTTATTATGGTTACAAACAGTCACAATTACAAAAATATATTAAATAAGACAATTACCCATATAAGGACCAGAATATGTAACACCAATAATACATAGTTGATAAAAACATGTGAGTGATGGTGCATCTGAATCAAATGGATCTAGGAGAGGATTAAAAGGGGAGATTAACAATATTTCAATATTACTATATGTGACATGCCACCATGATGAGAACTCGATTTCCCCGTAACGATTTATCATAATAATTACATTATTGACATACAAACGCAAACACACACACATACATTAGAAGTAAGTTTATTACATCGTTAAATTGCTTTGTAGACATCGCTTAATTGCCCTTGAAGATTAAAAAAAAATGTCGATATTTTCATAGTGTGAATTAAAATTGGAGCAAGCTCTTGTGATAAACAAATTTTTTGTGTAATTATTACGTACTGCCGGAATACTGAAGAGATCATTATTTCTGGTAAATCGCGTAGGAACTCTTAGATTTATTTTTCCCAGTAAATATGGGGAGTCAACGCGATAATTTAGGATATTGTGCAGATACATAATGTCTCTTATTGATCGACGTTCTTGTAGTGGATAGAGCATATAATGTTTACAGCGAGCAGAATAGTTGGGACAATGTATATTTGTTTTATAATCTAAATGTCTAAGAAACCTTGTTTGTACTCTTTCAATTTGATCATTATACACTAAGTATTGTGGATTCCAAACTGTACTAGCGTATTCAACCAGGCTTCTTACATATGACAGATATGTGACTTTGAGGGTGAAAATTGATTTAAATGGTTTACACACTCTGATTAAGAACCCTAGCATTTTGAGTGCTTTGTTGGTGATGCATTCAACATGCTCACGGTATAATAATTTAGAATCTAACATCAAACCTAAATCTTTAACTATGTTTGTTCGACGAATTATCGATTGATTAAGTAAGTAATTAAATTGAATTGTTTGATTTTTACGGGTGAAAGTGATAACTAAACATTTATCTACATTAAGATACAATTGATTTTGAATGCAGTAATTACTTAGACGTGAAATGTCACTTTGTAGTAGTTCACAATCATTGTGTCAATATAAAACTATATTCACAATAATGTGTGTCAATATAAAAAAGTAAGGCTTTCGTTCCTCTCTGCCTACCCCTTCAGGTACATGGCGTTATGGTTTGTATAACTACGTTTAACATATATATAAATAATATTTTAAGAGTATTCTTACCTCTGCGAATGATTTTATTCTATACACAATGTTCTTCGAGAACGTTTTGGTATTTGTTTCCCACTACGATAATATTTTTCTGTGTTGTACGTATGTACATTGTACATAGGTGGTTGGTAGGTGATATATTTACCACGGTTTATTACAGCCTAACAAAACCACACGATATATTTTCACGCTCCGTAGAGATTGAGTTTCTTTCAATGAAGAAGAAGAAGAAGAAGATATTTATATACAGAATGTTCGAATATTTTTAAAGTTTGAAGTTTTTTCGGGAGTAAAAGAGGTTTTTTGATGAATTATAGAGCTTACGACCTGTCATCGGCTGGTTTATGTGATCACTTTATGTGCTTGCGCAAATTTCACCAATTAAGCCTTCTTACTGTGTTCTCTTATCAATACAATTTTGAATGGGGTCTTCCTCGACATTTCGGGTGCTTTTGACAACGCCTGGTGGCCGATGATCTTGGTCAAGTTGAAGGCGAGAGGCTGTGGCCCTAGGCTGTACAGTATTGTTAGAAGCTATTTCACCCAGCGGTCGGTTTCGTTGACATACGGCGCGACTAAGGTGTCTAAGATTACGACGAAGGGTTGCCCTCAGGGTTCCGTCCTCGGCCCATTCCTTTGGAATGTGCTGATGGATGATCTGCTGAGGCTCCCTTTGCCTGGGTCTGGCATGATTGTGGCGTATGCTGATGACGCGTTTCTTTTGATGGCTGGTAATTCTAGAGCGGAAATTGAAAGGACAACTGAATCAGCTTTAGTTATGATTGCAGATTGGGGTGAGAGAAATAGGCTCTCTTTCTCCTCTGCGAAGACGGTTGGGATGGTCTTGAAGGGCTCTCTGAGTGTGAATCGAAACCCTTGTATCCGGATGGGCTCGGAGTCTATTAAGTTCTCTGGGCACACTAGATATTTGGGGGTTATAGTTGACCGCTCGGGTAACTTCATGGAGCATGTCAGGCATGTCTCGACGAGGGGTAAGAACCTCTTCATGAAATTGCGAAGAATAAGTGCGTGTGATTGGGGTATGGCCTCCACTGAGGTCGCTAGGGTTTACCGGGCAACGTATGTTGCTCAGGTTACTTATGCGGCCAGGGTATGGGCGCATCGTTTGGATGCAGGTGTGGTGAGCCTGCGTATTCTGAGTGGTCAGAGGGTTCCGCTTATTGCAGTTACTGGTGCATATAAGACCGTGTCGACTGATGCTCTGCCTGTCTTGGCTGGTATGCTGCCTGCTGATCTAGAGATCAGGGAGGCGGCCGTTAGGGGTCGTCTTAGGAGGGGTCTCTCCGCCGTCCATTTGGGTCAGCGCGTCGACATTTTTGCTAGTAGCAGGGACTTCCGTGAGCGTATGGCTGCGTGTAGAGCTAGATCTTTGCAGGTCTGGCAGGAGAGGTGGGACAGGTCACCGAAGGGTCGACTGACCCACCTCTTTCTGCCCGATGTGACTGATCGCCTCAGTATGGGGCATCTTAGACTGGACCCAGCCGTTGTTCAGATGGTCACGGGTCACGGAGAGTTTAAAGCCAAGCTTTTCCAGTTTGGCCTGGCCGAGGACCCGTGGTGTGTTTGTGGTGGTGGGGCCCAGGATGTGATGCATATCCTGTGGTATTGCGAGTGTCTCAGTTTGGAGAGAGATAGGATGCTAAATGCGTTGATGAATACATCTAGACCGGTAAGCATGACGGAGTTTCTGCGTTCCCGTCAAAGCTTTGCGGCTTTCCGGGAATTCGTGCATAGTTGGAAAGAGAGGTGGGAATTGCTTAGAGGAGTTGGCGTGGAGCCTTCCGAGGAGTCTTTCCTTTCCCAGTTGTGAATGTGGATCGGAGCGAAACTCAAGTGTGCTTGTGTTGTCTGTCCCTCCCTGGGACGTAGTGGTGTCCGTATGTTTGCCCTCTGACCCTGCATCTGTCTGCGCTTTGACTGTGTGTGTCTCATTTAATATACATATTTTGACACATCTATTCATTTCTTCTGTTTCTACGTATTTGTTGAGTTTTCTTTTGATCGGTTGTTCTTATTGTATTTCATGTCTATTTACTATTATTGGTTGTAACTCTATTTTATTGTATTCCGTTGTTGTATTTCTTTTTATAAATTGGGGTAATAAATGAAAAAAAAAATAATTGTGGGGCTTTGAGGGTAAACTGATCTTGGGGTGTGTGCATCCTGGAGGTCGCCCTTCTGGTGACCGAAAGGATGCATGTGTCGTGTGACCTGCGGGCTGCTCTTGAGCAACCTAAAGGTCACCCTCACGCACCTATACGCGGCACACTTTTTAAGTGCGCCTTTTGCTGGCGTATTCAGTGGACTCGAATAGGAGACTTCATCTCCTAAAGCGAGTCTGGGTGGTGGTGGGCCAACTCTCAAAAGTTCTATAACAAGTAACAGATTGTTTAAAAATAAGCTGTTTTTACCATCGTCATCTATTAATTAACGAAAAAACCTTTTTGTAACGCCATCTATTGAGAAATTGTATTTTTGTAAATAATGAAAGAATGTTAATTCTTTTAACTTTATAAAGTTTGTAAATAAATCAAATATTTTAAAAATTGCATATAGGCAAACATAGGATTGTTCCCTGTCTGAAGCAAAATGATATTTTCAACATCTCAATCCTGGTTCTTTACAATATTCCAACTTGAAAAAACAACTGTGATGTTGAAAAAATATTAAAAATTGTTAATGAATATCAAATTTATATAAAAACTTGTGTTAGAAAAGTCTGGTACGCTTAGTAATAATGCATATTTTAAGGATTCTGATTAAATACGATACACATATTAAGGACGTAGGTATTCTTTAATGTCAGTAATATTTTCCAACTGTCGATTCGTTCATGAGAATTCAATTCCCTGAATGAATCGACATTATTAAGCCAAGATGCGTGTACGAAGGAAAATTTTGTATGGCGTAGTGGACTTTTTGCATGCTAATAACACCAACTAGAGGCCTCGCAGCATATATGTTCCTTTACATGGATTTACTCACAATTCGGAGTAGAACATTTTATGTGAGTTTTGTGTGTGTGTGTGTGTGTGTGTGTGTGTGTGTGTGTGTGTGTGTGTGTGTGTGTGTGTGTGTGTGTGTGTGTGTGAGTGTGTGTGTGTGTGTGTGTGTGTGTGTGTGTGTGGTGTGTTGTGTGTCCCCCCCCCCTTATAACTTTTGATCCGCTCAATTCACAAATTTTCAGAATATATTAACATTTATAGGCCTACAAAACTTTTGTACTCAGAATTGTGAATTTTTGTTTCAGTCAGGGGTTATCAACTTTTGAATTTTTACTTTATTTTTCCATATATCTCAGAAACCATAAAATATAGAACGCTGAAAATTGGTATAAACATAGACAAATACAAAATCTCAAATTAGTTTTTTTCCAGGGTTTCGCAAACATTTTTTATTAAGAAAAATATTTTTTTTATGATAAATTTATGAGTTTAACTGGCTATATTTCCAATTTTTTTAAAAATATCGAAAAAAGCCGAAACACTCCAACTAGATAATTTAATTTTCTATAAAAAATGTTAACATAGTATTAGCACATCTCAATTTTTTTTAACAATTTTTATATAAATTGAATTTAGTGACGACATTGCTTCATACAATTTGTATGGCAGTAGCCTACACACAATATCTAAGGAGACTTAATAGTTTGATACTAATCTCCAAACATACATACATACCATCATGCTGTTTTCATATTCTGGGTAGGATCAAAGGACTGACCTCCATACTATCCTATCTTGACATACATACCTAGGTACATGTGTTGTATAGAAAACCAAATATCTTAAAATATTAAATAATTTGTATTTATGGGTTTATAGTTATACGTACTATCGTTATCGACAGTTGGATCTCATGTGTTACATGCAACTAGTCTTATTCAATCTACTTGTTTTGTTGAATTAATTATTATAATTTTAATTAACAAAAAGGACTTACAAAAATACAAATGATACTAAAATTTGCAATGTTCTCCTGTCGAAAGGAGGTGCGACTTCCTGCAACAGGGAATACCAACAACATTTGACTGTGGAGAGCTGCAGATCACCGCACATCTGTGCAGCTGCCCCTCAAGTCCAGTCAACTGCACCATGCACGATCTTATGGTGGGCTATTATGATTGTGCTATTGACGTTGCTAGGCACTGGCAGAAGATTGTATAAATGCGTTGCTGACACGATAGTAGAACAGGTAAACGCAACCACTCCCAGGTACCAGATCAAACCTATTCAAACCTATACCTTTCTTATTATATAGGTTTGAATTACCCTTTTCAAACCTATATAATACGAAGCAAAATATAAGAAAAACAGCCATGATTCATCGAAATTAACTGGTGATGAATGAAAATTATCCGTCTTACTTATATGTAAACGTAAACTATCAATAGTACCTGGAAAAAGAGCGTGATTTACGTAAAATTTTACTTACATATATACCATGACTATCTTTATTAAACCTTTTTTTAGTAGACGTAAAGTTAGGACATCATACCAAATATTTCAAAAGCTGATCTTTCACATACCTATGATATATACATACCATCACGCCACGTCCCTCACGGGGTAAGCAGAGAGAACCGATCGCCAATATCTTGACTTGACACACATACATCGCTTCGTCGACATTCATACATCGTCTGATACATGTTCGTCAGTTGTTCACGCTTCTAACATTTTCGTCTTTCAAAATAACGTTCACATGGATGTGCCATCCCTTCCTTGGGCGGCCCCGACCTCTCATTCCATACCCATGATCCGACGCATATTTGAGATTGACAGAAAAATTTAATCCTCATAACGTTTTTCCTTGTTATTCTTCATCGCAACCGTGTTTAAATTGACTCAACACAGCAGTACGCGGTGTTTGTGTTCATTTTTCGATGTTCGTAAGTTATCCAAAGATTACATGCATTTATTTATTTTTTTATTTATTTATCATATGATATAGTGAATACATCAAAGGTACTGCCTCCCTGACCAGCCAGGATAGCCTAGGATTTTAAAACATAGCCTAAAAAAGTTTGGTAAAAATAGGTTTGTTAGGTTTTTTTGTAGTTATAATTGCGACTGGCGTGAGCCATTATATATTAAAAAAGTAACTAAAATACTAAAATAAAGTAACTAAATTGGTGTTGGTCAAATAATTTTTAACTAGCTGGCTGGTCAGGGAGGCAGTACCTACATCAAAATCAAACCAACAAACACACAGTTAAACATACCTAAACAAAATACAATCACACACTTTGGTCGAGGGCTCCGAGCCAGTCCAGAAATGTAGGTGTCAGATCGCAAATATCCTTCTTTGGGCACCCATATGCACGGACGCTGCATTCCTCCAATATAAGTTGCCAAAGTGAAGCCAATGCGGTCATATGAATAAAATAAATGAGGGTATTTGTAAACATTTTGGTGAACTAGGTAGAAATATCTTAGTTTAAAAGTAAATTTTTTTAATATCAATCTTTACTATTTTAGTCGAGATGATCTAGTTGAGCAGTAAGTAAGCATTAAAAGAAATCAAATATATAAGATCAAATAAGCAAAAAAAAATGCTGAAAATCAGCTGCTGGGGGGCTTGTCTTCCTGCAACATAGCTGAGCATGGTCCTTTTGTATTTATATATATAATATTATAATACATAAGCAATAGGATCATGGTGAAAATTAGCTGCTGGGGGGCTTGTCTTCCTGCAACATAGCTGAGCATGGTCCTTTTGTATTTATATCTATAATATTATAATACATAAGCAATAGGATCATGTAGAAAATCAGCTGCTGGGGGGCTTGTCTTCCTGCAACATAGCTGAGCATGGTCCTTTTGTATTTATATCTATAATATTATAATACATAAGCAATAGGATCATGGTGAAAATCAGCTGCTGGGGGGCTTGTCTTCCTGCAACATAGCTGAGCATGGTCCTTTTGTATTTATATCTATAATATTATAATACATAAGCAATAGGATCATGGTGAAAATCAGCTGCTGGGGGGCTTGTCTTCCTGCAACATAGCTGAGCATGGTCCTTTTGTATTTATATCTATATAATAATACATAAGCAATAGGATCATGGTGAAAATCAGCTGCTGGGGGGCTTGTCTTCCTGCAACATAGCTGAGCATGGTCCTTTTGTATTTATATCTATATAATAATACATAAGCAATAGGATCATGGTGAAAATCAGCTGCTGGGGGGCTTGTCTTCCTGCAACATAGCTGAGCATGGTCCTTTTGTATTTATATCTATAATATTATAATACATAAGCAATAGGATCATGGTGAAAATCAGCTGCTGGGGGGCTTGTCTTCCTGCAACATAGCTGAGCATGGTCCTTTTGTATTTATATCTATAATATTATAATACATAAGCAAAAGGATCATGGTGAAAATCAGCTGCTGGGGGGCTTGTCTTCCTGAAACATAGCTGAGCATGGTCCTTTTGTATTTATATCTATAATATTATAATACATAAGCAATAGGATCATGGTGAAAATCAGCTGCTGGGGGGCTTGTCTTCCTGCAACATAGCTGAGCATGGTCCTTTTGTATTTATATCTATAATATTATAATACATAAGCAATAGGATCATGGTGAAAATCAGCTGCTGGGGGGCTTGTCTTCCTGCAACATAGCTGAGCATGGTCCTTTTGTATTTATATCTATAATATTATAATACATAAGCAATAGGATCATGGTGAAAATCAGCTGCTGGGGGGCTTGTCTTCCTGCAACATAGCTGAGCATGGTCCTTTTGTATTTATATCTATAATATTATAATACATAAGCAATAGGATCATGGTGAAAATCAGCTGCTGGGGGGCTTGTCTTCCTGCAACATAGCTGAGCATGGTCCTTTTGTATTTATATCTATAATATTATAATACATAGGCAAAAGGATCATGGTGAAAATCAGCTTCTGGGGGGCTTGTCTTCCTGCAACATAGCTGAGCATGGTCCTTTTGTATTTATATCTATAATATTATAATACATAGGCAAAAGGATCATGGTGAAAATCAGCTGCTGGGGGGCTTGTCTTCCTGCAACATAGCTGAGCATGGTCCTTTTGTATTTATATCTATAATATTATAATACATAAGCAATAGGAACATGGTGAAAATCAGCTGCTGGGGGGCTTGTCTTCCTGCAACATAGCTGAGCATGGTCCTTTTGTATTTATATCTATAATATGGTAATACATAAGCAATAGGAACATGGTGAAAATCAGCTGCTGGGGGGCTTGTCTTCCTGCAACATAGCTGAGCATGGTCCTTTTGTATTTATATCTATAATATTATAATACATAAGCAATAGGATCATGGTGAAAATCAGCTGCTGGGGGGCTTGTATTCCTGCAACATAGCTGAGCATGGTCCTTTTGTATTTATATCTATAATATTATAATACATAAGCAATAGGATCATGATGAAAATCAGCTGCTGGGGGGCTTGTCTTCCTGCAACATAGCTGAGCATGGTCCTTTTGTATTTATATCTATAATATTATAATACATAAGCAATAGGATCATGGTGAAAATCAGCTGCTGGGGGGCTTGTCTTCCTGCAACATAGCTGAGCATGGTCCTTTTGAGTCAGAAAGGTTGTTTTTCTTTTCATTTGTTGATATATGTCTATGTATTTGTATTCAAACTCTTTTTCGTCTCAATAAATGTTTATTTATTTAAGATCAATAGTATTTGCACCATTAAAATTTACAACAAAAAAGTTGGAGAAAATTAAACTTGGAATCCAATAAAGAAATAGTTTTGCAGATACTTAAGTTTAATCAGAAACGAACAGCCCGTATAGTCTCTGAAGCGAATTTGGTCAAATTGCGAACGATTTCCCATCGAATCAAAGAAACGGTGGAATTTATTTCGTTCTCCACCCAAAGATGATTATACACACTCCACTCCATTCCAACTTAGAAAGGTCAGGGTAGATCATTCTCTTAACTTTGGAATTTCTGATTTATGAATGTATGATTAGACCATGGCATGGCATATTAGGTATTACGTCTTTGAAGTTAACTTTCCTCCAATTTCAAACATCAATAAAACTGTTTCGACTTTATATAATACGAACAATATCATATTTAGTTCAGAAATTGTTGTACTTATTATATTTTTTTATTTGTTGGTAAATACATAGAATATTTGGGGTTAAAGGTATTTGTAGTATGTAGAGCTTACTAAAGTGCCAGAGTGGTCACTTGGTTGGAAGCGATTGCATACCAGCGTGAGCTGGTATACACGCCTGTAATTGAGGTGGTAAGGTCGGTCAGTTGGACGTGTAGGTATTACCTATTTGTCCGCCTTCAGCTACATACAACCCAAATGATATCTCAACCGCTTGGTTCGAACCTGGAGGCCGTCTGTTCGGAGAGTCCCGACAGCTGAGCCACAGATTGATCGACCAAGCAACTGCGATACCGTATACAATAGATTAAATATTATTATCAAATATTACTCAGGTAGGAATGGTTGACAGATTGAAAGATATAACAGGAAATTGAACTTACTCTTTTATTTATCAAGTTGATGATTACAATTGGTGTTTACTAATATTACTTGGTACAGAAATGTCGAGTTATTATTTAATGAATATAAATGTAAATTTGAAACGCGGACGATTTGAACGACGACGAGCGGTCGGGCAGCGTGATGCCTAGCTTCGAGATCTGGATGAGCGGAATGGTCTGGGCGCGCTGTGCTTCCCCTTAAATAGGAGACGGGCTGTGAATACGGCGCAGGGCAAGATGGCGCCTGCCGAAGTACTCAGCGCAGCGAAGCACTGCAAGGCGCAATAGGCGTGATGACAGTAAGAAAAAATCATTGAAATTATGATTTTATTATATAAAATATGTTATAAAGATTTGAAAAAATATATTTCTTTTCATTTTAAAAGAGCGAATAATATTAATATTATTAAAATAAAAATACAAAATATGTTTGTCCGCCATTTTATGTGAAACACCAATCAGAGCGCATGACGTCACCATATTGTCACTGTCAATTGTGTTTGTTACTGTCAACTGTTGTGTTGTTCGAAATGGCTATTTTTTTCATAACAAGCTATATGGAATATGCTGCTTATTTTTAACATGCTATTTTTATTTATTGATTTATTTGGTTTATTTGGGACAATAAACCAAATAATATCGCTATCCGCTCTATTGAATCGTTGACGCATCTGTTATAACACGCACCGAGTATTGTAACGTGGTGGAGAATATTTAACGTTTCAGAAATAAATAACTTGGTGGCTTTCATTGCTTGATTATAAAATAAAATGATGTAATTATATTGTTTGTGGGAGTTGTACAGTGTTACATGAGGTTGAAATGGAAATACACAATGTATTATGATGAATCTAATATACATATGGGATAACTGTTATGATTCATATACATATTATGATTAATATATTAAAATATGTAATAGGTGTGATGACTGTAAGAAAAAAATCATTGAAATTATGATTTTAAAAAATAAAATAGGTTATAAAGATTTAAAAAATGTTTTTTTTTTAATTTATAGGAGTGAATAATAATAATATTATAAATATAAAAATACAAAATGTGTTAGTCCGCCATTTTATGAGAAAAAACAATCAGAGCGCACGACGTCATAGTATGGTCGCGTCAATTCTTCTGATAGTCTTCAATACAATATACGCATTAATTGTCGGTCTGGACTATGTTTATTTTGGTGTTATCGATATATTAATATTTTAATTAGATACTTAAAACTAAAACAAATTAAATATAAATGGAACAAGTATTCATCAAAGCAAATAGTTTCAATTTACCTAGATACTCGCCTACCTATCGGGGGACACTATGGGCCGGTATTACAGTGTCAGTTTAAGAGCTAAACTCAAGTTTTACAAAATTTAGCGTATTACAGTGTCCGTTTAGACCTAATCTTCCCTCAAATACGTCACTAAAACGACAAATATTTAACTCAACGTTTCTGGCAGATTAAGTACTTGACTGTGAGTCAACTGTCATTTGCTAGGCAACTCGTGTAGTTTCAGTTTCTATCACTAGAGGCGTTAGGCAACGTGTGTAGTTTCAGTGTTGTATCACTAAAGACGTTAGTTGTATCGACGGTGGCGCCACACAACAAAACAAACTGACAGCCGTATTGAAACGAACACGGGCATTTAAAAGCATTATTTTGGTGAAAAAAATTTAATTTACCATGTTGGATAATAAAACAATGGTATTTAAAGTCGTAGCGTCCCGTTTTGTATTTCGTATTATTTGAGGTTATTTAAATTTGACAGATAATAACCACAGAAAAAGTGAAATATGTCTATAATTGAAGATTTAGTAACTGACATGTCATATAGCACTGTAATACGGAAATGGATTCAATCTCCCCTTAACATTAATCTTGAGTTTGGCAAACTCAATGAGTTGAGGGCCGACTGTAATATCGGGCCTATGTTAATTGTATTTTGTATGTAACTTAGTTTTTATTGAATAAATAAATAAATAATGAACGCTCGCAACGTATGGTAAACTAATTTAGTTTTAGTATTCTACAATTTTGTCATGCGATGGTGAGCTGACGAACGTTCGACATGTTATGATGCTGGTCACTGCCAAACTAAACTAGCAAGCTATATTTTTTTCATGCAATGAAGCGATTTGCGAAACGACGGCGATTACGCGAAGCATGCGTTTTAAAACATCGTTACAATTTTAGCAGCATACGAATTATTACATAGCGCTCGTTATTTGTATTGTGTTCATAACAAGCTATATTTATCTGCTATCGTTATTTTTAGCAATAGCAGCCATAGTAGTTATTTTTCTGCCTGTCTTAACTACTCTTAACTAGAATGGAACTTTTGATGGTCGGATATTTCTTTGTGTCGAACAAAGAATTTCGAAACGTAAAAACTTAATAATAAGTACATATAAGTACTTTATTTATCTGTAATTTAAATACAACTTACATCTCGAAAATCGATAAAATATGCTCCTTCTTCTCTCTACATTATGTGTTCATAAGCTAAAAACATACGCGGGAAACTTATGATGGCCTATTTTGACGTTTGGACATTAATGAAGTTCTTTATATGCTTATTGCCTAAATAATGGTAAATATTATATTATTGAGAGCTAAAAGTGGGGGAACAAATACTGTACTTCATTGTATGTAAACGCGTACTTAATAAAATTCACTTGTGTCTCGCCGTGCGAAATTTAATCACTTATTTCTCTTTTTTTTCGCGTGGGACGAAAACAAATACCTCAGTAGGTGTTTTTTTCGTCGTGTTTGTACATTTAGGGACCGCACAACACTTATGCACTTTTGAATTGATTATAAATACACAAATCGTCTTAGAACACATATATTACATATAGTAGTGATATGCAGTTTACGATACCATGACGTCACCGTCAGGGTCGGCAGCCGCCATGATACTACAAGCTTTTTTTGGCGTAAATGTCAAATTTGATTTTAAAATGGCGATTTTTGCTACTAAACCTTTATTTTATGTAGAAATGTATATATATTTGAAAACAGTGAATGCGTAAAAACATCGTGAGATAGTTTTTCAAAATTAGTCATCATGCCTATTGGTGGTTGCGCCACAAATATTTACCTAGCATTGTTCACATAATCTTCAAAATATAAATGTATACCCATTACGTATTTATTACAAATTTAATGCTTGGGACAAAAAATTTTATCACATAAATTTACACATTTTTCCCTATGCATTTTTCCCTTCCCTCCCATAGTGTTGTATCAGGTTACATCATTTTAGGTGAGACGAGACTGGTGTCTGGGCATAAACGCATGTGTCGTACCTTTCTTTACAAGGCAACGCACAGCCGCACACTTGTCGCTGGTAACCCCACATTCTGTATTTATGCCGTGATGGTATATTTGTATGGGAGTCAATGTTTTTTTATTTAGACAAATAATATGTCAATTGAGATGAAGGGGGAATATATATTTTTAGAAACACTTACAGGGCTTACGACCTGTCATAGGCTAGTTTACGTGATAACTTTAAGCGCTTGCGTAGCGTTGATCGATTATGCTTTTCATTGACTTATTCTATATAAGTATGTGAAATAATAAATGTTCACGACATGACAATAAGCCAAGAACACCAACGCCATCTATGGAATGATAATGAAACTTTTTTTTAACGCCATCTATTGAGAAATTGGTTTAGGGACAGTGTTTTCGTATGGTCAATTATATAAATAGTATTAAAGGTAACCTTAAAAAAATTTCACGAGTTTATAAATTTAATATAAATTTATGTATGACCAATTTTTTTTAATCTATTCAATCAAACTTCTGTTTTTAGGACAATATTGATGAAGTATTTGAATAGAAACAATGAATTAATGAATTTATTTTCACGTTGTACGATAG